>NC_051165.1:181772850-182185878 GCF_013339725.1 Rhipicephalus microplus | reverse complement strand
CTTCACTGCAAATTTCGTCGAAAGACGATAGTCTTGCGTGCGGAGAGAGTAAATAAAACGTTTACTTGATATTCTGCGCGAGAAACTCAGTGTATTGTACTCTGGAAACACGGCGTTAGGGAGTCTCGATCCGTGCAGCGAAGGCGAACGAGAGCATCGAGACACGTTAGACACGAGCGCCATGTGGCTTATCTTCGAAAACGAAGGAAGGAATGCGCTTCCACGGAGAAAGAGGCGCGCCTGTCTCGAAATCGATAAGGTGCAGTAGACAAAGCGACGGGCAGGTGCCACCATCAAGTCATCTTAGCAAAGCGTTGGAGACACTTGCCTTTTAAATGCGAAGCACGTCTTAGCGAACTTCAGCGACTTGAGCGTACTATATCGATCATCTACTATCTATCTATCTATCATATCTATCTATCTATCTATCTATCTATCTATACTATCTATCTATCTATCTATCTATCTATCTTATCTATCTAGTCTAGTCTGTCTGTCTGTCTGTCTGTCTGTCGTCTTATCTATCTATCTATCTATCTATCTATCTATCTATCTATCTATCTATCTATCTATCTATCTATCTATCTATCTATCTATCTATCTATCTATTATCTAGCCGCCTACGACCTTTAGCTCTCCTGGCCGTTTCGAAAATGGTATCCATACCAACTTGGTTTGGAATAACATAACTGTATAAAGAACATGTTTTACTGATTATAACATAAAAATCATGATATGTATGTCATGAATGTCGTGATTTACATTTCATGGTGCTGCAGCTCTTGTGGTGGTTTCGTTCACAAGGCATGCTGCAAAACTGGTATGCTATGGTATGGTATGGTTATAGTATGGTATGGTATGGTATGGTATGGTATGGTATGGTATGGTATGATTGCATGACGAACGCAAGCGACAGACCCTAACATGAAAATCATGACATGCGTGCCATGTAACAACATGACTACATGTCAGGCTCGTGATGCACTCACGGCCATTCGCTAGGGTCACATATACCAAATTTCGTATTACGGTATGTGAATGGTTGACGAAGGTATGTGACTGGTGCAAACATGATAATCAATAAATGTGTGTCATTTAAGAACATGACCATGTGCCACGCTCATGATGCACTAGTGGCCATTTCGCTAGCTTCACGTGTACAAAACTTAGTAATAGGCGACGCGAACGGACGACATTGGTAAATTACACCTCCAAAGATGATAATCAGGTCATGCGTGTCATGTAACAACATGACTACATGCCACACTGATGATGCGCTCGCAGCTGTTTCGCTAGCTTCACATATGCCAAGTTTGGTAATATGTGACGTCAATGGATGACGAAGGTATGTGACTGGTGCAAACAAGATAATCATAATATGCGTGTCATGTGAGAACATGACTGCATGCCACAGTCAAGGCGCCAATACATTTTGACGAGACATGGTGCGCGTCCTCGCCGCCGTTCATTTCGTCGCGTCACGCCGGCGATGCCACGCCAGGCGATGGCCCTGCCATATACGCGCAGGCACGCGCAGCGCTGTGTTGCTTTGACGCATGCGCGTTTCAGCGGGTCCACTATCCCTCCGTCACGAAAAGAGGGAGATGCAGTGTTGTCTGGGTAACGAATCGGCGCGAAATACAGCATGTCGCATTTCGCACCGGTTGCCGCCGGGCCGCGCCGACGGACGCTGGGCACGCCTGGCGTCAGATTATACAGTGCTCGCGTTTTGCTAACGTAGCGTCGCTGTGCCCGGCGTGCGCGCGCGTCATCGCTACATCGGAGTACATTGGACCCTTCATGATGCGCTCGCAGCCGTTTTGCTCCACATATACTAAATTTGGTGTTACGTCACGCTAATGGATGACGAAATATATGACTGGTGCAAACATGATAATCCTGACACGCGTGTCATGTAAGAACATGACAGCATACCACCCTCATAGCATGCTCGCGGCCGTTTCGCTAGCTCCACATATACTAAATTTGGTATCACGTGACGTGAATAGATGACGAAGGTAAATGACACATCCAAACATGATAATCACGACACGGAAGTCATGTAAGGCATTATTTACATTCGACTCGTAACGATGTGCTAATTTTAAAGTGACATATCAACCGTCCTCATTCGTGCTTCCCATACCATCTATTACCACTGTACGTGGAATCTGTCAATTTTTGGGGGCACCGCATTGCATTGTCAGCGCAGCGTGATAAACCCTACGGTCATTAGAATGACTTATGTGTGCATTTCTAGTATGAATGCACTCATACAAAATATCGACGAGTTGTTATGGTGCCTCAGATATGCTCAATAATTGATTTTTTATTGACAATCGCACAACTATGGTGCTGAAACTTGAGCAATATTGGTGGGTGCTGCGGATGGGGTTGGCCGTTTGAGATATCGTGTGGTGCCGTTTGGGGTATTCTAAGCGCGGACACACAGACAAGTGTACAGACATGCAGACACACAGAATGACATACAGAACAAAATTTTGGCGTCGAAGATCCCCAGGAAAGACTATCCTCTTTAAAAAAGAATGGATAAAGAAGCAATAAAACGCACGCAATCTCAAGCAAGGGAGTGTCACAGCAGTTAAAATACTACCATCACTTCATGTTGTGGAACTCGTCCGTTCACTTTCACGCGCTGAGATAAAATGAGCCCGGAAGAAAACGAAGAAACAAGAAAGGAATCGCTACAGCAGGAGCGATAAGATGCAACGCCTCCGTGTTCTCGGGAGTGACCGATGACCCCCCGGCTTGCCCACAGATCTACCGAATGGGGCCTTCGTTATCGCACCTAACTGCAGGGCTGAAGCACACTCACCCTAACGCACAAACGTTCCGATAAAAGGAGGGAAGCCCGAATATCTGGAATCCGTTTTATATGGGGGGCGGGGGGAGATAGCTGGAGGCATAGGTAGAGGGAGGTGATTGAGGCAATATAGCAATATAAGCACATAGGTTGTTGATGTAGCTACGTGTGTATACTACATACAAAGAAAGAAAAACAGAAAAGACTTATAGATGTGAGCGACTTTCCCTGGACAATCAAGGGCTTCAATCAGAACAGAGCAGTCTGTTTCCACTCTGGACTGCAACAGCACATTTCACTCTAGAAGCCCGTGAGAGCGAAAAAACAATAAAGGGACAGTAAGGGCAATAAGATAAAATGCGCCATCATCGCCCAGCTGTCGTTCGGGTAAAGTGCAACGTCATCATAAGGAAAGATCTCTTCGCGACCACTCGTTCTGCTTCCGGACGATCTTCCTCCATCCAGTATTTAGGTATACTACAGATTTGCTGTCACTTTCAGCTCGCATTTTCTTTCTAACATGCAGTGCCATAGCTTTGCAATAAGTGCAGCGTGTGCCGTAGTATACTTACAACGCATACGAGATCCTTACCCCGTAATATTGAACGTCCCTTCACTCAACGCTTCCCCTCAACCTATAAAGTCCATGAGAGCACTTTCTCTAGGCAGAACAAGTCGCTGCGTATCAGCGATAATCTGCAGCAATTCTTGAGAAGCGTGGCGTCATTTTCACGCGAACAGTGGCGCTGTACTCAAGCTTGGTAAGTGAAAGACGAAATTCAATCCGGGGAGCATTTGTGAGTACGGGGGTCAGAGCCATGAAAATGAAATGCATTGCTCAGTGGACTTGAATCGCCTTCATGATATATGCAATGGCATGTATCTTTACATCTTGGTGATGCTGGTAGTCTTCTTTGTTATCTCAGTTTATCACTCACAAGACATATTCGTACGACATTAACACCCGGCTGAGACATTCTATTTTAGATAAAGTACAATAGCTGGCAAATGTTCCAATATAATCAGCGGAAATTACACGTATGAAGCTCGTCTAAGTTACTCCAAAGCTAGATTCAAAGGTAATTTTTAAATCTCTCTAAAATATCGGCCGTGATACGGTCCTTGATCAGTTTTAGTTTCGAATTTTTATTTTTTTTACCTTTGACCACAGTTTAAATATGCAGCTTAGTATCCCGTCCAGTGTACACAAACCCTTCATTGCTTCCGTGAACTATTTGCATTAGCTAACACAGGTGAGAAATATACTTTTTACATATTTTATGCACGCACAAGTTTACCAGGCAAGTTTAAATTGTTCTCACCATTCTTTAGTAGGAATGACCTCTGAGCTAAACAAGGATTTAAACGACAAAGAAGTATGAGTAATCTGGACAAAGACAAAAGTCACCCTAAAACCTGCAGAAAAAGTACGACTACTATTCAATGTACACATTGTTGCTTGTTACAGCGCTTCTAAATGGCCGATACATCACAACAGAGGAGGCTTAAAGATGATGGAAAAACAATAAATCATCGCTAATAGTTTGGGATCAAGGCCGAGCCACGTGGAAGTTTTCCTTCGCGGATGATATAAAACCGAAGCACCGTAAATCATCCAAATATTCGCGCTCGCAGAAGGGAGGCGTTTCGATCGACCGAGTCGGACTCGCTTTCCCAGGAAAAGCAATGTAGAGGACTGACACTTTTTTTTCCACTTGGAGTGTCTAAAAACTAGGGCAAACGATGAGCATGACAATGCTCACGACAAAGCCCGACAAAACTCATGACAAAGCCATAAACGCACAATAGTGTCTATACCACCGTGTCTATGCAATAAATATTGAAACACGTACGTTTTTTCCATTCCGCCTTTCCTACAGCATTCATGTCAATGGAGATCGTTGATGATGACGCGACATAAGTCAGCAAGTACTGGACACTCTGTAGCCATCTCTTCCGGAAGTTTGCGTTCCAAGTTCATTACTTTCAAATATACTTTTTTTTCTTCTGAATCCTGAAGTAAGATATACTGTAGCCCTTCGCAAAGCGAAAGATATATACTAAATATGATGGCATTTTTTTAACGTGACCTGGAAATAACGTTCGCCAATCAATGAACTATTCATTTCTATTCTTTCTCTGGTTAAGCAGGCTCTCAGCTGTAATGTGTTTTGCTGCAGATTCTAGTGACAAATGAAGGCACACAGAAAATGGCATCAAATAAAGTGATTGATACAAACCGGTTCTTTGGCATCAGAGTGCTTGGAAAGCTCATCGGCTCGTTCTCTTCATTTACACCCACTTCATTTTCTTGACGCAATAAGTGTAAAAGAGCATTACAAATTTGGTGAAGCGGTGTGCGATTTTGGTCCGGAAATGTGGCTCCACTTTCTCTGCTTTGTGATTACAGCTGCTATTACTTTAAACACAAGCACAGTATGCATACGCTTTGTGTAACGTCCTCTATTGAGCTATATCAAGAGTGAAAATAAGAATAAAGACAAATTTAAAGGAACATTCTTCATGTTCTCTCATTAGCTGACGCAGCTGGCACAAACCACCAAGGGAAAAAAAGTGCTGTCCTCTTCTTTTCCTCATGCTGCAAGCCAAGCTCAAAATAAATGATAACCCCGCGAACAGATATCAATTATTAGCCGATGACTGCGCATTTTGTCTTCTAGCGCTGCAGTATGTTTCTTTTTTTCTTTCTTCTTTATTTGGTCCTTTTTTATTCATTTTTCTCTTTTTTCATCACAGCTGTTTTTCGTGGGCGTACACGGCTGTTTTAACATTTCGCTCAACTTTAGCTGATATGTCTCATAATGCGTGCTCCTTAAAAAGAATAATGTAATATGAAGGACCTTCTTAGGCTGTACACAATTACTGCTTTCCTGCAGCATTGAGAGGCACGTCGGCTTAGAAAAATCACGCTAACTACAAAGTGACGGCGTCAGCAGGTATAGCAGCATCACACAAAAAGCAAAGAATAAGCAGAAGGGAGCGATGCGAGTAGCAAAACGCGACTACCTTTTCGAAATTCGGGCTTATGGATGGGCTGCTTTTCTTGCCATCCACCCCTCCCCCCCCTTTAAAAAAGACAAATGATGCCCGTCGTACTTCTGTTATGATCTACTCTACAACGAGACCTACCTGTGTCACGATTTACAGCTCCTTTGTTCAGTCACTCGAGCTCATACCTTATACGTTGTCGTCCTACGTTCAACATTCCTTTAGCGTCTTGGTCCGCGATATAATTACGAAGGCTCCAAAATTTTCAAGCCACTGGGGTTCTCTAACATGCATCTAAATTTAAGTGGTCAATCTTCCGTCATTCCGCCTCCATTGAATTGCGGCTGCCACGGTCCCGACAGTATTTCGGAACCATCTCATCAGCAGCTGAGCGCCACAACGAGAACACCACGAACCCACTGCAAGTTTCAAAAATGCTTGAACTGGGACTAGGTGGTACAGCGTACTAAGGAATGAAAAGCACGTGAAACTTTACTATTTATTATTATTATTATTATTATATTATTATTATTATCGTTGTTGTCGTTGTTGTCGTCGTTGTCGTTGTCGTCGTCGTCGTCGTCGTCGTCGCCGTCGTCGCCGTCGTCGTCGTCGTCGTCGTCGTCGTCGTCGTCGTCGTCGTCGTCGTTGTTGTTGTTGTTGTTGTTGTTGTTGTTGTTGTTGTTAAATTTACCCTGCAGCTAGGTGTGATTGTAAGCGTAAACAATAATTGATCCAGTTGGTAAACTATCACAACACACTGTTTATCTTTATACACTCATTCTCTCTACCATCTGCGTGTAACCGTTTCCTCATTAAAGGACGTTCCGAATCACTCCTAAACTTGCGATAATGTAATAAGCAAGACCACACCTTGACTTTTGCCGTCAGCATATATACAGCGCGTTTGAGGGAGTGTCAGACTGAGCAGAACTAACTGAAAACTTAAAGCGGGGGTTCCTCATATGAAATACTCCACACCTAAAAAGCGATTTATTCTGTGATTTGTAAAAATCGCACGTCTGATGTACGGGCTTCAACTAGTTTAATTTCTGGGAACAAGCAGACGAAGAAGCCTTTCAAATCTGCGTTATTCTTTTGTCATCACTGCTGCATTTAATTAGAGATGGTTCCTATAATTTTATCGTCGAAATTTCTAGAAGTCGAAGTCTTGGAAATGTGTGATTAGTCCCAATTTATTCTTTTCTATTTGTTTTTGGCGCGCAAATGTCCGTCACGCAAATGACGTTAGAAAAATGGGTATGAACAGAAATTTAGGAAAAGTAATTTTCTTCACCGGGAGTCGAACCCATGACCACACAGTCAGCTGCAGATCATGCAGGTATGCTATTCGCTAAGTCACCGACACGTACTTCGAGCGTTTTTGTACAAAGAACACAAAATAAATGAATTAGGATGACAGCAAGTATATCTAAGTCGCAACTTCAGAATGTACATCAAGTGCACTGTGAGACAGTCGAGATCTTGTCTTGTTAAGAAAAGAAAGATAAATAGTTATCAACATCCAGATTATCATTATCACAGAACGCTTCAAAAGTCAACTCGTTCCATTCATTGATAGACCGACGAAAGAAAGAAATAATGAAAACATTTAAATTCCTCTCTTAATGTTTATTCACGGATTTCCGTCTGACCTCGACTCCCATCGCTTACATTCTTTTTCTCTTCAGTCCAATAGTTATATTCTGTTCTATCCCCTCCTCAATTCGCTCCCAAATTTCATCATTTCTTTCTATTCCTTGCTCACCGTCGCATTTCTCTATGTTTCTTTCTTTCTTTCTTTCTTTCTTCCTTTCTTTCTTTCTTTCCGTTTACTTGTCTAGCAAGTCACTGGGTGAAAAGGGCGTCGCTCCCGTAGCAATACAGGTCCTTCGCTTCAAATCTCCAAGGGGTCGACGTGAAATACTTCTCCACGGTTTTCTTGTTTCACCGAGTGGCTGGTTCACGCTCCTGATTTTTTTTTCGATCTCAATGCATTTTCTTAGCACCTATGCACCTTGCATCTGTTTGTTTTCTGGAGTTCGTTGTTTTCTAGCATTCAACCTTCTCTTTTCTATTTTGTTTTACTTTACTGTATACTGTTGCCTTCTTACTTTACGCCATGGGCTCGACGCAGCATTCTGGCTGTTTTGTGTTGCCTTATTTAAAAGCGTTTGTTGTGACGTAGGTCATTGCGGGGAGCCGAGGCCTGCCTTTATTTCTTCTAAGTGTAGCGTTACAGCGGTGCTTCGATATTGTCGGGCTACCTACACTAGTAATAAATTTACATTTTTTCTTAGGCAATGTGTTTTACAAAGAAAGTGTTGTAGTCTACCCTGAGCCATTGTTGTTGTCGTCGTCATCGTCGTCGTCGTCATCATCGTCGTCATCATCGTAGTAGTGGTAGTCATAGTAGTAGTAGTAGTAGTAGTAGTAGTAGTAGTAGTAGTAGTAGTAGTAGTAGTAGTAGTAGTAGTAGCAACCGTGCATTTCACGTGGGCAGAAGGGGCAGTAATAAGGAAAACAATTGAAACAAAATGATGATAATGATGATGATACTAAATGGTAATGATGCAAAAGATGATGTTAGCGAATCACAAACTCCTGCGCTTACAGCTTCCCCACCCGATAGTTTTCGCAGCCTGAAACTTGCTGAGTACTCTCTCTGTCTCTTGACTGTTTCTTTTCTCTTTATTTTTTTTGATATTGTGGGTATTTCTGACAGACACATGTTGTCGGTGTAGATAACAACTTCGCGATTTCAGCTGACAATTTCTGTTGACACACTTTGGGCAGGGTGACACGTCAAACGCACTGGTAAAAACAAAAGAAGCTGCTTGTGTACTCAGCTGTAAACATTCAGGTTGCTTCTACAAGGACTCCAAACTGAACTAAACGGATATTGAAAAAAATATCAGCGATGCATATAAAAATTGCACATCTCATGACTAAGAGTAAATATATATGGCGTTTTTTTTCTTAAAGAGCCAAGTACACTATAAAAGACACTGACAAAAACTGTTATAAACACAGTTATCAGCTTATAAAGAACAACATTCCACATCGTGGATGGCTCAAATAATTTTCGCTGTTTCAATACAGGAATATATTATTAGAATACTGCAGTAACACCTTAAGAATTCAAAGTAAAAGGAGAACCATGGTAGTGAAATAGTCTTTCTCACAAACCGTATATAACTGAAGTCTGGCGTGTGCCATACAAAGCTATTCGTACCACGTTCGAAATGTCCTTGAGCTTCAAAGATCCTTCTCGTTTAGACAAATAGACGACAAAAGGCGACGCCACACCAGCAATCAGCACAGCCTAGTACTCTTCCGAGCTTCTGTCGCGGACAACTTTGTGCCCAAACTCGCGTCGATTCCCAGCTGGCCCCGCGCCAATCAGTGAATGAGATCAATGGCAGGATTCGAGGTAAGAAGGCGAAATCATGGGAGGCCCTAAGAGGGCACGCTGGTTTATTCGCAATCCCTATAATCGAGAGTGGGGTCAAGTATATTGGCAACAACGCGTCATGACACAAAAAAGGGTTAAAAACACGTGAAGTGATGAAAAGAGCTGGTATAAAATATGTCAACTTATTTTTTTAATAAGAAGATATACCACATAAATTCGCCTTTACAGCATGAAAATAAAGGCAAATTTTTTTTAAATTACATGGAGCCTTAGTTACCTTGACTCCAACATAACTATGTCTAGCTCTATATGAGTATATTGCCTTGTCTTAATACTCGTAGTTTAAGCATGAACCAGAAAAAAAAAGAACTTAGATGTGTTTTGCCTGCTTCAGGTATTTCACCTACTTCGTTCGAGTCAAGATCGTGCGTACTGAAGCGGAGTTCCTGCTATCTGGCTTCACTCCCTCTATTGGGCACCGTGTGCTCGAATTAACGAAATTATGCGCTCTGACAGCGCTGTGTGCGTGTTGTCTGTCAGTCCTTGTCTTTCTGTGGTATTCTGTCGACATTATGTCGACATTACAGAAAGAGTACTGTCTCCCCCGTAAGGGCAGTTAAAATATGTAAATAAAAATGAGATGTGACGTTGAACGAACCGACGTACGTTCCCTCCATTCGTCCGCACACATCATCGTCAACCGGAAATGTCGGACGCCCCTCACTTACTGAGCGAAAGCCAGGTCGAGCCTTATCACTTGTTTTCTCAGCTACAGCACTATTCAGATGACGTTCTGTCTCGCACACGGTTCTCAATGAGACTCATACTGTCTTCCTAGAAACAATGGGTCACTATGGCCATCGAGACAAAGGTGCACTCGTTTGTGGGCTTTCGATGCGCCATATCACCGGCCACCTCTCGCCTCTAAATCTTGGCACGTGTAACTTGGTTGGCAAGACAAGCAGAGGACTCCTTTGAGGCTTCCTCACTGCGTTACTGAGGCAGTGGCTGTTAGGCGCACGGAGGAAGGAAAGGGAAAGAAGGAAGCATTACGTCACACAATAGGAGCCGAACACGTGATTCAAACGTCAAAGCGTGCAGTACATTTTGTAGTTTCGGTACAGTCTCTGTGGTTATTCGCTTTCAAACCTCCTGCGGGAGCCGGCCGGTGTGCGCCGAACCAGCACTCTTCTATTAAGAGTTACCGGGCGTCATACCCCGAAGTCTCGGCAAGTCTCGTCGCTTGGGACATCTTGCCGGAAGAGGTCACGTGTTGGGCTGACACTGCTGGCTTCAAAACGACTTGGATTGCGACGGCTGGCTGCGTGATCTGATGCTCCCTCCTTTCTTTCTTCTCGCTCAATGGTTGCGCGTGCCCTTTTTTAAATTGACTATATTTTGCTCCAGCCGTTACTTTCACCACAACGGGGAAGACTGCTACTTGCGTGCGCCTTCGCGAAAGACGAGAGCATTGTGTGGTGCAGCTTTCCTCGGAAGGTTAGAGAGGCACCAATACAAACCAGAAGTCAAGTATAACGTATCAGCGCTACAAGACATTACTTTAGTGCAGACAGAACCTTCGCAAGCCACGTTGCACACTTGATATTAGATAATGGTACCGGTTGTCGCTGCTATAGAATTCACTGTGCGGAAGACATGACACGACGAATGACATTTCACTTATCATCAGTGCATCACTGATTATTGCAAAACCGCTGTGCATTGCAGCGCAAAGCTGATTTGGTTGATTGATATGTGAGGTTTAGCGTCCCAAAGGCACCATGTGAATATGAAAGATGCCGTAGTGGAGAGCTCTGGAAATTTTGACCACCTGGAGTTCTTGAACGTGCGCCTAAATCTAAGCACACGGGCCTACAGCATTTTTGCCTCCATCGAAAGTCTAACGCAAATCGTAATGCTGTACATATAATCGAAGCAATACTTTTATTTACCTTCTAATGAGAGCGAAAAGTTTCAAAACACTTTGACTAGAAATAATGATGAATCGTGAACCTTCCTGGCTGCCAAACCTTCCGAAAGAAACAAAAATCTCCAACAACTTGGTATCCTGATATTTTTACTCTGGAACGACATGTGGGATTTTGCAATCTCGAAGCGCTGTGATACGCAAGACGTTCCTTTTTTGGACAACGAGCATATATTTTGAAAGTGACCTCACTTTAACAGCTACGAATTGTGCGCTGAGTAAAAAAAAAAACCCCCTTCATACCAACAGACTCGACGCACCTAATTGTTTCCTTTCATTTGATTGAATAAAAACAAAACGGGCTGACCATGCAATCTGCTATTGAGGGTATTCTAACCCATGCCTTAATTAAACTATTGAGTTCGGGCTCTAAAGCAAGTGATAAACTTGAGTAAACAACAAAAGGTGACTTGCTTGGTTCTGCAGAGACCCGCAAGGTTCTTGGCTTCTTGTTGTTGCTTAGAGCACAAGACTGCATTCTTAGAGATTTACCTACGAAAAAAATCAACATGTAAACAGGTTCAGAAAAAAAAAAGATATGCTTGATAGTATACTACGGCACATGCCTGAAACGTCAGTCGTTCCTGTAACTGATGGTGAGAGCAATGGTGCTCTCTCTTTCAATAAAATCATGTTGCTATAAAATAAAAGAGATACAATCATCCAGTTCACTAAACAGAGTTATACACGATGGCAAACTGCGAAAAAGAAAAGCACGTTATCTGGCATCAAACGAGCCCTTCCCTCACCCCTCCCATTTTTTATGTACATAGGCAATAAAGAAATAAAAAGGGACCATGGCGCAATAGATAGTGTGCCTGGCCTCCGTTGGCGCTCATTCAGAGGTAACGGTTTCGGCTCCCGATGACAGTACTTTTTTTTTTGGCTTCCTGTCCTGCGTATTTTTTGACGTCACTTCCGTCTTGCTGGGCCAAGGCATAGAACACTTCCGTGTTAAAGAAACAACACCTTTACGTGGCTTTTCATGCATTCGCCTAAAATGACAGGAAGGCAAAAGTCATATTCACATTTTCATCTCACTATTGATATCGGTATTGATGTACTGATCTCAGTGTTCAGGTATGGATCCTTCCCCAGTCCTTCCTTTGCAAAAGCCTTCTGCCCCTAACAAGGCTTTGCTATGCCCCTGCGATCGGCGCAGGCTTTAACCAAGCAATGACGTCGCTTGGTGACGTAATTATCTGACGTCACATTATGTGACGCTGAAGGGCATCACAATAACATCATGGTGTCGTCACAAATTTTGATGATCGGTGATATTATGATGACGTCATATAGTGACATTATCACTTGATTTTTTTACGGTCGTGTTGAAGCCGATGTCTGGGTATACGGCCGAAAGGCAGTGGCCAGTTTCACGTTCGATAACGTATCTAAGGCTTTTACCCTAACTAAAGCCCACAGCTTGCCTAGTTTACGCATCTTATTGTTCTGTAATGATGTTATTCTTCGTCCTTAATGCAAATGTAGCCCATACACTCTCTCTTACATCAACTGCTGACACCCAAGTAAGTCAAATTTCGCTTTCGCTTATTACTGCTATAAACCGAGACCAAGCAAAGAGCAATGCTGTTTCACTGCGCAAAACAGTTCAGCTTTCTTTCGCATGTCAATAGCACGTCGTTTCTTGCGCAGAGAAAAAACAACGGAGCTCACAGCCGTGAAGTCCAGCTCCTTCAATACCACTTTCCCCGGCTTCTGCATTACAAGAATGCGCATAAATTTCGGATTCACCGAACCGCGCAGGTAGTTTTTCATCTTGAATCGAGAGTTGCTTGGAGTGCGCGAGAGCTTGATGCCACGCAGTTTATACGGAGAACGAATGAAGATTCCCACTAGGAAAAGGCTTTGCAGTCGCTATCTTTTTTCCCTTTTTTTCTATGCAAACGGTGGACGTAATACATTGTTTCCATCGAAACGAGAAAAGAAAAGCCGGCCGTGCTTTCTGTGGAAGCTTGGCGTTTGGTGCAACACAAAATATCGGGCATCCGCGAAATTTTAAAATTGCATTTTTCCTACGGAACATTTATGTTCGAGTTCACTCTGCAAGCAAGGACATAATGACGCGTACCTTATGGGATATATAGATGCTTTCAGAAAGCCGCTCTTTTTGGCACGCATGCTCAGTGAATAAAATTATGAGTTGCCATGGAAACTTGTGAAAAAATGAGAATTTTTCGTATCCTCGAGTAACCACGCAAAACTTTACCATCGTTTCTTACAAAAAGGACAACTGTTGGCATTTCAGGTCTAAGAACCACGATATAAATATGAATTTATAATAAACGCCGTACGAAGTGCATGAAAAATTTGGAACGCCTGCTGTTCTTCAATTTGCACCAAAATCTAAGAAAAACGAGCATTATGTACTCTCGGCTTCATCGAAAATGCAGCCGCCACGGCCGGTATTCAACCCCGCAAACTTCACGTCAGCTGTCGATCGATACACCCAGTAGACCACCGTGGCTGAGTCTAAAAAGAACTGGCGAGAAGAACGACTTCAGTGTGGTAATCAAAGCAGTAGGCCCCGTCTGTTTTAACACGAAAGTACTGTATGCCGACGCCATTATAGTTATATGAGGAACTTCTGCCACGGAAGTAATGTTTCGAAAGGCATACGAAGATATCACAGAGGAACATCATGAAAGAATAGGTTACGAACGACAAGGTAATATTACAAGCTACTGATAATACATATAGTGTTTACAATATACCTCACAGGGAAAAGCACTTCACCCATATTTTAAGGAGAATTGGTAAAAAATGATATTTAGCGAGACTTCCGCATCGTCTTTTTTTCGGAAATACTTCTTGAATGGTGAAGCTCTTAATATTTATCAATCTAAGGAGAGAGTCGTGACCCACCAGTCATGACTACTATAAAAAAGATGAGAATAAAACAATCTATCTAATGGTACACAGACTTTAGGTTACGCCCTTATACAAATTGCATCTTAAACAGTTTAATACAATAGCATCATTTTATTTGCGCTGTTCACTGGGCCGGTACTGGTGTCATGACATCAAAAACGTTCGAGCGAATACCACAGCAAAAAAAGTTACTTAAGGTGCCGTTACAGCTGTTTTAAAATGACGACAATAGAATGTTAAACTGCCGTACTATACGGAGATCCGCGCTCCTCGATCGCACCATCTGAGTTAAAGTTGTCCGCCCTCAGACTTGTCACGACACAGCAAGCAATTTATAATCGTTTCGGTGCAACATTTGTCACGTTTTCGCAACGCACGTCTTCTCTTGCTCCCGGTTTCTCTTTCTCTTTCTCAGGCGAGCCGCTTGGCGTGAACACCGATTCCGTTCGCAAGACTAGAAAACTTCTTCCCACATCTCTTCCAATCTTCCCGACGTCCACGTTTCTTTGACCTCGCTGACCTTTGGCCTAGGTGAACGACGTCGCACCGATGCCCGTCCACGCTGGAGTGGTTTTTATAGAATGGCCCGCATGTGTCATCCGTTGTCTTGTCCCGCCCTGACTCGCTGCCTGCCTCGCGAACAGCGCTTGCTAAGACTTTTTTTCGCAAAAATCAATCACTTGGTTGTGTTCTCGCGCGTCATTTTCAAGGAGGAAAATAAACGGAGTTTACTCCTTATTTCACACTTTTTTCTGCCGAAACTTATATCAATTTTCCACATGAATGCTGGCCGACAAGCAGGAATTCACCTATATACAGTTTTTCCTTCACATTTTCCTTTTCATATTTAAGTCGTGTTCAGTAGCTCGCCTTTCGGTTTTGTGCCACGTCCTCAAGTTCACAGTCAGTGCCGCTATCAAGACTACATTCACATATGTCTTCTTCTGTTCTGTAATTCTCATCACAATAGCTACTACTGCCATTGTTTTTAAAAATCTGTACTTATTTCAGTTTTGATAGCTTGCAAACGGAAATGTGTGCTCGAGACGCCCCTGTTAAATGCCAACGCTGAGCCGAGAACGCTGTTGTTCACTTCATAGTATTTTTGAACCGTGCACAATAGCTGTACGAAAGCTGGAAACGCATACCGTGTTTCTCGCAACGGAAAAACGCCGCGTGTGGCGAACGGTGCTACTGGCTGCACAGTGTAAGAAAACAAAAAGAAAACAATACTCTTCTAACGCTGGGTTCTCACGTGCGAATCGCTGTTACGGACGCTACGCAATGCATTCGCGTTTTCTCACGATTCCCTTCGGGGAGGTCGGGACATTTTAGGGGTGAAGCTCCTTAAGGCATGAGGTCGTGCGTCACTTGTATGTAGTAGCCGCCTCTCGTTTTAGCCTTACCATATACGTGACATCTTGGAGGGAGGCTAGTAAACACTCACCCTAAAGCTTGGACCTGGACTTGCGTTTCTCGTTTTAGTTCTTTGGAATGTCAGCTGGATGGCGGTATTGTATATGATGAATATATCATGAAAAGATGAGAGATGACGGTACTTGCAGTGTTCACTAAATGGACGGACGAACAGACGGACGGACATACAGAATGAATGACTGATATAGGGGGGTTTAACGTACCTAAAACCACCATATGAATTATGAGAGACGCCGTAGTGGAGGGCTCCGGAAATTTCGACCACCTGGGTTTCTTTAACGTCCACCCAAATCTGAGCACATGGGCCTACAACAGTTTCCGCCTCCTTCGGAAATGCAGCCGGCGCAGCCGGGATTAGATGCCGCGACCTGCGGGTCAGCAGCCAGAGTACCTTAGCCACTAGACCACCACAGCGGGTAGGACAGACATACAGACAGATGGACATGTGGACAGTTCGACGAATGGACAGATAGGCAGATGACAGATAGGATGAACGGACAGGCTGAGGGACTGAGGGACAGTCGGACAGACGAATGGATGCCCATACGGACAAACGGAGAGACGGACAGCCAGACAAACGGGCAGATGGATGAACAGACAGAAAGACGCACGCGGCCAACGGCTTATTCATGGTTTCCCGATAAAATCCTTCGAACCTTCGCCCCACTCATCATCATTCACTTAGTGGATATGCTGTCATTCGTTTTTACTTCGGCTTAAGCTGCTCCACTGCTCAAAAATAGGCAGAGCACATGTACAGTGGGAATCGATGATATGCAAAGCACAAAAGAGAGTCAGTGAGTGAGTCATGAGTGAGTGAGTGAGTGAGTGAGTGAGAACTTTATTATTGGCCAAATGCAGCAGAGATTGCACGGGACCGGAGGCCCCGCTAGCCCAGCCAGGTGGCTCCGCCAAGGATGGTGCCGGGAGTTGGAGTCTTTCGGCAATGTTCCGGGCGCTCTGGTCGGCCATGAGTTGGTTGTCAAGTTCCGTGCTGCGCTTGGCGGCCTCCCAAGAGGTTTGGTATGGTAGTTCTGACCTCGAGTTAAAGGGGCACAACCAGAGCATGTTATTGAAATTACAGTACTCGTGATGACAGTGCTGGCAGTGGGGTGAAAAATCCGGGTCGAATCTTGTGCAGTATATGGTTAGTGTGATGTACATTTGTATCTGTAGTTGCCGAAGTGTAACTGCTTGCCCTTTATTCAATTTAGGGTGCGGGAGAGGGAAAACTCTGCTCCCTAGTTTGTGAGCTGGGTGATTTCTTGAAATGTAATCATCAAACCTGTATCATTTTGGGACGTTAAACCTCATATATCAATGAATCAGTGAAACAGCCACGAGCGCGCTAGGAGCGTCGCATTGATTGATTAATTTGTGGGGTATAACGTCCCAAAACCACCATTTGATTATGAGAGACGCCGTAGTGGAGGGCTCCGGAAATTTTGACCACCTGGGGTTCTTTAACGTGCACCCAAATCTGAGTACACGGGCCTACAACATTTCCGCCTCTATCGGAAATGCAGCCGCCGCCGCCGGGAATGGAACCCGCGACCTGCGGGTCAGCAGCCGAGTACCTTAGCCACTAGGCCACCGCGGCGGGGCTATGAGCGTCGCATGTATTCACGTTTCACATATCATGATTATCATGTTTGCACAAGTCATATACCTTGGTCATTGATTCACGTCCCATAATACCAAATTTGGTATACGTGAAGCTGGCGAAACGACCGCGAGCGGGCCAAGAGCGTGGTGTGTAGTCATGGCTTACATGTCATAATTTCCACGTTAGGGTCTGTCACTTAGGTTTATCATGCAATCATGTCATCATACCACACCAGCTTTGCAATGTGACATGTGAACGAAACCACCGCGAGAGTAGCAAGGCCATGAAATGCAAGTCATAATACTCATGACATACATGTAATGATTTTCATGGTATGACTAGTCATTTATGCTCGTCATACAGTCATGTTATGGCATACCAATTTTGGTATCGATACCATTATCGAAATGACTGGGACAGCTAAAAGTCATAGATAGATAGATAGATAGATAGATAGATAGATAGATAGATAGATAGATAGATAGATAGATAGATAGATAGATAGATAGATAGATAGATAGATAGATAGATAGATAGATAGATAGATAGATAGATAGATAGATAGATAGATAGATAGATAGATAGATAGATAGATAGATAGATAGATAGATAGATAGATAGATAGATAGATAGATAGATAGATAGATAGATACGCCCAAAGTAGCCGAAGTTCGCTAAGAAAGGCTTCGCATTTAACAGAGTATTGGTCATCCCTAGACCAAAAGGCCTGCTTGGTCCTGGCCTCAGGCTGCTGCGCCCACGCTGCCTTAGGCGTTGTCGGGAACTTGCGTGCCATCTAGCCATTCGCTTACCGACGCTCGGCACTCCAACTTTCTGAACGCTCGTTCTTCAAAAAAAAAAAAAATCACCGCATACCCACAGAGTGAATGATGGTGAGTGGGGCGTCCGTTAGTACGTCCGCCACGTTGGTTCTTGCTTTCGTCCATCAGTGCAACCGTCCGTGCATCTGTTCATCCCTTCATCCGTGCGCCATTCCAAGCATCGGTCCACGTGCGTCCATCAGTCCGTGCGTCTATTCATTTATCTGCTTGTCTGTCTGTCCATGGTCCGTCCGTAAGTCCATTCATTTAGCGAACACTGCAAGTATTGCCATCTCGCATCTTTTCATCATATATTCTTCATAAAAAATACTGCCTTCCAGCGGACGTTCCAAGGACTAAACGAGATCAAGTTGAGCGAGTTACTGACTGGCAGGTCGCGGGATCGAATTCCGGCTGTGGTTGCCGCATTTTCGATGGAGGCGAAAATTCTGTAGGCCTATGTGCTCAGACTTGGGTGCACATTACAAAACCCTAAGTGGTCAAAATATCCGGATGCCTCCACTACGGCGTCTATCACAATCATATGGTGGTTCAGGGACGTTAAACCCCACATATCAATCAAATATGGCGACTACAAAGAAGAGGTAGATTTATTCGTTCAAGATGCTCTCGAATTTATTCTATCACAGAAATGCTGCAACAGCTAAACTTACCCACCCTTTTGGAACACTGTCGCAGACTAAAATTCTTTATTTGCTTTCTAAAATACATTAAACTTTGATGTAGCGCAGTACCTCGTTCCGCGATCTATCCAGAACCTACAAAGTGATTACCACAGCAACTTTCGAATCCCCGAATATTGCGTGAACACATACGCAAACTCTTATTTTCCTAAAACCATAAAAGACTGTACGGAATTGTGAACGTTAAAAATTCGAATTCAATACTACAGAATATTTTGTAAGTAAATCTTCGTGAATGCTAGCTCTTTTTTATTTTATTTCCATGTACCGAATCACACAAATTTCGTGTGACATGTAGAATTTAGTATTGTGATGCTTAATGCTCTGCAGTGAATGATTTGTGGAGCAAAATAATCTGAAGGAAAGTTGTTTTTTTTTTTGCCTATGCATTGCTCATTTATGCTTGACATGATAAGTATTATGTCAGATTTTGTTCGTTTATAAGTAATGACACATTGGGGTTTTTAAATTTTTTGTATAAGATGTTCCTTGCTATTTCATGTAGAATATGATTAGATTTAAACCCAACCCTGTAACGACCATATCGGCAAACAGTACCTGGAAATAAATAAATAAAGAAATAAAATAGAGAAATAATAATTTTTACAATATTTTAAATTTTTACTGTGTTGAAATATTCATGTTGGCAATGAATATGCTTGCGAATATTGTGTACCTTTTTTACGGCTTGCTCTATGCGATGGTGCTTTTTCTACATAGCAATGTTATTTTCGAAAAAGCACGATACACTGAAGTTTGTATAAATATTAAATATTATGCACTGATTTCTCCAATTACCAATAGGGAGGTAATGGATTACCTAAAAACGCCTGTTTAGCTGATTAATAAGGGTTTTTGGTACTGATGTCTGAATAAACAAGATCCATTTATAAAATGGGCGTGCATTTTTTTTACCAGCAAGAACTGCCAACAGATCAATGTATATGTAATAGTCATAACCGCAGCCTATTTGACACTGAAAAACAGCTGATGAAAGCACTCCCGAATAACAGTAACGAAAACACCCGACCTACGCACAAGAATGCTCAAACCAAAACTGCAATTACTACGGGCGCGATGGAAAGGCCGGAAAAAAAAACTTTGTCAAAGTTTAATGCCGGCCGCTAGGAGTGCTCGCAGTCATGTGGGCTACATGGTTCAATGAGATGGTCCGCCCTTTACGTTTACTGTGTTACTTTATGCCTCTAATACGACAACGGGTGGCAAGGATCTGTGGAGCCAAATTCAGTAGGCACGCCTATTTTAAGTCATCTTGAAAAGCCTCCATGCTCGATTTGGTTTTATTGCGTAGTTTCACTGCTTTCCCAAACTAATTTACGTGTAGCCTTCGCATTAACAGACACTACATAAAGACAAATCAACTTTTATTTTATCTTTTAGGTAAATGAGTACAATAAGAGGAATAGGTTAAGCATAGTGTGATTCAAATATCTGGTACAATTTCTCTTCAAGCAATAAACACGTTGGAACATGTGAAGTGCTGATGGCTATTGCAGTAAGTTCATGAATGACTGAATAATGAACGAAAATATCACGCAGACTCTATTAGGGGTGATTCTACTTAAAGGGGCCCTGAAACACTTTTTCGAGTAACCATGGAATGAATTCACTGGAACAGCCTATTGCCTAGATAGATAGATAGATAGATAGATAGATAGTAGATAGATAGATAGATAGATAGATAGATAGATAGATAGATAGTAGATAGATAGATAGATAATAGATAGATAGATAGATAGATAGATAGTAGATAGATAGATAGATAGATGATAGATAGATAGATAGATAGATAGATAGATAGATAGATAGATAGATAGATAGATAGATAGATAGATAGAGATGAGAGAGATGGAGATAGATAGATAGATAGATATAGATAGATAGATAGATAGATAGATAGATAGATAGATAGATATAGATAGATAGATAGATAGATGATAGATAGATAGATAGATAGATAGATAGATAGATAGATACGCTCAATATTGCTGAACTTCACTAGGAAATGCTTCGGCTCATGCAGATTTCTGTCCTCGCATGTTTTCCGGACATTCTTTCGCGTTCTCGTTGTTTTTAATTTAGGGGGAGAGGGTACATTACACAGAGTGTTTGTGGAGTGTGTGTGTGTGTGTTTGTGGAGTGTGTGTGTGTGTGTGTGTGTGTGTGTGTGTGGGTGTGTGTGTGCGTGTGCGTGTGCGTGTGTGCGTGTGCGTGTGCGTGTGCGTGTGTGTGTGTGTGTGTGTGTGTTTGTGTGGGCGCGCGCGTACGTGTACACAAGCAAAATTTAAATATTTTGAGGAACTGGGTGTTCGATAAACTATAACGCCCAAACGTCCCGTCCCCCTTATTCTCTACGGGCTATGGCAGTGGAATGTTATTTATGTAAATATTCGTTCTCTATGAAAGAGAACACGCGAACGCGTGGCCCGTCCTCTGCGGCGGCTGCGTGCAGCACTATTAACCGACAAATGAAGAAATTATGTTCGCTTTTCGCGTCATCTATGGTCAAGGAAGATAACGAGTTATGACTGGTAGACAAGCGCTGCTAGATTACGTTCCCTGATCGCTCGCGCGGTGAGTGATATCGGGTGATTGCTGTAGCTTGTGCCGTGGTCGCGAACAACGTTTCATATGTTGGCAGTAGACTACGAACTGCAGGCGTGAGAAGAGAGAGTGTGCATTCAAGCAGCGCTTGTCTACCGGCCATAACGCGTTATTTTTTTTTTCGCCAACAGATGACGCTGAAAGCGATTGTGTTTCCTTTTGCTGTCGGTTGATGGTGCTGTACGCAGCCACCGCAAAGTGCAGACCACGCGTTCGCGTGTTCCCTTTCCTAAAGGATGACAGTGTAAATTCCTTTTCAGCAAGCACGCCATTCAATAGCTGTCCCAAATTTCCAGCTGGCGTTCCTGCACGCTACATTGTTCACCGCTGATAAAGGCCCACGACGATGGCAAATACTTCCTGTAGTTTCCCGTGTGGCCAGACTCTATTTCGTCGCAAAGGGCAGGCTGACGCCAAACACCGGCTTTGATGACACGACATGATGCGTCGTGAGAAGGCCTTAAATGGGGCCGTCCACCCCGTCCCCCTATCTCTTCACCCCATCCTTCGATTTCGCGAAGAAGAGGCCTCTTCTTATATAGGCGTGCAATCAGTCAAGCCAAATGCAATCCCCTTTCCAGAATCGTGTTCCTCTGGAAGCCTTTCAGTTCGAGATGTCGATGACAACGCGAGCGGAGACTGCTCGTGAAGCATTACATGAAACTGCCCCGGACACTTATAAGCTTATGGGATTCTCGCCGTGTTAAGCTTCCAGCCAGAACTTCTGCCTTCATATACTCGCGACCTCGGTTATCTGCGGCATTCGTTTCGAGAACAGTTATTTTCTCTCTCTTTTCGCGATATCTTATGGCTATCTTAACTCCTGCTAGCATCTACCATGCTTCTGCTTTTTCGTTAATGTGGTGTTGTCCACATTTATACAACAACGCCCAGCGTTAGGATTTGCGTTTATACTCTTCGATCCTCTTTTCTTTGTGCTTGTACAGCTTTCATGAAATTCAAAGAGGTAACTGAAAAAAAAACTGAAGGCGTGAAAATATGTGGCCTTGTAGATATGAATTTTGGTGTCCATCAGCAGCACGCAATCTTTTTGATTTTTACCAAGTTGCAGATTTTATGACGAGTAAAGCACTAAGTTTCATACGCTAGTAATACTACTAATGAGAACATGAATTCTAGTGAGATAAGCTCCAAAAATGTATCAGTTATAGCTTAAAAAGTACAGTGATGAGTTGCTTGTTACCAAACGTAGACAATCAGGTGTAGTACCCCATACTGCGAAGGGCAGCTACAAGAAGCAGAAACTGTTGTTTCAGATGCGCCCACAGCAAGTAGAGTAGCAGTAACGCTCCGTCAGTTTCCTTGAGCCTAGTCAGAGTCAATGATCACTTGAAGAAAGAAAGAAGTGGAAGTCGATCAGATTTCTTTCCTTCCACAAAAATACACAGATCTTTACTGGGCGTAAGGCTCAGACCTCGGATATTAACTTTTATCTTCTGCATAAGCAAATGAAATGACAGGAAAATAAACACCAAATATTAAGCTACTGAGGCCTACTTCATTTTTCTCGAAGTCAGGAAGAATTTTTTTCAAAATGTTTTCGAGGCTATAGCAGTTACAGAATCGCCGTCTGTTGGAGATTCCTCACTTTCGTGCTATGTGGAATAATGCCGGCACGCTTCTCATAAGGTGGGTCGTCGGTTCTCTATGAAAATACCATACGAAAGCCCTTCTGGGCATTTACGAAACATCTCGAACAAAAAGAAAGCGTGGGATTGCTTACAGACTGCTCCTGCTTGCTCAGAAGCTGCAGTGAACACACATAGCACGTCGTAGCTGCAGTGGACTATTCCTAAAAGTGGCTTCTAACGTAAGAGGAAGGAGATGGCACAGGGCTAACTGCGTGGCGTATATTACAGTAGGATGTATAACTAGTATGGAACATGCCAGAATGAAGCTTTAATTCAGCTAACTGTAGTGCATAAGTAACGATCGTTGCATGGACGTTTTAGGCGACTCGAGTGGCTGTTAGGAGATTTTTTATTTTCTCGTACAATCTCAAATAAACGTTGATCTGGGTTCAGTGTGCAAGCATGCTTTCCAGACATAAACTAGTGAAAACAAAAATTAAAAACCGCTAAGCGGCCTGTGCCTTCCGTCCCTGCCAGAGTTTTTACAAGGCCAGATTTGCAGGGGCGGGGGAAGGGGGTAATTTGTCTTGGCATAATTAGCCCTGGCAAAGCTGTCTGCTTCGAAGGATCATTATTCAGACTGAACGGGTTTAAACGACATGTACAACCATCCTTAATTCGATAATTGAAAAGCAATCAAACAAAACAATAAATATAGGAAACAGTAAATAAAAAACGACGTCATGGGACACAGAAGAAGGAGGCCCACGCTTCTTCCTTTAGTTTTTCGCGCTCTTAACGACTTGCGCAATTCAGCGTCAAGTAGCTCGGACCTTCGCGGTAATATTAAAGAACGAAATAGCAATTACAATAAGCAAGATGTATGACACAGTCTTAATTACACCTACATGTTCAGGATAAATTGTAATCAACCTAAATCCCTTCTTTGGGAAAAGGCTTTGGCCAGCTCCGACGTCGACCGTCAGCTAAGGTTGATGGCTAATCTCAAGAACGCGTTTTCAGCTCAAGGCATCTTGGAATGTGGACGCCTCTCCTAACCATATTCTAGAATAAAGATGTTCATTTTCTGCTTCTAGCCTTTCTACTTCAGCAAACGAGTCGTAACCTTCTGTGAACTGCCCCTAAAAGTGCCAACTTGATGACAGAGGACGATCTAATTTGGTGATTTAGAATGTGAATAATCACGTAGTTATCACCATTCACAAGCGTCCCACGGCCACCTTTACATTGTTGATCAAACTCAACTCCAAAGTAGACGTGCACAAATAAATCTAGGCAAATTTTCGTAAAGACTACGACTCAAGGGTAACCAATATAAAAAAGTATATGTGACGTATGTGAACAAACAGCTGGTATCTCCTTTTACGCGCTTTGCTCTCAACGCAAAGTGACTAGATGAAAGCTGCTGCCCTCCCTAGAGCAGTCATTTTTCTCTTATAGCAGAGTTGCCCCGCCGCAGTGGTCTAGCGGCTAAGGTACTCGGCTGCTGATCCGCAGGTCGCGGGTTCGAATCCCGGCTGCGGCGGCTGCATTTCCGATGGAGGCGGAAATTTTGTAGGCCCATGTGCTCAGATTTGGATGCACGTTAAAAAACCCCAGGTGGTCGAAATTTACGGAGCCCTCCACTACGGCGTCTCTCATATTAATATGGTGGTTTTGGGACGTTAAACCCCACAAATGAATCAATCAAATCAATCTTACAGCAGAGTTTTGTAGATTTACGCATAGATCCAAAAGAATGAGCTGCTATAGCCTTACTTAAGATAACGTTATGATTTGTTGCTATTATATTCGTTGCTTCGCCTTGGCGCTAAAAGAGGTTCTTTTTTCTCTCTTCGTTCCGTTCAGCGTTCGAACATTGCATCGATCTCAACTGCTGAGTAATGCACTGGAACGCGAATTCTGCGCTCCATCGTCGACACTTTTATTTCTTCTTATGCACTTGAAACTGATAATACGTGCAATCACGGGCCCCTTCCTCTCATGGCTCTGCCAAGCGACATCGGGCGAAATGAGTTTTGGCGTTCTGTAGTATGGTTCTCCCGAATAATTCACTGCGCGCCTTTAAAAAGCAGCGAGCTGCGCTCCAACTCCAATGAAGTCTCGCGATGACTCCGTTGTTTACCATTCAGACTCTCATTGTTTCGTCGCTGGCGCATGCACGCCTCAAGACGGGCTTGAATATTTCCGAAATTCTTCAAGCGAAGTCATACGCATCACTCATAACACTTTTATAGCAGTGCGCCCAATGGTGGGGAAACTTAGCGACGCGTCCCATCCGATGGCTTCATTTCGACAACTTAGGGGCAATCAGCCCAATGGGGAAAGCAATGCATATTGAAATGGCAGCGTAAGTAACGGCTGACTGACAATCAATCATTCGTTACAAAAGCTGATGATATGTAAACACTCGCCTGCAAGTTGCGCATTCGAAACACAATTCCGCAGCCTCTGTATGTATACGCAATTAGGGAAGTACCATTCTCGTTTCGTGATTGCTCGCTCAGTATCAATATTCATTACGGATTCATTATTATTCTGCTTTTTAACAATACCAGGAATATATTCAAACACTGCCGCACCGCGGTGCTCTAGTGGCTAAGGCACTCGGCTGCTGACCCGCAAGTAGCGGGATCGAATCCCGGCTGCAAGCGGCTGCACTTCCGATGGAGGCGGAAATGCTGTAGACCCGTGTGCTCAGAGTAGGGTGCACATTAAAAAACCCCAGGTGGTCAAAATTTCCTGAGCCCTCCACTACGGCGTCTCTCATACTCACACAGTGGTTTTGGGACGTTAAACCCCTCTATACATATCAATATCAATGAATATTCAAGCACTTTAGTGAGTCACTCGGCTTTGGCTGCTTCCTTCCAGTGGGGGTGAAAAAACAACAACACACTGGGCATTGGAATACTTTATAACCAGATTTGTGTTGCTTGTTCTGTGATAGGAAAGTCTGCATCAACAACCAGAGATGGTTATCACTACGACTGATGTTTGTCATTTATTTATCAGCTATAACTCACGTCTATTGCAAGCGTTAGATTTCCTGCTACGAAGAAACGAAAATATTACCTTATTTGAAATACTTTTTTGTGTATACATTGTGAATATTGCGAAACACAAATTTAGTGTTATAAAATGGATTTTTCACATTCATTTACTGTGCGGTAATATGTGCTCGAGTTTCTACGCTTTCGGCTACTTTGAACACGTCTACAGAATAATAACTGGTAAGAACGAACAGAGCGTCACCGTGATGCTCAGTTTATTGTGCCTAAAAATATGTGGCATAGATTTCTTGAAAGAATTTTTCAGTTTTGAGATATTTTTAGAGAAATTATAAATCTCTTTGGCCGCAGCGTCGTGGTTATTTTTGTTCACTTCAATCGACTGAATGAGCATGATTGAACTTCTGAACTTTTAATTGCAAATAATCATCATCTTCATCATCATCATCCTGACTACGTCCACTGCACGACAAAGGCCTCTTCCATGTTCCACCAATCAAATCAGTCCTGTGCTTTCTGCTGCCACCCGCAAACTTCCTAATTTCATCTGCCCACCTGACTTTCTATCTACCCCTAACCCACTTGCCTTCTCTGGGAATCCAGTTAGTTACCCTTAATTACCAGCGGTTATCCTGTCTACACGATACATGCCCAGCCCATGTCCATTTCCTCTTCTTGATTTCTACTATGATATCCTTAACCCTGGCTTGTTCCCTGATCCACTCTGCTCTCTTCTTTTTCTCTAAATGTTACACTTAACATTTTCTTTGCCATCGCTCACTGCGTCGTCCTCAATTTAAGCTGATAAATGCACTTTCCAAATACCTTTCAATCAGATGATATCGATTTACAGATTTAATCTCTGATAGTGGAAACCTTCAAAGGTATCATGCAAAAAGTAGGAAATATTATTGGCATAACAGGAGTTTTCTATTTTGTATACGTTATTTTGATATGTTTTTATTGCACTTCAGTATTGCTTGAAAGTAATGTATCTATTCTCATTATTTGAGGATGATGTAAGTCTGGTTTTGCTATAGCGTTAATCATGCTTATGAGCTGCTGACGTTTCAGTTCAACAAAAAGAAGATGTTTCGTTTTTAGTACTTTACACACGAAATCTCGCCCACGCATTAAGAGCCTCATGAAAAAAAAAAAAACGTTACGCATAGTAAAAAAGCTTCCAAAGCATCAAGCAGCTCGAAGTGTTCCTTAATTTGCATTCCACTCAATGAAATTCTTCCAAACACGAAGTTCTCAAAAGTCAGATAGCCATTTGAATTCTCTCGTTTTCTTACTTGCGCATCTCGTCACGCATACATGTCGGTCCGAAACCACAGTAGACACATATTCGTAATTGAAAAACACTTGCGAGTCCCGCTTGCTAACGACAACATAAACAAAATGGCAGATCCCACGTACAGGGAAATCAATTATATGCGAATCACGCTATGGCCTGACATTCATTTTTTTGCACCCACTGACCTCGTAACACATAAATTTTGGCGCAAATGAACGCAGCGAAATGGCCGTTAGGGAAGGAAGTACGCTTCATGCCAATCATGGCGAACACGATGCGCATGTCACCATTTTCATGTTACGACCCGGCACTAATGTGTGATAAGCATTCATGGCACGCGACACGAATTTCCACTCAAGTGCATTTTACGAAACGGCTGCGAACGCACCAAATGTGCGGAATGCTAAGCATGTCGAACCTGACAAGCTTGTCGTTATTCGCATGTTAGGACCCATTAGGACATGTAACTGGCGTTCGCCATGCAATGACGTCGCTCGATGCCGACTAAGCTGTATATCAAGCTAGCCAATCGGCCGCAAGCGTGCCATGAACGTGACATGTAAGTCATTCCGTAAATGACAAGCATGTCATGATATTCATATTAACACATGTCATTTACGCTCCTCATAAAGGCACCTCACCTTATGCAATCGGTGGTGCACATCAAGCTAGCAAATCGGCCATGAGCACAGCATAGTGAACAGGTTTTACATGACACGCATGGAATGATTCGCATGTTAGGACCTGTTTTCAAGTTCGAAATACGGGGACGTCACTAGCTAACGATACGGCCGCGAGCACGCTATAAGCGTAGCAAGTAGTGACGCTTTACATGACACGTATGTCATGATTACTATATTTGGACCTGTAATTCACCTTCGTCGTTTACTCACGTCACGTAATGCCAAATTTTGGTATATGAGAAGCTAGAGAAATGGTCGTGAGCACGATGTGGGCGAGCATGTTGTCATGTTCTTAGATGACACACATGTCATGACTATCATGTTTCCACAGTCATATATCTTCATCATTCATTGACTTCATGTAATACCAAATTTGTTATATGAGAAGACAGTCAAACCTTCACGAGCGCACTATGAGCGTAGCGTGTAGTCATCTTGTACATGACACGCCTGGCAAGAATATCATGTTTGGACGTGTCATATATCTTCATCGTCCGTTCGCGTCACATAATACCGAATTCAGTATATGTGAAGCTAGCTAAATGACCAGGAGCGCACTATGAGCATGGAATGTAGTCGTGTTGTTGCATGACACGCGTCTCGTGCACTAGTCACATACCTTTGTCATCCATTCACGCGCTGTAATATCAAATTTGGTATATATGAAGCTACCGAAACGACTGCGAGCGTACCATGAGCGGGGCGTGTAGTCATGACCTACATGACATGCGTGTCATGATTGTCACGTTAGGGCATGTCACTCATGTTCGCCATGCAGTCATGTTATACCGTACTCGTTTTGTAATATGCCATGCGAATGAAACCACCGCACAAGCAGCAAGACAATGACATGAAAATGATAACATTCATGACAAAGATATGATGCTTTTCATGTTATGACTGGTTGCTTATGCCCGTCATGTAATAGCATACGAATTTTTGTATATATCCCATTATCTAAACGGCCTGGAGAGCTAAGAGTCGTAGATAGATAGATAGATAGATAGATAGATAGATAGATAGATAGATAGATAGATAGATAGATAGATAGATAGATAGATAGATAGATAGATAGATAGATAATAGATAGATAGATAGATAGATAGATAGATAGATAGATAGATAGAGATAGATAGATAGATAGATAGATAGATAGATAGATAGATAGATAGATAGATAGATAGATAGATAGATAGATAGATAGATAGATAGATAGATAGATAGATAGATAGATAGATAGATGATAGATAGATAGATAGATAGATAGATAGATAGATAGATAGATAGATAGATAGATAGCTAGATAGATAGATAGATAGATAGATAGATAGATAGATAGATAGATAGATAGATAGATAGATAGATAGATTTGGGGTTTGGGGTGGCGAAAAAGCGCCTCGTGTTCGCCAGCGGCGACTGCTTCGGAAATTGGCACAACGATAGTAGGGAGTGCAGGTAGTACAGAACATTCGACTAGCCATAATACCATTCAGTTGCAAAGCTGTGCTTCGTCTACGAAGCGAAACCAAGCAAACAAGCTTTCGCTTGCATAATCGGGCCTAGCCGGGCTATTCGGCCGCCATTTTTTATGCGCTATCACAGGTAATGTTAAAGTAGGTATAAAGGTATAAAGTAGATCTGGGTGTGCCTTCGGAAGAAAAACAAAAACAAAACAGAAGCGCATGAATAGTAGAGCACAGAGTACACTAAATCGTCGAACATATTTTGTAAATATTTCCTTCAGTACAAACAGACAGCGCCGACAGCAATCGAAATGGCGATATTGATCGCTGTGAACCAGCATCCACATCAGCGTTTCTCGTGAAGCGATGTTGCCACATACCAACGTAGGAGTTCGTACAAGGGCACAAGGTTATGAACGTTCGTCAGCAACAATACAGGTGAACCTCGGCCGTATCGGCGTCTGTACCCCGGACCATCATCCAAAGGAGGGCTATTTTTCGTTTCTATAGGAGGCAAAAAGAGGAGTTTCGAAACCCGGACGCCGGTATCGATGCTCTCCTAACGAGCTCCCAAGAAACGTGACTGCGCAAACGCTTGTCCGAACGAGTACTCACACGAAGCAAGCCACGGAACACATTGGAATAGGAGAGTCCCTCGTATACATCGTTCAGTGGTGTACGTAACTACAGTCGGTTACAACGTAAGAATATATACGCGCTCCTTCTCTAGTACTGCAGCGCATCTGTCATTCACGTGTGCAACAGAACAATGAATGTATGGTGATTCTCATTCAAACCATTAGCATATTTTTCTAATGATAGAACAGTAGACATATTGTGATATAAATGTTCATTGTTTCTTGTCAAAATATTAGATTTCGCTTAACAGTGATGTCGTAACACTTTATGAAATTCGCCAACAAGTAAATATTTTCAACCACGATTTATAAAAACTAATACGTGCCTGTGCGGCCAAGTCTTGCCTATAATACGAGAAAGACCCTGAGGTCATGTAAGTAGGCGATTGCAATTAAAGGACACCGTAGCGCTGTAGCGCCATTCCTATACACGGAACAGCTTCATGCTCTCCCACATAGTAGAGTACCAAGTAAGTACTCTAAATCGTTAATCCCTTTTTACAAACGCATACCAGTTTTATCAGACCACCGTGAACTCATTCATGGCGTAATTTTGTCAACATGACCTCATCAAGTGTGAGGCCCCTGATGGCTTTATACTCTCCGATAGTAGTGTACCAAGTACTCTAAATCGTTAACCACTTTTTCTGAGCACACCTCGCATTGGCTTCGAGTACCTAGCGTGGCGCGACCTACATCATGACGTCACTCATGTATACCGGGTATTGTCGTCTGCTGGTACACCGCGTTTCCTGTGCTTTTGCCGCAACGCGTTTTTGCTCTGTGCACCACGCTGCTTCCCCCTTGTTATGAAGCTCATTTCTTAAAAATTGTATATGCCCTGATAAAGCTTAGAATGCTTAGAAGAGCAGATCCCTCAGCTAGTGGCCACGTTTTCATTGCAAAAGACTGGGAGCAATAACACGGACACAAGAATATCAAATTCTGATCTTGGCTCTGTCGCAGGCCGGATTACCGAGACAAAGATCAATCACTGGATACGTCTCTCACAACAACCACACTATAACAAATCTCCCAAATGGAAGCGCTGCTGTGTATCTACGAAGAGAGATACCAGACGTAGCACTCAATGTGGTGGACTTGTGCACAATGTTGTAGAAGTTTGTGTGATCATGGCCTAGATAGAAAACCGCAAAGTCAGCATTTGATCGGCGTATGGGTCACCTCACAAAATTTCCATTAAAAAGTTTTTAGAAGATCTGCGTCATTGTTGCCCAGCTCCGCGCATCATTTGTGGTGTTTTAAATGCGCATCACACGTCATGAGAGGGCAAGAGTTCGGATGCACGTGGACGTTGCCTGGAAAATGCTATTTATAAGCTAGACTTATGCATTGCGACTGATGCAATGTACCATTCTTTGGGCCTCCAGCTTGTACAAGTATTATTGACCTGACTTTGCATTTAAGCAACGTTAAACTCACGTGTTGCACAGCTCCGGACAGAATGGGCAGTGATCATTCCTCCATATTTACACCACCACCCACCCAAAGGAGGACTACCACCCAAAGGAGGGCTCTTTTTCGTTTCTAGGGGGCAAAACGAGGAGTTTCGAAACCCGGACGCCGGTATCGATGCTCTCCTAACGAGCTCCCAAAAAACGTCACTGCGCAAACGCTTGTCCGAACGAGTACTCACACGAAGCAAGCCACGGAACACATTGGAATAGGAGAGTCCCTCGTGTACATCGTTCAGTGGTGTACGTAACTACAGTCGGTTACAACGTAAGAATATATACGCGCTCCTTCTCTAGTACTGCAGCGCATCTGTCATTCACGTGTGCAACAGAACAATGAATGTATGGTGATTCTCATTCAAACCATTAGCATATTTTTCTAATGATAGAACAGTAGACATATTGTGATATAAATGTTCGTTGTTTCTTGTCAAAATATTACATTTCGCTTAACAGTGACGTCGTAATAGTTTATGAAATTCGCCAACAAGTAAATTTTTTCGACCACGATTTATAAAAATTAATACGTGCCTGTGCGGCCAAGTCTTGCCTATAATACGAGAAAGACCCTGAGGTCATGTAAGTAGGCGATCGCAATTAAAGGACACCGTAGCGCTGTAGCGACATTCCTATACACTGGACAGCTTCATGCTCTCCCACATAGTAGAGTACCAAGTAAAGTACTCTAAATCGTTAATCCATTTTTATAATCGCATACCAGTTTTATCAGACCACCGTGAACTCATTCATGGCGTGATTTTGTCAACATGACCTCATCAAGTGTGAGGCCTCTGATGGCTTTATACTCTCCGATAGTAGGGTACCAAGTACTCTAAATCGTTAACCACTTTTTCTAAACAAACCTCGCAATGGCTTCGAGGACATAGCGTGGCGCGACCTACGTCATGACGTCACTTGTAGGATGCCGGACATTGTCGTCTGCTGGTACACCGCATTTCCTGTGCTTTTGCCGCAACGCGTTTTTGCTCTGTGCACCACGCTGCTTCCCCCTTGTTATGAAGCTCATTTCTTAAAAATTGGGTATGCCCTGATAAAGCTTAGAACGCTTAGAATAGCAGATCGCTCAGCTAGTGGCCACGTTTTCATTGCAAAAGACCGGGAGCGCTAACACGGACACAAGAATATCGAATTCTGATCTTGGCTCTGTCGGAGGCCGGATTACCGAGACAAAGATCAATCACTGGATACGTCTCTCACAAGAACCACACTATAACAAATCTCCTAAATGGAAGCGCTGCTGTGTATTTACGAAAAGAGATACCAGACGTAGCACTCAATGTGGTGGACTTGTGCACGATGTTGTAGAAGTTTGTGCTATCATGGCATAGATAGAAAACCGCAATTTCAGCACTGCATCGGTGTATAGGTCACCTCAAAAGATAATTTCCATCAAAATGTTTTGAAAAGATCTGCGCCATTGTTGCCCAGCTCCGCGCATCATTTGTGGTGATATCAATGCGCATCGCACGTCATGGGGGGCAAGAGTTCGGATGCATGTAGAGGTTGCCTGGAAAATGCTATTTATAAGCTAGACTTATGCATTGCTAATGATGCAATGTACCATTCTTTGGGCCCCCCAGCTTGTACAAGTATTATTGACCTGACTTTGCATTTAAGCGACGTTCAACTCACGTGTTGCACAGCTCCGGACAGAATGGGCAGTGATCATTTCTCCATATTTATCAATGTTGCTGGCTACTTTTGATGGTAGCTAAATCCTGCAAAGTAAATGATTGGAATCGCTACCGAGAGCATCTAAATCACCGATCAGGGGATATGTCTCAAGATATGCTGGCGAGCAAAGCGGCTGCAACCACTATATTTAAGCTACCAGCACATTTTCCCGCCCCGGACTTAAAATACGTAATTTGTGTGCGGCTAGAAGAAGGACAGAGAAAAGGCTAATGCGAAGAGGTGGCGAACCTGCTAACAAAGCTGAGTTCTACAGACTTAATGCAGCAATACGGCGACCCAGCAACAAACTTTGGAGGAAACAATGGGCGATGTTTTGCGAGAGTTTAAGTGTATTTACTCCACTGTCAAGGACATGGCGAGTAGTAATACTGTCGGAAGCACGCCCGAGCCTTTGAGACCATATATTGCCCTCGCGTTATTTAACGATACATCAATGCTGTCTCTAGCCGACGAGTTTGCTGACGTGTATGTAATTGGAAGAGAAAGCGAACCACCTTACCCACTTCCACCTCATTCGACATTTGCCATCAACGCACCTTTCGCGCTGCGGGAACTTAAGTCAGCCATATGTTGTTTCCGTCGACGCTGTGCTCCTAGACCTGATGAAATTACAAACCAAATGATCTGAAATCTACCTGAAGAAGTGAAGAGCAGGCTTCTGATGCATTTCAACTATGTTTAAGAGTCGGGAAACTTTCCTCAAGTCTGGAAAATGGCCTGGGTCGTGCCAGTGCTGAAGTCAGGTAAAGACAGAACAGAACTGACCAGTGCAGACTGATCAGTGGAGCTATGTCCTAGCTATGTAGCACAGTTCTCTGCATTAATATTCCATCTTCGAGATAACTTCATAACTTTTGCAACAGACCTAGAAGTGTATCATTCAGACATGTACGTCAGTCCGATTGCTTGCTCTCGTAGGTATAGGAAGTGAGTCACCTTCAAATAATATTGGATGGTGCATCGCCTTGCAGATGAAAGTAGATTTACTGATAGGCTTGGTTGTAGAGTGCTCAATACTAAATCATTATCAACGAACAATGATATGTTTGACACTGTTTATATTAGCGAACGTGATATAGTGACGTACTTAAAAAATATTTCAACAGCCGCTACTGCACACAGGTTATAGCATTCGCCTAACCAGCGACACCTCACCATTCCACACCCGGCGTGAAATTATCGCTGGGACCATGAAACCGAACGCCTTTGGCACACCACTTGAGAGCGAAAAGCATGCTTGAACATGAACTTGCTCACCCCTAAGGAATGAATGTTTTAGTAAAGCTGAATGCACACGTATGTGCACACGTACATGACTCAATATCATCCTGCAGCGCATTACATGTAATTGAATAACACGCGCACATTACTAATCAAGTCATAATGCGTGTGCAAAGGGGAGGCATGGGGCGCCATGTCTGCACATACGTTAACGCAGTCGCACCTGTACTAACACTTCTTACAACTCAGTGTGACGGCAATGCACGTTTTTGACGATATCTGACGATAGTGGCGGTCGAGGACATTTCATGTTTGATTGATATGTGGAGTTTAACATCCCAAAACCACCATTTGATTATGAGAGACGCCGTAGTGGAGGGCTCCCACAATTTCGACCACCTGGGGTTCTGTAACGTAAACTCAAATCTGAGCACACGGAATATAACATTTCCGCCTCCATCGGAAATGCAGCCACCGCACCTGGAATTCAATCCCGCGACCTGCGGGTCAGCAGCCGAGTACCTTAGCCATTAGACCACTGCAGCGGGCATCTCATGTTTCATTCCGAGGAACTGGTTATTTCTTACCTTTGACCAGGTAATATTCGCAACCATGATCTGTGAGCAGCACATCGTAGGTGAAGTGTTGTTGTGGATTTTATAGCGAACCCTGTGCTTTTTTTCTTATTTCGCAGTCGACTAGTAGAACAGAAGGGTGTGTGAAACCTTGCCTCTCCCCCCCCCCGCCCACTCTGCTCAATAAAAAACGCTGCTCGATTCTATCAGTCTTGCGTCCAAATGTACTTCAGCTATAGTATCGACACAGTTCTACTTGTTTTTTTGCTATGCAGTAAACACAATAGTGGTGAAAATTCTAAGCCATTCTAGATGGACGTGTCAACGCTCACTATCAGACCTTGCAATAAAGGACCCTCAAAGCCGGGTTTCTAGTGAGATTATGTTCATACCCAGGGTATCATGCTCTTCAAAAAGCGAGAGGTTGGGGGACGAAATACAGCGTGAAACACTGCTGTCTCTTTAAACTGTGTCTATCCACTGAGTAACGGAACCATGAGCTTCTAATTTTCGGTGCAAGCGGTTTACAGTCTACTCGGTTCAGACTCGAAAAAATTCAGTTTAGATCCACTCGGTGGATTCTTAAGCCCGTGAAGAAATAAACATCACTCGCAATCCTTCGCTTTCTTTCGTTCGTTTGTTTTAACTACCAGTTATTTCTTTTTAACTCTGTCGTCATAAACTTGTGTGCAGTCTTAAGCCTCGAAACTTAAACCCCAAAAGATGTGGTCGTTCGCAAAGACGGCCTCCTGATACAGGGTATATATACAGTGCACCCATTTATTTATTTATTTGAGTTTTTCGTATACATGTGCATTCTTCGGAGAATTAATTTCAATTCTGAGTTGTCTTCTTGATAGTGACACTGCACCAGCTAACAATAGCGACGAATGCATTGTCCTCAAAACTACAACTCTTCGTTATGCCTGATGGTAACCATACATATATGCATGATAAGGCTATGCCGACAGTGCTGATTGCACAGCAGATTCTGAACTTGAGTGTTGGTTGAAGAAATCACTATTTTCAAAGAAACTACTTTTGCAAGCACGACGTGATGATTCAGTGGTACTACGATAATACAAGTGCGGCCATGCCTCAATATGACCTTCAGCTGCTGAATGAAAGGTCGTGGGTTACTTATCGTCCAGGTTGACTGCATTCAAGTAATAATTGAATGCAAAAGTACTCGCGAAAATCACCTTCAGTGGTTTAAAACATACATAAGGGCCGAAAATATTGTTGTTTTAACTTGAGCCACCCAAATATACTGACACTACTCCTCTTGTGTACATACAAGAAAAGTAAACAAGGCAAGTCTTTCGGCTGATTTCATATAGTTTATCAGGATATGTCATTTCCTAATAAATAGCCTGTAAGTCTTTATACACACCAGTATAGAATCTCAATAATCAAATCTTTCCTACATGAGTGCACGCGCCATTCTTCCCATCCAGCGCGTCGTGTTTGAAACGTTCAGTGAACGCGTGGTACGGAAAAATAGCGGATGCCGTTCACACCGACTTCAGCATGCCTGTGCCTGCCCTCCACCTCCACAGGTTGGGCGAACAGCAGCGCTCTCCCTCTCTCTCTCTTCCTTTCCAGTTACGATATCTTTCGGTTTTGAGCTGTCTCGATTGCTTCCGATATCCGCAAAAGGCACGCTACCACTCACTCAAAATGCTTATAAGTAAGGCTTCGAGTAACCAAAAAGCCAACAAATACGACTATAACACGGGGACTTGTGGATCACCTTGACTTGCTGCAATAGATTTTTCTTTGTTGTTCTCGGTGAGGACAAGAATGGACTGGTTCGAGTACCACTTTCATTTTTTTTTCATTTAGTGGCAATGATGAGTTATTAGAAAAAACAAAATTAAAAACAATGAAGTAGAAGGAAAAGATGCCTTCTTGCGCATGAGTCCAAGCCCATGTTCAGCGTTCGTGTTGGGCTTGTTCTACCAGGTAATCTTCGTGTTTTAATTTGTAGGGTTTTGCGGGGCGAAACCATGAATATAATCACGATGCACATCGTAGTGGCCGGTTCTGGAAATTTAGGCCATCTGGTGTTCTTTAACGTGCCCTGATATCACACAGTATACATGGGCACCTATAATTTCACCTCAATTGAAATGCGGTGACTGTGACTCGGACCAAGCCCGCAACCTTTTGTGATCAGTCAAGTGCATTTACCGCTACGTTTACCAGGTTGCCAGTTGTGCTTAGCGATGAGATTTCCTAGCAAACAACTTAATAAGAACTTTTATCTAAGAAGGTGACAGTATCCCTCACCGCATAGTAAACTGAACAGGCCTCAAGCATTGACTCTGAAACTCCTGCAGGTCAGGGCATATTCCAGCCCTGCTCTCTTGCCAGAATTTACCAAAAAATTCAGATGTCAAGTACATGCGTGTTTTGCTTAGATTTCACCAGCTTAGATTATATGCTCTGGCGACGCCCTGCGTAACGGGTTGAAAACGTTACTTCGTCCAAGTGGGAGGCTACGCTACGCAGTACGGATTTAAGGCCGCCGCTACTGGCAGTCCAACCGGGCTCACGAGGTGGCGGAGAGTTTCTACTTATCTGCACCGACGAGTATAGGAGCGGCCCGCTACATGCCAATTCACACCCTGAAAGACCCAAATAAAGTTTTTCCCTACCACACTATAGTTGATTCATATATCAGACGAGTGGGACGGCTACGCTCTTTAGCAATGTGCTTTTCCGGGTCAGTTGTTACATGATGTGCCATGAATGGTACCGTAACGTTTCAAACGCGGGCACAGGAAAAAGGTAACACGCAGAACAAGGCTGGTGTGCATTACATTATAACGCATGTGTGCGTTACGCGGATCCCCAGCCTAGTCCTGTGCGTTACTTTCTTCCTGTGCTCGCGTTTGAATCTTGCCGGAACTCTTCAGCTACGCGCTATAGTGGAGAGAAAACTGAGGAGAAGCAGAGCTGGTGGCATTGTGGCTCTAGAGACCCAGAGATTACATACTGAGTTTCAGGGAATTTCTTAAAGCCAGCAGCCAAAATACGAAAGGGCACTTTGAGGCCCCTGGCGTCACTATTGGAGATTTCGGCAGTAATTTTAAAAGGGAGCTCCGGCATTGGCTTTCTGATGTATTAATAAACTTATACAATGTTCAAGTTAGTGACACTAGAGATTTCAGTGTACAGTTTGTCAGACTAAACTAGCTTATTGTTTAACTTTAGTGTTCTTTTATGCACTCCTATCAAGGTCGTCGATTTAGATCCCACAAGATAAATGGTAAAAGTCAATTCTAGATCTCATGTGGCGTGCATATGAAGGCAAGATTGAATAATAATAATAATAATAATAATAATAATAATAATAATAATAATAATAATAATAATACTTGATGAGATTCAGCGTTCCAAAACCACCCGATGATTATGAAAGGCACCACTGTAGGGGGCTCCGGAAATTTTGACTCCCTAGGGTTCTATAACGTGCTCCTCAATATAGGCACACGGGCTTCAAGCACTTGCACCTACATCGAAAATGCGGCCCCCGTGGCCTACATGTAAGCAAGTTTCTTCAACACACACAGTCGGAAGTTAACGCCAGCCTCGCGCTTTCTATGTGACCATGTGTTGCTTTGTTCTATAATAATTTTTCTTCGGACTTTAAGTCACAGCTTCTTTAAAAAAAACAAAATACGCGCGATTACTGTATGCGTACCTCGATCTACGACATTTCGCAAATTATCTTCTAAAGCAATTTATTCAATTCGCATCACCTAATTTACCATGTTCGTTGGGGAGCTACCGAAGGTATACGGATTGATAAATCACGTTCAAATGAATACGAGAGAGAGAAAAAAGTTCTCGCACTATTTATTTCAAAAGTAGTAGTTTCCGAATTCAGGCTGATATTTTATAGTTGAGTACGAAGTACTACTCGAAACCATTAAACACTTTTTCTAAAGACACAAGAACGAAAAAAATACGTGAACAGGCACGGCGAAGATGCGAGATCAGGCTATTCGTCTGCAAGGTTGGTACTCTCCAGCATGCAATTTTAAAATCGTAGCCTCAAAACACTTGTCATGGTTTCGCAACACACATTATCAATTCTGGACGGCCTTTTGCGCAAAAACAAAAAAAAACAGACAAGATGAGAAAGAGCAGGCGTAGACCATTTCTTTTAGCGCAAAATCCCATGCACAATGGAATACCAAGTCGTCCAATGCTCAGCTCTTCTAAGACACGTTTTCCGTTACTTCCGGTTTCTCTTGTTGTCTATTCGACGTTGCATCAGGCTTAGGTAAACAACGACGCCATCCCCAAGGCTAAGAAACTTCCTTTGTCGCTTCCGATCTTTTCGAATTTTTTTTTTCACCTCCGTAATTTTTCCCTTTCGTGCGAGAGGTCGTATAGCGATTTTGATGCTCGCTCGGGTGGCTTGTAAACAAAAGTTCGTATATCTCGTCCGTTTGTTTTGCTCAGTGCCTCGAGAAACGGCGCTTGCGTCAGTTTCTTTCGGAGCATTAATCTCTGGGTCGTGTCCTCCAAGTGCCTCACACTTTCTCTTCAAGGAGACAAATAAACGAGGTTTACTCTTCATTACACACGCCTTTCGGCGCTGTGCTTTATCAATTTGACGCATGACTTTTCACAAAGCTAGAAGAATTCAAAAACAGCGTTTTGAGAGCGAAGCTAGAAAAGGTGGATGGTAAATGTCCGCCATCTGCGAAAAGCAAAAACAAGAAAACACGCCATTCCCCTAGCTGTGCATGCGCTGAAGAGCTACCGCTGCCGAACAACACATACTCATGAAGATCCCGTGCAGACGAAGCACCGAGTTTGCCCGGCATGGAAGGAGCCGAGTTCAAGAAAGGCTCTAGCTTCTACCGATGGTGCGATTCAGGTCACGTTAATTTCTGCAGCTAAGGCTTGGTCATTATTGCAAGGCCTGTGACAGGCTGTGGTTCATTTCTTGTTGGCCTTCTTGGCGTTAAGCCTTATTGTCTACTAGCTTCGCTGTAGCTAAGTTTTGCAAGCCTTTAGTGTAAACTTTCTTTTCTTCTTCTTATTCTGCTCCTTCTTGCCGATCCTTTAATTCTTTTTTTTTGTAAGTAGTGCTGGATCACTAATCTATTGCCTTCATGCCACATGGTCAACGCAGTCATCAAAATCTTTATCGTCTTCATGACTATTACCTCATGTGCTGCTGCTGCTTTTTTCTTTTTAAAGCCCACGGTACATGTACAACCTCTGCCCTACGCGTGCCACGCGTGAATATCGAACATTCCCGACTGCTTTTTCTTTTATTACAATGTCAAAATTGTGTTAAAGCCGACATACGCAAACATGAGGAATCACCCTCCGAACTGTTATACAACAACTGGATGGAAGCACTTTCACCGTCGAGAAGGTACTGGGACCATGGGTCGGCTTATCTATGTTCCGACAGGCAACAAAAGTACTCCGTCAGGTTTACCGGTCCGCTTAGTCATCTGTGATGCCAAAGATGGAACTGTTACGTCGGCTAAACAATGATTTTTCTCTCCTCCAGTAACTTCTTCTTCTCTTCCTCCGTTTCCGCGTGCAGTGGCGTAGCGAGGGAACGGTACATTAGGCCTGTTCGCCCCGCTCCCACCAGATTTTTTTCGCCATAACAAACAGAGCAAAAATGATCATTTTGAATGGCGGCCTCTCCAAAATCAAAAAGGTACAAGCCGCCCCCCCCCCCCCCCCCTCCCGAAAAACTTTTTGGCTACGCCCTTGCCTCTTGCAGGGCAGTCTAGTGGGCTCAACCCGGTTAACCTCGTTGCAGTTTATTCCCATTCTTTCTCCCTCCTAATACGTTTGAGTATGCAACGCGATCATAACAGTTTATTCCAGAACTAAACAGACAACCTACGATAAGTCTGGAATCTTCGATTCCATGCTGACCCGCAGGTGGCGCGATCGAATCCCGGCTGCGGAGGCTGCATTTCTGATAGAGGCGGAAATGTTGTAGGCCCGTGTGCTCAGATTCGGGTGCATGTTAAAGAACCCCAGGTTGTCAAAATTTCCGGAGCCCTCCACTACGGCGTCTCTCATATTCATATGGTGGTTTTGGGACGTTAAACCCCACAAATCAATCAATCAATCAAATCTTTCTAAGAAGAGCGCACGCGCCATTCTTCCCATCCAGCGCGTCTTGTTCAAAACGTCAAGTCAACACGTGGTACGGAAAAATTGCGAATGCCGTTCTCACTGACTCCAGCATGCCTGCCCTCCACCCCCACTGGTTGGGCGAACAGCAGCGCTCTCTCTATGTTACTTTCCAGTTACGATATCTTTGGGTTTCGAGTCGTCTTGATTGCTTCCGAGACCAGCAAAAAGCCACGCTACCACGCGCTCAAAATTCTTATAAGTAGGGCTTAGAGTAACCAAGAAGACAACAAATACGACTATACCACGAGGACTTGTGGATCACCTTGACTTGCTGCAATGAATTTTTTATTGTTGTTCTCGGTGAGGACAAGAATGGACTGTTTCGGATAGTATTTTCACTTTTTTTTTCACTTAGTGGCAGTGATCAGTTGTTATTGCCACAACAAAAGTAAATTATATTGAAGTAGAAGGGAAAACATGCCTTCCTGCGCATGAATCCAAGCCCATGTTCAGCGTTCGCGTTGGCGTTTTCCTACCATGTAATCTTTTTTTTTTATTTGTGGGGTTTTACGTAGAAAAACCATGATATAATCACGAGGCACGTCGTAGTAGCGGTATCAGCCAATTTAGGCCATCTGGTGTTCTTTAATGTGCACTGATATCACAGAGTGCATATCCACCTATTATTTCACCTCAATCGAAATGCGACGACCGTGACTGGGACCGAGCCCGAAACATTTTTGTGATCAGTCGAGTGCCTTTACCGCTACGCTTACCAGGTTGCCAGTTGCGCATAGCATAGCGAGAAGACTTTCTCGCAGACAACTTACTAAGAACTTTTATCTGAGAAGGCGAAAGTATTTGCCACCACATATAGTAGACTGAACAGGCCTCAGAACTTGCGGCTTTTGCGTGGCGCCATAGAGTACATCAAATCCCAAAGACCTAGTAAATGGGCTGTGTTTTCCGACTCAAAACCAGCCCTACAGAGCATGCAGTCAGTCCTTCGACGAGGTTGCCATGAACAATTAACTTACGAAGTTGTCAAGCTCGTTCACCACGTCACAGAAACAGGCCACGAGGTCAAGTTTCAGTGGCTTCCTGGCCATTGTGGGATCAGTGGCAATGATTCCGCAGACAACGCGGCTCGTACATCGCACCAAGAAGAACACACCGTTCCGATTCCTTTGTTCAAGGACTGACGCTGCAAATCAACTTCGTCCCCTGGCACGTAGTCTGAGTCTGCAGGAGGGAACACCCCAAGCATAAGACATACGAGACTATACCAAATAAACCCTCGACTGGAACTTCAACCTCCATCCGGACTTCGTCGACGTGAAGCTTCACTTTTTGTCGCCTATGTTTGGGGGTTGCCTTCACAAAAGCATATAGAACCCCTCATCGGATTGACCGACAATGCGGAATGCGTACCGTCTGCTGCACCCAAAGAAGACATCGACCATCTGATGTGTCATTGCCCTCGATTTGCCTCTGAAAGACAGAAGCTTTCGGACGCATTGCGACAATTGGACGATCGGCCACTCTCTGTGCAGATGCTACTGGAACACCGTCATCGCCTTTCGTCGGCTCAAAAAGCAGTCAAAGCTGTCTTGGGCTTTTTGAGGACTACAGGCCTATGTGACCACCTTTAACTTTTGTGTAGTGCCACCACTGCATACGCGCCAGCCGATTGACTGACAATCCTCCTTTTTTTTTCTTCTCTCTCTCTGTCTCTTCTCTTTCCTCTCTCTCTCATCTTTATGCCCCCTTCCTAATCCCGCAGCGTAGGGTAGCAAACCGGGCATGTGCCTGGTTAACCTCCCTGCCTTCCCTCTTGTTGTTTACCCCCCTCAGACATTGACGCTCAGACTCCTGCAGGCCAGGGCATATTCCAATTCTGCTCTCTTGTCGTAATTTAGAAAGAAATTCAGATGTCAAACACATGCGTGCTTTTCTCAGACTTCGCCAGCTTAGATGATATGCTCTGGAGGGGCCCTGCATTACGGGTTGAAAACGTTACTTCATCCAAGTGGGATGCTACCCTACGCAGTACGGATTTAAGGACGCAGCTACTGGCAGTCCAACCGGGCCCCACGAGGTGGCGGAAAGGTTCTACCTATCAGTCCCGACGAGTATAGGAGCGGCCTGCTACATGTCAATTCACACCCTGAAGGACCTAAATAAGGTTTTATCCTACCATACCATCGTTGGTTCATATATCAAACGAGTGGGATGGCTACGGTCTTTAGCAATGTGCTTTTTCGCGTCAGTTGGTACACGATGTGCCGTTAAGGGTTCCCTAACGTTTCAAACGCGGGCAAAGAAAAAAGGTAACACGCTTAACAAGGCTGGTGTGTGTTACTTTCTAACGCATGCGTCCGTTACACGGATCCTCAGCCTTGTCCTGTGTGTTACTTTCTTCCTGTGCTCGCGTTTGAATCTTGCCGGAACTCTTGAGCTACGCGCTATACTGGAGCGAAAACTGAGGAGAAGCAGAGCTGGTGGCATTCTGACTCTGGAGGCCCAGACATTACATACCAAGTTTCAAGGAATCTAGTAGAGCCAGCAGCCAAAATACGAAAGAACACTTGAGGCCCCTGGCGTCACAATTGGAGATTTCGGCCGTAATTTTAAAACGGAAATTTTGGCATTTAATTTCCGATATATTAATAAACCCATATGGTGGTCAAGTTAGTGACACAAGAGATTTCAGTGTACAGTTTTTCGGACTAAACCAGCTTATTGTTTCACTTTAGTGTTCTTTTATGCACTCCTATCAAGGTCGTTGATTTATAGTCCCATAAGTGAATAATAAAAGTCCATTCGGAATTCTCATGCGGCCGTGCATTATGTAGGCAAGTTTCAATAATAATAATAATAATAATAATAATAATAATAATAAACTGCTGGAATTCAACGTCCCAAAACCACCCGATGATTATGAGAGGCACCACTGTAGAGAGCTCCGGAAATTTTGACCCCATAGGGTTCTATAACGGGCACCTAAATATAGGCACACGGGCTTCAAGCACTTGCACCTACATCGAAAATGCGGCCCCCGTGGCCTACATGTAAGCAAGTTTCTTCAACACACACAGTCGGAAGTTAGCGCCAGTCTCGCACTTTCTATCTGACCATGTGTTTCTTTGTTCTATAATAATTTTTCTTCGGACTTGAAGACACAGCTTCTTTAAAAAAAAACAAAAAACACGCGCGCTAGTACTATATGCGAACCTCAATCTACGACATTTCGTAAATTACCTTTCAAAGCAATTTAATCAATTCGCATCACCTAATTTACCATGTTCGTTGGCGAGCTACCGAAGGTATACGGCTTGATGAATAACGTTCAAATGGATACGAGAGAGAAAAAAAGTTCTCGTACCATTTATTTCAGAAGTAGTTGTTTTGAAATTTGGGCTGATATTTTATAGCTGAGTACGAAGTACTACTCGAAACCATTCAACACTTTTTCTAAACACACAAGAAAGAAAAAAATACGTGAACAGGCACGGCGGAGATGCGAGATCAGGCTATTCACCTGCAACGTTGGTACTCTACAGCATGCGATTTTAGAATCGTAGCCTCCAGACATTTGTCATGGTTTCGCAACACACAATTTCAATTCCTGGTGGCATTTCGCGCAAAAAAAAAAACAGACAAGAAGGAAAAGATCAGGCGTGGACGGTTTCTTTTAGCGCAAAATCGGATCCACAATAGAATACCAAATCTTCCAACGCTCGGTTCTTCTAAGACACGTTTTCCGTTGTTTCCAGTTTCTCTTGTTGTCTAGCCGACGTTGTATCAGGCTTAGGTAAAGAACGACGCCATCCCCAAAGCTAAGAAACTTTCTTTATCGCTTCTTATCTTTGCGATGTTTTCCTTTCTTTCACCTCCGTGATTTTTCCTTTTCGTGCAAGCAGTCGTATAGCTATTCTGATGCTCGCTCGGGTGGCTTGTAAACAATAACGCGAATATCTCGTCCGTTGGTTTCGCTCACTGCCTTGAGAAACGACGCTTGCGTCGGTTTCTTTTGAAGCATTAATCTCTGGGTCGTGTCTTCTGAGCGCTTCACACGTTCTCTTCAAGGAGCAAAATACACGAGGTTTACTGTTCATTACACACGTCTTTCGGCGCTGTGCTTTATCAATTTTACGCATGACTTTTCACAAAGCAAGAAGAATTCAAAAACAGCGTTTTAAGAGCGAAGCTAGAAAAGCTGGAAGTTAAATGTCCGCCATCTGGGAAAAGTAAAACCAAGAAAACACGCGGTTTCCCTAGCTGCGCATGCGCTGAAGAGCTACCACTGCCAAACTATACACCTACTCTTGGATATCCCGCGCAGCCGCAGCAAAGAGTTTGCCCGGCATGGAAGGAGCCGATTTCGAGAAAGGCTCTCGCTTCTACCGATGGCGTCATACCAGTCACGTTAATTTCTGCAGCTAAGGCTTGGTCATTATTGCAAGGTCTGTGACAGGCTGCGGTTCATTTCTAGTTGGCCTTCTTGGCGTTAAGCCTTATTGTCTACCTGCTTCGCTGTTGCTAAGCTTTGCAAGTCTTTAGTGTAAACTTCTTTTCTTCTTATTCTGCTCCTTCTTGCCGATCCTTTAATTCTTGTTTTTTGTAAGTAGCGCTGGATCACTAATCCATTGCCTTCATGCCAAATGGTCAACGCAGTCATCAAAATCTTTATTGTCTTCATGACTATTACTCCATGTGCTGCTGCTTCTTTTTTTTTTCTTTTTAAAGCCGACGGTACATGTACAACCTCTGCCCTACGCGTGCCACGCGCCAATATCGAACATTCCCGACTACAATTTTTTATTACAATGTGAAAATTGTGTTACAGCCGACATACGCAAACGAGAGGAATTACCCTCCGAACTGTTCTACAACAACTGGATGGAAGCACTTTCACCGTCGAGAAGGTACTGGGACCATGGGTCGGCTTATCTATGTTCCGACAGGCAACAAAAGTACTCCGTCAGGTTTACCGGTCCGCTTCGTCGTCTGTGATGCCAAAGATGGAACTGTTACGTCGGCTCAAACAATAATTTTTCTCTCCTCCAGTAACTTCTTCTTCTCTTCCTTCGTTTCCGCGTGCAGTGGCACAGCCGGGCAACAGTATACCAGGCCTGTTCTCTCCCCTCCCACCAGATTTTTTCGCCATAACAAACAGAGCAAAAATGATCATTTTGAATGGCGGCCTCTTCAAAATAAAAAAGGTTGCGGTCGCCCCCCCCCCCCTCCCGGAAGATTTCTGGCTACGCCCTTGTCTGCTTGCAGGGTAGCCTAGTGGGCTCAACCCGGTTAACCGGGTTGCAATTTATTCCCATTCTTTCTCCCTCTTAATACGTTTGAGTATGCAACGCGAGCATAACAGTTTATCCCAGAACTAAACAGACAATCTACGATAAGGCTGTAATCTTCGATTCCATGTACTATCTGGCAACACTGACAAAAGGTGATGCGTCTGATTCCAGGCTTTGGAGAGGTAGAACATTCCACTACACGGTACGGCAAGGGTGGTGGGGGTGGTGTTGCAGCAGGCGTGGTTAGCCTGGCCTGCTTGGCCGGCAATTGTTCCGCCTGAGCATCTCCTGAATTTGGAAATTGTCACCACGTGTCAGACAGCCCAGTGTCTTGCAGGAAGACCAACAAAATTCGTTGCACGTTCTTCCTAGTTGCCGCGGGTCCTTCAGGAAAAAAGATGTCATCAACTGTCCGGTGCCTATGACCGCCCTTTCGCAAGATGCGGATCATCGCTGCTCTTTGCACATCAAACTGTGGGCAAAGCCAAATGAAACGTTCAATATCCCCGATGTCACCGCAGAAGGCACAGAACGGGGAAGTGTATCTGCTAGTCTTGAATGACCAGGCCAGGGTGTATGCGGGGCCGGTTCTTATGCGGTACAACAGCGTCGCTTGTTCACGAGAAAGTTCATGAATTACACATGCTTGGTGTGGAAACTTGTAGATCGCCTTGAAATGATTGCGTATCACATCTTTGTTGTTCAGGTAAATCTTGCGAGTTCTCACTTTTTGAACAGATGTACGTGCTTCGCATGCAAGGGCATCAGCCTTTTCATAGCCTTCAATGCCAACGTGGGATGGCATACTAGGGAACTTTATATTAAAACTCTTGCCATTTAGGTGTTTAATTAGTGCTAGAGATTGCCTGGTAAACTTTTCTTGAGGTGGGTCACGATGCAGTCTTTGTAGCGCCGATTTGGAGTCCATCAGCACTACAACATCTTGTGCAGAAAAGGATCGCAATTTTCGCAAAGCCGCCGTGATTGCAGCGCTTTCTACCGTTATGGACAAAACCACGCGATCCAGGCGGCCCGACCATGACACGCCAAGGCAGGGCATGCAGAAAGCCACTGCGCAGCTATCCGTTTGTGTGCACACTGATCCGTCGGTGTACACTTGTAGGTGGCCGCGGTACATAGTGCTCAAGTCATTCCAGCGCAAGAAATTTTGCTTCCGCGGCTGGAATGGTGCGTTTCGCTGGTAGATTCGGTACGCTGAAGTTACACGCAACATCCACAAAAGACCATGGCGGGTCCATAGAGCGCCGTTTAGGCAGTTTCAAGCCTAAATATTGATATGTGTTTAGTGCCGCGTTGAAATGTGACCCAGTTCTTGCTCGGTCACGACGTTGGTACTTACTGGTGGTCTCTGGTACTTAGAATCAGCCTATAATCCCGAAAACCGTCATCCTCACAGCAGAGAATAAAGAAACACAAAAGAAAGTTGAGTGAGTACCCGCTAACCTGAGCCCGCTGGTAGAAACTGTGGGAGCCCCAAACCCAACAGGATATATACACACGTGAATGAGAGCAAAGTAAGTTACCTCTATGCAAGAGCACCGATGCTTAGCTTAAATGACCTACGTTCACTCAGGCGCTGCGTGTGGGGTGGCCGTTAAATCGGCAGCTTGAAGACCCATAACGGTAGCGCAGGCTCCTGCGAAAACACGCTCTCAAAGCAAGCCCACATGCCGCAGCTCTCTGCCATTAGGGCAACGGGGTTCTTCTGAAGGGCAGGACATGGGCAATCCTGAGGGCCGCACGTGAAATTAAAATTGCTTTGCAGGTTGGCTAACGCTTGTTGCAACGCTGAAGCGAAGCAATAAATTGGTTTAATCTGATAAATTGTCCTTTGAAAACTATAGTGCCTGCAATTTCACCACCACAGGCTTGTTGCGAAGAACTTATGCATTTAGAGGAAAATAGCAAAGGTATGTGAAGCATTGAAGCACTACTGTAGATTACGCATGGTTTCTAACACTGCGGTGAATGTGGATAGTGTGTCGGCATTAGTAGCATTTGCATTCAGTTTATTCCATTCGCGTATTGTTAGTGGGAAAAACAATTTTCCAAAGACGTCACTGTTTGAGGAATATTCTTGCAGACTGTATTTGTGCTTATGACGAGTAGGGCGTGACTGTGAAAATATGACGTAATTAGACACATCTACCTTGTAGTGGCCATGTAACAACTGGTACAAGAACCTCAGGCGTGCCTCTTTTGCCCTCGTAGCTAGTTTTTCAATGCCAGAAGAAGCCAGAAGGTTAGTGGGAGAATCTGTACGTTTGAACTTGTTGTGTACAAATCGTATGGCTTTGCGTTGTACTGCCTCTAATTTACTAATACCACTTAGCGTATAAGAAAACCAAACTACGTTGGCATATTCTAATACTGGTCTTACGAACATGGTAGGGCGAAGAGTTTTGCGGGCGCTGGTGCAATTCTAAGTCGTCTTTTTAGGTAGAAAAGTTTACGCAGTGCGGCCGCAGTGACGTTAGCTATGTGTGTATCCCATCTCAGGTCAGACGTTAATGTAATGCCTAAGTACTTATGCTGCACAACATTAGTCAGTGGTGAACCATGAATGGTGTAGATTAATTGCGATGGATTCTGCTTACGTGTTACCATCATAGCTGCGGATTTTCTCACATTGATGGACATTTGCCACTTAGCGCACCAATCTGCTAGCTTGGTTAGACATTCATTGAGATTAATGTGGTCTGTGTAGCTGGTTGCCTCCTTATAAATAATGCAGTCATCTGAAAACAGTTTGATATCACAGTTAATGTTTGACGTGAGGTCATTTATGAAAATTAAAAATAATAGTGGTCCCAAGACGGAACCTTGAGGGACCCCAGAAGTTACGGGGACTATGTTTGATATATGACCTTCATACTTCACGAACTGTGAGCGATTTGTTAGAAAATTTTCTATCCAAGAAAACAATAACCCCTCTCCTATCGCACTTTTCAGTTTAATTAGTAACTTTCTGAGACATACGCAATCGAAAGACTTAGAGAAATCAAGTAAAATTATGTCTGTTTGGCCACGATTATTTATGGTAGAAGCTAGATCATGAACTACCTCCGTTAGGTGCGTAACAGTGGACAGGCCACTACGAAATCCGTGTTGATTAGGAGACAAAAATTTTATTTTCTCGAGAAAAACAGTTATGTGTTTGAGGATGATATGCTCTAGTAGCTTACATGAAATGCTAGTGAGGTATATCGGCCGGTAATTTGAAACCAATGACTGTTCTCCTAATTTATGAATAGGTATTATTTTTGCAATCTTCCAGTCATCTGGCAGCTGGGATGAAGTAAGCGACTTTCGAAAGATTAACCCAAGAAACTTGCTACACCATTCCGCGTACCTCTTAAGGAACTCGTTAGAATTATCATCTAGACCACTCGATTTTTTAGGATGTAAGTTAAGAAGCAAGTTCAGTATTCCTGTATCTGTGACTTCTAGGTGATCGATGCTTGGCGAATCGAGGGATAATACTGGAGGAATGGCACCATTATCAGTCGTGAAAACTGATTGGAAAAAAATATTGTATTCGTTAGCCTTTTCCGTTCTTTCCGCTGAATCCGTGTGCGACTGTGTATTATTGCTAGTGCGAAGGTATCTCCAAAATTTGCTTGGATTGCTTTTAATAAAGCTTGGAAGTGTAACACTAAAATATATTGTCTGGCAGTTTTCTTTTTTTGCTTAAACTCTGATTTTGCACACTGTAGCTTCTGTTGAATGGATGATTTACACTTATGGTTTTTCGCAGCCACACGCAACCTTTTTAACCTACGCTTGGCCTGGATAACCTCACGTGTTATCCAAGGATTTCTCCCTGGAGCTTTCTTGTGTTTCTTTGGTATGAAGTTAGTGACACAGTACATAACAGTATATTTGAAACTTAGCCAAAGTAGATTAGTATCACTGGATGCGTCAAAAGCTAGCTGCAAAAAGTTTTCGAACTCATGTGCGAGATGGGTTAATACGCTGCTATCGTCAGCTTTTTTGAAATCAATTACAGTTGATCCACGCTGCTCACATGCAATACTGGAGTCAAGCGGCAGCAAGCATATGACTATGTGATGGTCTGATATGCCGTCAACTACGTCAGTGCGAACACGGTCTTCCAGGAAGTGCTGACTAATCAGTATCAGATCTAATATGCTCTCGGCAGTGTTCTGTAAGTGGGTTGAAGATAACACGATTTGCTAAAGGCTAAAGTTCAACATTAGGTTTATAAGAGCGTCCGAGGCAGATGATGTGTGGTTTAGCGTAGTCCAGTCAATGTCTGGGAGATTAAAATCTCCCATAAGCAGGACACGAGAGTTGCGAACATGACGCTGCATGAAGTCATGAACTGCAGTTATGCATTCGTGTCCGGATGACGGACCTCGATAAACGCATCCAACGAATATAGAAGTGCTATCGCAAAGAATTCGGCAGAAAATTGCCTCAGCATCTGTTACAGCTGGAAGCGATACATATGAATGGCATTTCTTTATGAGTAGAGCGACGCCCCCGCCACGAGAAGGTCTATCCTTACGGATAACGTAATAATTTGTAGGAACAATATATTGTCATGATCACGTTAACGGTGACATCAGGCAATATACAAATATTCGATAGTATTGTATTTATTGTCACTGCTGGATTGTTATATTTTTTATTAGTACACATAGTATAATCTACAAATATTGCACTTCCACGCTCTCACTGTAAGTCACGCAATGGGGGGAACTGAGGCTTCTTAAGATGATGAATTCACTCCTTCTCGAGCTCTCGTGTTCTATAACACACATACTTATGGATGACCTAAAGTGTTGAATCGATTTGATTTGATTTGATGTGATTACTAAATGAGAAAACCTCAGTTTCACTTTTAAATTTACTGCTGACATCTATGATGGTGACCTCATAAATTTTAAAGTATTTTTGTTTCGTATTTTCACCAAGTTGGCTCAAGGAAATTTCGTAAACCTTGATATGTTAAGTCTCTCAACACTTCAAAACACCATCTTCTTTCTCTTTAGTGTATTTGTAACTACGTAGCACTATGGTTGATGTCATCATATTCTATGATTTCACGGTGATTCGTGCGAAAACTTTAGGCTGGCGTTGCCACCCGTATTTTCGATTCGCGTGTTTTATTTTTTTTTATTTTTTTTTTAGCAAGCCCCGCCGCGGTGGTCTAGTGGCTAAGGTACTCGGCTGCTGACCCGCAGGGCGCGGGTTCGAATCCCGGCTGCGGCGGCTGCATTTCCGATGGAGGCGGAAATGTTGTAGGCCCGTGTGCTCAGATTTGGGTGCACGTTAAAGAACCCCAGGTGGTCTAAATTTCCGGAGCCCTCCACGACGGCGTCTCTCATAATCATAGAGTGGTTTTGGGACGTTAAACCCCACATATCAATCAATCAATCAATCATTTTTTAGCAAGCATCTTCTCGCAACAAGGCATTGCCTCTTTGTTATCCCGAAAGATAAGTTTACTTAAACTAGAGAAATGGTTTCTCTCTCTCTATTTTGTGTTCCTTTAAACAGGTTGTCTCTCAGCACCATTCGTGAACAAGGTATGCATACAATATTCATTACGTTTGAACGCAAAATTTTGCGACTTCTCCGGAGAGATGGAGTAGTTTGTTGCCCCCTAGCAAAGCATCGTACGGATTTCCATAAATATGGCTGTCAGACCCCTCTCAATAAAGCCGCTGTTAAAAACAAAGACAAGACAAAGAAGAAAAGAAGCCATGAGTTTCTAAGTTCTTTCAGATGTTACCTTCGTATAATAATGCCGCCTGCGACTATTTGTCATATTTGTTACATTCGCGGCAACAGTCCCTTCAGGAACGCCTCCCCATATTTGATACGTACAGGGTCTCTAAAATGTTGCAGGCCGTGCTTCCACAGAAGTACGTGCAATTGTATCTTCAGAACGTTTGCAGAACGGTCTACGTCTTTTCGTTTCAGGCTACCTAGGAGTGCAAGCGGCATTCGCCAAATCCAAAAAAAATACGTTTCGCCTATTTTCTCGCCTTTCCGCGAATGTTCTGGCAAGCATTAGAGTTATGGCGTAGCCTTCCACCACTATCGTTTCTTTCTTAAGCAGATTAGAGAGTGAAGAAAAACACCACACCAGGGGCTTCATCCCTGGACAGTCATGACGTGTAAAAAGACGTGGACGTCACCCTTGCTAACTGCACGTCAACGTTGTCTGGGAAGGCGGGCTTCCCACGTGCCCCTGATAGAAAAGCAAACGTGACCTCAATGTCAAAACCATCACGTCTCTTCGTTCAATAATACCGACTATACACTTCTGGCTTCGTGTTATTAAACCGGCGCTGTCAGTCATGGTTCGCACTGAATAAAAAGAAAATGCGTCTGTCTCATCGTGTTTTTCACCTTTTTTTTATATCGCTTTAACGATATGAAGGGCGATACTCGAGCGAGCCCCGAGTGCTACGTTTGTTTTTGTTCGAAGAATATCCATGCGTCTGTAGAAAGCAATGCATTTTTTTTCTTGATATCAACAGAAATGTCGGAAGTATTCATCTCAATCTCGCAATGAACCGTGATAAAACGCAGGTATAAATCTTTTCCTGTGCATTCCTCAACAGTATAGACAAAGGAAACTGCTGTATACCCCCACTGAGTGACCTATCTTGAACATTATAAATCCGTGCAGTGCAGTAACAACTTCCGGGTACCACTCGATGATACAAGGAGAAGCAACGAAAATAACTCTCCTATTGTCCCCGACTGATAATCGTCCTCACCGTGATACTGGATGAATGGAAGCATCAGCAGAGAAATGAGTGGAGCGCAATGAATCAGCTTTCCCGGAGCGCTCACTGCCGGCTCTCCTTCCTGACTGTGTGACACGTACCATGCAGCCTTCGCTTTAATGCAAGGCGTACCGACGGTTCGGCGAGACAGCGTATAACAGCCATTGTGGCGTGTCCGCTCGTTCCTGCACTGCAGTGCAATTAAACGCGTCCTAATTCATGCTAATGCTCTAGCACGACATGACACTGGCGTCGCCCTGCAATCACTTATATGATTGCACTGTCAGTGCTGAGTCATTTTAGCCACGCGCGCCGTTCACAAACGTTCCGAGAATGCCGTCAATTACAGTGAGACAAGCCATTCGGATCTTGCCATGGCAAATTGCCCGCTTAAGTGATTTTGCTGTTATTTTTTTTTAGGTGTCGCTCTTCTAACAGAGTACTGTGAAACTTCCAGCCTGCGCCCCTACAAGAGCAAACGCAAAGCTACCTTTTTCGAAGATTTCACATATGCCACCTCGTGTCCTCTCCCATTATTTTCATAGTTTTATTCACTGTTTTTTTTTCTGAGTCCCTGAACTTCTTTATTCGCCCAGCGAAGATTAATAAAACAGGGAATGTACGCGTATCCCGTGAAGCACTTAATTAGAATTGCGGGTGGGCATTCTTTGTTCCCAGTGGCTCTTCCACCACCATCTTGAATTTCGATCCTAGAACGAGCAAAGTCCCTGCTTCAGATGTGGTCAAATTGCGCTTCAACATAAACTAGGAAGGGTGGGGGGGAGTGAGAGGGCTGCTCGCGATTTTACCGTAGTATTTTACCGCTAGGACGTATGCGTTTAGAATATTGCATGAAGATTTAGGGTAATATGCTTTTTATTGTAGGAGGGCAGAGATCCGAAATTCTGAAAATATAGCGAATGATTTCGAGTACTCGGATTCTTTTCTTGCTGCTGTCATGCCTATGTACAGCGTCTAAAGGTGCCTAAAGTTAGAACCTATCCCGTGTCACTTGTTTTATGCCAATGCCTCATTTCGTGCTTTAATGTTGCCAGGAATATACACACCTCAAAGTGTGTACTCCTCGAAAACACCAATGCCAATGCGCAGTTTTCACGTCCCACAATTAGAACAGAGCCCGAGTCAATCTGAACAATGTCGCGTCGTACGGAAGCTTGTCACACTCTTGTATTGGGAAAGGCACGTTGTGAGAGTCATGAAAACCTCAAGTATTATATAGAACATCTATGAAGCAGGCGTATGTGAACAAATGGTGTTCAGCGTTCATGCCGTTGCGCCTGACGTCTTAGAATGAGGCAACGATCGAGACAAGCGTCGCACTTTGTGGCGAATGCTCGAAAGATAAGAGCTTTCGTCATTTTCGCTACAAGCCCGAGACATTAAAGACACCATGTCTTACGGCAACTGCTATTGATCGTCTAATGTGAAGGAGCGCGAATAAATGAGACACGAATTGCCAATGTGAAGGAGCGCGAATAAATGAGACACGAATTGCCAAGTCAGCCACCACTAACTATATTTTATATACTCCACTGCCAATCAGCAAAGCCACCTACAAACGATCTACGAGGCAACATAATTTAGTAGTTTTCCAATTTATGAACTTGCACAGAACTGACATTAGTTTGGGAATGTAATTTACTGATATGCTGCCTAAAAGGACACGAGAGACCTCTTCATCAGATTTCAAGAAACCCTACTTTGATGTCCAGTTAGGCCCGTTGGTCAATAATTAAACTAAAAGAAAAACGTGATAGAATAGACTGTCCGTACGTCAAGCACAAGTGCGTTCTCCAGATTACTAACCACGAATGGTTTTAGCTAGGATGTCGGATATTAAAGAATTTTCGCATTTTTCTTTTCGTATTATGTTTGCGATTTCATGAACACACGTTTGTACCTTTCTTACCAAATTTCCGAATCTCTGTACAGGAAAAAAATAATGTGTGTGACTTGCAACATACGAATGCGAAGTTGGGACCCTGGAAGTGGTTGAAACCAACAACGGAGATAGTGTTGGATCTCGCATAATTTCGCTAGTATTGCCAAGCATCTCCTACTGATGCCAAGAGAAAAATAAAAGATCAAAAAGGACGACAGGGGGGGTTAACCAGATGCTTGAATCCGGTACGCTGCCCTTTACTGGGGTTGGGGCATAGGGGGTTGCAAGTGTTTGCTAGTATAGTGCTAAGCATAGCTATAATGAGCTATTATTGCCCGTTCCCCGTCGGTTTCCCCCACTACGTGCGTGTCACGTGGCTGGCGAGAGAGTGTCGCTTGATGAGCTCTTCCGTAGTTCTTTGGTTAGAAGATATGACGTCAATGGCTGTTACCCAGTTCTTGCGGGAAAATTTCACGTGACCAGCCGTCACGTGCTTTCGGCAGGAAGGTGTTACGTGACCAGTTTTAACGAAAGTTTACATTATTATAGTCACATGAATAATAACGGCGCTAATAGCCTAAACATGTCAAGTGACTATATCTGCTGTGATGTTAGTATAACGTGACTATCTGTTGCGTGCTTTTGCCAGGAAGGTGTCACGTGACCAGCTGTTAGGTGGGTTTACATGATTATAGTCACATGACTACTGACGGGGCTAATGGCGGGAACATGCCAAGTAGATGAGTAGCTGTTAGTAATGTGGTTTTAGCAGCGTGACTAGCTGTTATCTGCTTTTGTCGGAAACATGTCACCTGGCTCAGTTATTACGTGATGTAAAATTTTTGTCACTTCACTTGATGTTACGTGATATCGCATGATATTTAGTGACGTGAATAGTTATGTCACGTGATCTTTCTCCCCGTTAGGGTTGTTACATGATTTGAAGCCACTTGAATAAATAGTAATTTACGTTATTTTAGTTACGTGAGCAGTCAATTACATGGTATTTAGTACCGTGACGAGCTGTTACGTAACGTTACGTGATTTTGTCACGTGACTAGTTGCCGCGTGATGTTACGTGATCATCCGCCACGTAAAATATACTCGCCCATCATAGATGTAGCATTACTCGCAGAACAAAATCAGCGCACGTGCTCTTGGTGCTAAGCGGGAATTGAGGGCACAGCAAGCGTGTATCAGCTTGTGATAATGATAATTGATGATTACGAATGCAAACTGCAAGCTCTCATCTTTTCCATCAGTACCATTCCTCAAAGCAATTAGATAGTGATAAGGTAGGTTGGTAACAACTAAAGTGAAGACATTGTTCTATGCACAGTCGGAAGAATAATCGTCATACTACTTGAGGGCGTGCACCGTGTCCTAAAAGAAGCGCTACCTCCTTCGCCTTCAAATATCGATACGCGAGCTCTTTAGAACTGTTGAATAGAAGTCTCATTAGCAAGTTAGCGCCGCTGTACTTGTCACTATGTCTATATCAAAATAGCACATTTTTCATGAGGATGACAAATGTACTTGACCTTCCGATAGTGCTATTGTCCTCCTCATTTTGTACCAAAAAGTCTAAATAAATTCATTTTACAAACCAACCTCACTTTCCCCATTCATAATATTGAAATAAATCAAGTTCTGCGAAGCATTAGTTCGGTGATACAGCATAAATCGTGGACAACGTATCGATTATTTTAGGTAAAGTGTATATTTTAAGGGTTCGTATCAAAAAAGAAAAGTGGGGGATAAGATAACTTGCCACTGACAGGATCCGAACCTGCGACCTTCGAGTAACGCGTTTGATGCTTTACCACTGAGCTACGGGGGAGGGTGAGGGGGGTCATCGCTTCCGTAGACATTAAAGGGTGTATGTATATTTGCGTTTAAACGTGGGAGTGCCAGTCAGCGCCACCTGTTGTCATTCCGGTGACATTGATAATTCATTACTCAATATTTATTAAAGGCAGTGCTGCTTGTTCAACAGTCGACAGCCAACGTGAACTAATATTACGAGTTACTCAGTCATATGTAGCCTTTTTTTGTCCTAGCACTAGCTAGCATCAGCCATACGAGACGAATTAGGCCGCCATTTTGCAAACATAAGTAGGGGAACGTGTTAGATAGTGCCAGCAGTGAATAAGTGGAGCGCAAACTAGTCATGTGACAACTAGATGCTCTTCAAGTTTTTACAGCCTTCGAGACTAGCTCATAATTTTTGTCAGTAATCGTAGGTCCATGCACATTGCCACAGGAGGCTGGTCAAAGAGGTTACGAGGAGCACATTATCTCCAATATCAGATGGCCGTTATATAAAGGCTCTGTCAGATACTTAAGGCGAAAGTATATATATGGAAAGTGAGCCTTATAACAGGTACGATAATCTTAATGCTTATTTTCTAGTCACTAGACATTACTGACAGAAACAGGAATTTGCGACAAGACATAATGAAACAATATTTTGATTAGTTTATTGGTTCTTCACCTCAAACTCAGGCTTCCTCGCAATACGAATATTTCAACGGAGAAGCCTACCTCAACAATTATTTTGAAGTACGAGTTTGCTGACTCCAACGCAGCCAGCCTCCCCTATTTTCTACTCCAACATAAAGAGAAAGAAGATAAATAAATACCCACCATAGGAAAGAAGCAATATTTGCGACTTTCTTATTTCTTGTTTACACTATTAGAAAATAAGACGGCCACACAGACAAGCACAAAACGTAATATGGCCGGAACTCCACCAACCATGATTTCATGTTTTATGTTATTTTGCTTCGTTTTGGGAAACCCGTTTTCGCTTATTCGCCAATATCAGTCAAGGTAGATGCGCGTAAAATCCCTCTTACTCCAGCGCTACTTCCATTGGTAATCCTTATCAAGGCGAAACCTTACGGTTGCCTCCAGGTCGGAACAGTTTTGTCGTAAAATGGAAATCTAAACCTCCAGAGAGGGTCGTTATGGCCAAACGCACTCTTCTCCAAGCCCACCCTACCTCGCTCTGCGTTACAAAACGGCTGGAGGTATTGAACCTGGCGCTAACCTCAGGAGGCCTCTTCGCCCTTTCAGCGTTCCCAAGTAACTTATGCACGCAGCACGCAAATCAGCGAGTGGTTGGTGTAGCTAATACGAAATGTTGACGACCTCTTTTCATGTGTACTTTATCGCCGGGAGGTGGGTCCGCAAGTTTTTCAGACAGTGTCCTCGCTACACCTTTACATATGTTGGGGATACGAATGATGCGTTGTTGTTCTAAAACATGCACCGTTATCATGTGGTAATAATTGCATTGTAATCAAGGCGTACAATGCAACCAGCTGCATGGGACTACTTGAACACCATTCAAGCCCGCCAGGTGCAGCCTCTCCGCTGGCTTAGTGGAATCAGGCCGGAAGCTAAAATAAGTCTTGCGGCCTCTTGAACTTCACATCGAAATCTGAAGTAATCTCGCCTGTTCTAGCACTTCAAAAAAGCGTGAACTTCGTTTCAGCATTTCTGTGAACGAATGAAAACAATCATGTTTTCTTCACGTCCTTGCCGTTTAAAACACAATAAAAAAGACGTTCCAAACAGTGAAAATACATTTTTATTAATTCGCAAACTGGACAACAAAAGAGAAGCAAGGCACTTATCATTCGAAATTTTGCAGAAAAGGATAGCCGTGCACCATGATTCAAACACCTTACATCAACGTTGACTCGTCTAGTATATTAGACTGCGAGAAGGTTGGTTTCCACGTTAACGTTCTGCATTCGTTTTTTGGATCATATGCGCTTCTCTTCTTCATTTCTGCTTATACCTGCTTTGTCTCTGCTGCTGTGCATGTTAGTCAAGGTGGAATAGCTTTGACTACCAGCATTTCCTTTGTGCGACGAAATTGCTCAGTGAATTTGCACGGATCTCATTAGACCACATTACTAGACGGTGTAAATTGTGAAGCATATCTTGTCAAACGGAATGCAGTTTGATCATTTTTTTTATTTGTCTATTGGTCTCTCTCTTAGCATTACATTCGCCAAAACTGGCATATAGAACAACTTGAGTGTACGTAGGCGGGAAGGAATCAAGAGAGAGTAAGGTAGGAGTGTTAACCAGTTTGAAATAACTGTTATTCTACCCTGCGCCGGATATCACATATTTTCGCAACCACTGTCGTCTCATAAAGCTTCCGTATACAGCAAAAGACTACCACTCTGATTTGTAACGTTGTGTGTGTTCTTTCTCTCTTTCTTTACTTTTCTTTTACTCCCTCCGTCCCTGATTGCCTGGTGAACACATTTAAAAGGTCTGGATAAGAATAACCTGGCATGCATGTCATGCACTTCGTGACACTCTTTCTACCCGGTCATGTGTGGCGCATTCGCACACCATGGCCCGTGGCATACGTGACATGCTGGTGTCTGTGTCATGCGTTCATAGGCTTATTGCTTTTTTAAAGCCTGAAGCTAGGTTGAACGTCTCCCCTCCCTCATCTAAAAAAAAGTAAGTCTATAATAGTTTAAGGCTGTCATCCTCTCTAATCTCTAACCCCGATCACGCTAAGCGATTACGCGAAGAAATCGATGCTGCCATCCAGCGAGCTCTTGCAGTCACCTTGGTTAAGCTGTCGTTAAACTGATGGACCGTCTAGCTAAGACCCACCTAAAATGATGTTTTCTTCCAATCTCGGTATACGACCCCGTGTTTCTTATTTCACTACCAGGCAATCCCGAAGAAGGTCAACTTATCTTTGAAGACTCGACGCACTTCTAACTTCTTTGCTTACTGCGACAGTTTAGGAGTTGATGGTGAGGACCTGGTAACCCTTTATACCACACCATCACTGATCAAGAAGTGACACCTGCAATTCAGTTAGGTAGCGTAACTGGGAAATTCCTTCTTCATTTTGTTTTATTGTAAATTTACCTTCTTTGCTATCAGTAAAAAGTGCCATACTGCTGCATTTCTTACTGCGCGTTTTTCTTCATTATCCTCCAGCCTATACAAACTTTACTGCAGATTGCCTGTCAGGCGCAATCATTGACAGCCAAAACAAAAAGTGAACAAACAAAAAGTGTGCAAGCAGAAGTTTTGGGTAAGGAGAGTAGTTGTATAAATTAAAATGGGGCTTCAGATAACTCACTGCTGCCACGTTTATTTCGTCGGCCACAGCCAGGTCACCTTAACTGTAAAGTGAGCTATCTATTCTACGAAACCTCTTTTTTACTTTCTTGCTCCAGCTTTATTGCCAAGCCAACGCCAAATTCTTTCCCTAATGTTTATTAACGTCAGCTATAGTCCTTGCTGTCTTTTTCATTCTAGTCCTTAACATTGCGAGTTAGATTTAAATAATGCATTAGGAAATTTTTAGGCTCTACTACGATACTGTTTCTTCTGAAAGCAGAACTAAAACGTAGCTAAGAACGAAAGTAGGAGTATATGGTGTAGTAAAAGCAAAAAAAAAAAAAGGTCTCCATGCACAAAGTTGGGTCTTTCTGGAAAAGTTACCGGGTGATTGAATATCGTTGAAAATCTTTTTCGTTCTGCATTTATCAAAGGGTGACGATAAGCGCTACGACTAAGTTTGTGGTTTAAGTATATATTTTCTCTTCTCAATATTAGAAAATACAGTGAAGCAATCAGTTTTTCCTATGCGGATACTAGTTTGCCTATTTATTGCTGGAAAGTAACCCAGAAAAACATTGCTTAATGTACTGAAACACTCTTTCAAGTAACCATGGAATGAATGCACTGGAAGAGCTTTTTGCTTCTCGAATTCAACGCCACAAAAATTTCAAGAATTCGTCAAGTGCGAGTGGACTTGCAAAGATTTGTCGCATGCTGCATTCACGTTTCCTCTTCTCTCGTCCCGGCGGAAACGCTGGAAGCTAAGCAGGGGGGGGGGGGGGGGGGATGGCATGGCCACAGAAAAACGTCGCGTGAGCTTCGCGACCTTGAGCACCTTTTCTTTTTTTCTTCGAATGCGCGGCTTTTTTAGTGGGATCGCGCACGCACGCGTGGTCAATCAGCGGCCTTCCGCGGCGATCTCCGTAACGAGCGAGCGCGCCATGTTCAAATCAGCCAATGGCTGATAGATGGGTCATTGACGTGGGATTTATCGGCATATAAAATTATTGTGTCAGAGAAGAGAAAGAAATTCTTAACTGACTCTGATAATTTATAGCGAATTCCAAGCCGCATGCTGTGTCACAATATTTGGCTCGCGTGTTGTCGAGAGCCTCTACTACCGACCAGCAACCTTTTTTGACCATGCTCAAAAAGTGTTGTAAGGCACTTTCAAGCTTTACAAAAGAAAAAAAAAACAGATTACATGCTTATTAAAGATAATGTCATCGAGCTACAGTTGGAGTCACTTGGCAGCAGGGACAGCATACGACAGGGACGCTTATTGCTGTTGTTTTCCCAGGTGTTCGAGGCGTATAGTGGCTGACTATCGGCGTTGATAGCGGAGCGTGCTGCATCCAGCGCCTTGCGGGAGTGCCGCGCCGACCGACCGGCTACTTTTTTGCGCCCGGCACCATACCACGTGGCATCGGCCACCCCTGGCCCTTCAAAAAGACAGCTGCAACGCCTCCCTCGATCACTTGGCAGCAGGGACAGCATACGACAGGGACGCTTATTGCTGTTGTTTTCCCAGGTTAGGCATTTGCCCTCCTGTTTTGTATAGTTCATTCGCTATCCTAGCGCTGTCTCTGTTGCCTATTTTTCAAAGTTCGTACTTGTTTTGCCCACTGTTGAATCTGTAACTTGCCCTTTAATCATGGGTACTGAGTTCGCGGACTTCAAACGCGACATTCGGAAAGAAATCAGAGAGTTAAACAAAAGCCTTGAATACATGAACAAAGACTACGAAAATATAAAACAAGAGTGCGCTGAAATTAGAAAGGAAAACGCTGCTCTCAGGGCGTCCCAAGAGGCAATGCAATGTGAGATAGACCGTTTGAGAAAGTTGGTGCACGAAAATTCCACGCGCCTAACTACTCAGGATCAATACTCTCGAAACAAAAATATAGAAATTAAAGGGATCCCACGTACCCCTAATGAAAACCTTGTGAAATTGCTTGCCAAAGTTGGTGACGCCTTGGGGGAGCCAATAAGTGAACAAGACATAGAAATATGCCACCGTTTGCCAGCGAGGAGTGCCACTTCGCAAAGTAACACGGCACCAGACCCAGGTGTTGCAAAGAACAACGAGGTACGCCCTCATGCAAGCGCTGTTCCCGATCGGGGTAGCAAAGCAGGCAGTGATGCCCCCCTGAGCGGAAACATCGTGGTTGTTTTCAATCGCCGAGCTAAGAGGGATGCCATCGTTAAGAAAGCAAGGAGAACTCGATTCACAGCTGAGGAACTAGGTTTCACAACTAAACAGTCTGTTTTCGTAAATGAGCACCTTTGTCCCCAACTGAAAAAATTGCTGGGTATGACGATTGCTCGGAAACGGGAAATGAACTGGCGCTTCGCGTGGGCTAGTGGTGGCAAAATATTTGCGCGTGAAACGGAAACATCTCGTGCAGTTCAAATCACATGTGAAGCTGACTTGCACAAAATGCACGCGGCCACTTCAAGCAGCCGCGGGGCATCTAGCATGCCATAGGCTTATCTGATTAGCGCTTTTCGTTTTTTCAGCGCGACCTTTTTTTTTCTTTTTCTTTTTTTCCTTTTGTTAAAATGGCGATATTACCACGTGATGTCAATATACCTTACACTAGTGGATATTGCAGTATCATGCACTTAAATGCTCGCTCAGCTCGCAAGAAGCACGATGATATAACTACGTTTCTCGACGAATTCTCGTTTAAATTCGACATCATCATGATTTCTGAAACTTGGTACACGTGCAATGATGAGGTACTATGCTTGCCAACGTATAAATCGTTCTTTCTAAACAGGCCCTCTCGTCGAGGGGGAGGCGTTTTGCAACTAATTGCTGACCACTTAGTTTGCAGCCTTCTCTCAGAATTTTCAGCGATTACACCAGACTATGAGGCATTATCACTAGCATGTCACAAGTATGTATATGTGGTAGTTTATCGTCCACCTGACGGAAAAACAGAAGCGTTTTTTCAATTTCTTGACAATCTGCTTACGTATGCGTGCACTAACAAGTTGCACATTATCATAGGGGGCGACTGCAATATAAACCTTTTACAGCAAACTGAAACCACTCGTAACTTCCAACTACTACTTGATTCCTTTGCGTGTGCTAATATTATTACTGAACCTACACGTGTCACTTTAGATACTGAAAGCCTTATCGACTTACTTATTACAAATGACATAAGTGATTCAACCGTATCTGGAACTGTTATTGCCGATATTAGTGATCACTACCCTATATACATGTTTCAAAATCGCAACGAGTATCTTAATCGTGCAAAAGTATCAACTCCAGAATCATACAAAATACAGGAAATTAGTAACAAAACATTAGGCACTTTTAGGCATGAAATTGCGCAGATTTGTTGGGATCCTGTCTATAAATCAGTTAACGCTAACGAGGCGTATGAAATATTCATGTGCCTGTTAAGAAAAACTTACCATAAGTGTTTTAAATATAAAACTGTCGAAACCCTGAAGAAAGGTCGGAAACAATGGATGACGCGAGAATGTCTGGAAATGATTAAGAATAAAAATCTACTGTACACGAAATTCGTGAAAACAAGACACCACAACGATCTTTCGGAATTCAAGCGGTATAGAAATTTTGTAACGAAGCAACTGAGAAAAACTAAGGATGCGTACTATGAAGCTCTCTTCAAGAGGGTTAGCACTCGTGGCGACGTGCTTTGGCGAGAAATAAATAAGCTTTTAAATAGAAGTTGCTCTCGAGACAACGCACTTGAGTTAAACATAGATAACAAGATAGTAAAGGGTCAAGAACTTGCTAATAAATTTAACGTGTACTTCACAACGCTGGTGTCTTCTGATTTATCAAACCCTTCTCGTGCCTGTAATAGTGATTACAGGGACTTTCTAGGTGTGCCAAACATGAGCACTGCATATTTTTTAAACACAACTCCTGAAGAAGTACTGTCTGTATTTATGTCACTAAAGAACACTACTGCTCGGGACATAGATGACCTACAAATTAGACCTATTAAAGCAGCACTTGATCTTTTGTTACCTGTTCTTACCCATCTGTTTAATATCTGCTTATCCACGGGAGTTTTCCCAGAAAAAATGAAGCATGCGAGAGTTAGTGTCTTATACAAATCTGGTGACCGAAATATTTTTTCTAATTATCGTCCGATCTCGATACTTCCTGTTATATCTAAAGGGCTAGAGAAAATAATATATCAACGTGTCATGTCTTTTTGTGAAAAGTACTCTATATTATCACCGCATCAATTTGGCTTCCGACGGGGCATGTCCACGGAACTGGCTCTCCTCACACAAAAAGAACTCATACTTAACTCATTTGAAAAGAAACTGTTAACATTGGGTGTTTTTATTGACTATTCCAAAGCGTTCGATAGAATCAACCACGAAGTACTCTATGCAAAATTGCGTCATTATGGTTTTCGGGGAACCCCACTTGACTTTCTGAAATCTTATTTATCACAAAGAAAGCAATCTGTAGTTATAAATGACAGCCAATCCTCCCTACTAACCATAACGTCAGGTGTACCTCAGGGCAGCATATTAGGGCCCCTACTGTTTAATATTTATATAAACGACATAACAAGTGTCAGCAAATATGTGGACTTTATAATTTATGCAGATGACACTAGTATATTTTTTCATGGTAATGATTTAGGTAAGCTTGCAGACTCAGCCAACAACATTCTTAACGACATCTTCATTTGGAGTACTGCAAATTATTTAACGATCAACACAAAAAAATCCAAAGCTGTGGTATTCGCACCGGTTCAGAAGGCTGTCTGCCGTGGTTTGGATATATATCTCGGGCCCGAAAAAATTGAGGTTGTCAAAGAACTTTCATCCTTAGGAGTAATTTTTAATGAAAATCTTAATTGGGATGAACACGTTAATAAAGTAACTAGAAATATAGCTAGGACATGTGGTGCTCTCTCTAAACTTCGACAGATACTTCCAGCAAACATTAAACTTTTACTCTATAATACGTTGTTTTCATCTCACATAAACTATTGTAGTTTAGTGTGGGCAGATACATCTAAAGCAAATCGGAACAAAATATTTTTACTGCAGAAAAAAGTGATTCGTCATATTGCAAACGTACCATACGACGCACATACAAGTCATTTATTCAGAGAATATAAGATTTTACCGATGGATCACATACACAGTTTCAACCTTATTATGAAATACAAACAAAGCTTGCTATCAAACAACGCTTGTTTTCTTAAACTGTGTAACCTCAGGAAAAATACACAATCCTATTATGACATTCGGAAAAGGCCTTCCTGGTTTGTTCCTTATTCGCGAACTAATCACGGTTTGAGAAGACTTGAACACTGTATTCCAGCTTGTTTTAACATGTTTGAAAATAAAAACATCGACATCTTTAATATACATAAAAAACAACTTAAGAACCTTCTCATCCAAAATGGCGGCGTGTAGTTTAGCATCTTCTAGTTGTCCGGCTACAGTACTATATGTAAAAGAAACACCCTATATAGTGCTTGTGCAACATGGCATCCTATAATGTTTGCTTTCTTTGACATTTTTTTTCGTTGCTTTTTTTTACGAGTAAAACATACAACATTTCACTCGTCAGTGTTTTCCTTGTGCATTAAAACTCGTGCTTTTCGCATACCCAGTGTTGTAAACGTTGTATAATCATTTTGTAATACTTTGGTAGCCGTTTAGCAACGTGTGCATTGTTTCATGATTGACCACACGCTGTTTTCTTTTGTTTTTTGTTGTTTTTCTCTCTATGTGGTTTGCTTATTTTATGTAAACCTGAAACTGATGTAATTTTGATGCATTTTCTTTTTATTTCCTAATTTATTGAAGTTTTGAAAATCGACGTCAAATTGTTTTTTCATGTTTTGTGCTCTGCTGATTTTGTAATGCCAAGTGAAAAGGGGTAGGAGCCTCGTCAAGCTGCTAATATAGCAGCTTTTTGCTCCTATCCTTGCGTTTTCTTTTTCGCAACTCTGTGAAGAAAATGCTCAATAAAACTGAAACTGAAACTGAAACTGATATAACTTAACAAGCCCCGGACAACCTAAGCGTGGGCTCTGCTCGGCCGCACGACGAAAGGAGTATAGTTATCTTTCAGGCGCTCGGCAACGCAATCCGAAGGCAGCGTCCAGCGCATGCGTCAGCCTGGAGCTCGCCCCCATTGGTGAAGGCTTGTGTATCCACCTTTGAGAAGGAAATGCTGCGAAATTCTGAAGCGGCATCTGACTTAGTTTTCTTTTCACCTGTAGCACCTTTTCTACACGTGGCCCACTGACGAACACATCATATACGTATACCTTAGGCACTTCGTGGATTGATTTGATTGATTGATTGATTGATTGATTGATTGATTGATTGATTGATTGATTGATTGATTGATTGATTGATTGATTGATTGATTGAAGAAATGCGAAGTTAGTAAAAGGGGTGGTTGTGTACGTGCGCTGTGATTTGCCCTGTTTCGCTAAGGTTTTCAGCCAGCATTGTTGAGGCAGTCTTTTAGCATAGCCCACTGCGAAGCTATTTGATCTCCCCATGCATGAAAGGCAGACTCTCATTGGATTTGATCGGGCGGATTGGGAACATTGATCGCGTGTACAAAGGACGCCTCCAGGCTGTCTCGTCCCGATGAGCTTTCAATCTGTCGCTCGGAAGGGAGCTCGGTCAGAACACGGACGACGAGTTGGTGTTGTTGATTTTTATACTGCTGTTGCTTTTCTCTTTTTTAGCTACTTTTAGTCGATGGCAGCTCGCAATTGGTAACTTCGGGATGACGCACAATGAGTGTACTGTAAATCGGGGCCAAGTCAATGTGACAGGAAGGCGTTTCCTGTGGTTTCTTTGTTGGCGAGTTGACTAATTAAGAGATCAAAATGACGAGGTCACGACGAAGAGCACGCGACAAATATTGACGAAAGTGTGGTCAAGTGTTCCCCCAGTAAAGAATAAAATAACAAAGAGTAGCTGTTATCGGGGTCAACAATAGGATATAATTAGGTGCCAAACTGACAGATTATAGGGAAAGCCAGGAATTTCATATATAACAAGATGCTTGTAGTTTCTGAAGACATCCTTTGTTTCTTTTTCACGTGTTTTCACGGCACGAAAAGAGAGTATCAAAAGTGCTTACTGAAGGTAAGGTTATTCAGAAAAATTGTTATGAATAGCTTTCAACTCCACCTACATAGGCTGCCTTGTGAGCCCCAACTCTCATTCAAGGAAAAACAATTTTGTGCGCAGTTTTACCATAACGTTGATTTGCGGTGAACAGCTTCGCCTTTCTTTTTGATCGTATAGGTGTCGCCCATCTCTCACTGAATTAATTACAGAACTTCCTTATAGAAGGTATGCCCAATAAATATTTGAAAGCCACGATAAATATTTAAAAGCCACGATAAATATTTAAAAGAACGCTCACTGTTGCATGTGATCTTCCCTATTTCTTTTTTAGTATTTCCTTCAGCTTGCGTAGCAAGCCGAGTATGCACCAACTAGTCTTCAAAGAAGTATTATCTTAGTGATTGTTGTCGGAAAGCTGTAACTTCAACAAGGAATCTCAAACGGTAAGAACATTCGCATGCTCAGATCTTTGCGAATGCGTTTTGCGTCACGTTAACAGCAGCGACCACTTGTTTAGTGTCACATAAGCTGGGTTGAGTGCCTCGTCTCCACTGTAATTCACCCGGTTCCACGTCCTTTGAAGTCCCTGTAGTACCCTACGATGATGTACGGGGTATTTTGAGCTATTCAAGCCTGTGAGGCATACGGACGAGTCTAGGAGTTTCACACTTGTCTGTAAAAAGGGCGCAACCGTGAAGCAGCATCCTCGGCCGTCGCACTTGACAGGACGCTGTCAACGCTAAACGAGCTGGAATGCCGGAATTTTCGCCGAGAAAGCCTGCACAAAAAACGTGCAGCATGTTAAAGGCTATACTAGCCGTGCTTAGAGCTGCTGCGTTAGAGCCTGTGGTGAAAAATTAGTAAAGAATTGGTGTGCTAAAGCTGTCCTCTTGCGCCAGCATACTTGTCATATTCACGTTTTTTTTTTTTTACCTGTAAGACCGTATGTGCCTAAACTCCTGCCTATAATGTATTCGAACATTCACCTTCTACGTGCAGATATATGGACATTCCATACGTTTGAGCAAATCTATATTTCTCCTGTATTCGATTCTCGCAGCGATCACAGCATCAGAACGTGTCACTAGTCACTATAGGACAGACGCACGCAAGATCGTTTCTCTTTGAGGCTCCAGCATATGTCTATGTATAAAAAGTTAAAATTTTACCCACGTGTGCTTGTACTCGCGTATGTAAGTAACAATAGAAGTTATTGAGTGACTAAATTGAAGAAGTGGTTATTTGTATAGGAATGTTTGCGTGCACGCACGATACCTCTACACATCAGAATAATTGCCATTTACTGCTTGAACTTGTACTCCGCGATACAATCTGCTGATTGATTGATTTATTGATTGATTGATTGACTCATTGATGGAAATTTGGGGTTTAACGTCCTAAAACCACCATATGATTATGAAAGACTCTGTAGAGGAGGACTCCGGAAATTTAGACCACCTGGGGCTGTTTAATGTGCACCCAAATCTGAGCACACGGGTCTACAGCATTTTCGCCTCCATCACAAATGCAGTCACCACAGCCAGGATTCGACACCACGACCTGAGGGTCAGGAGCCGAGTGCATTAGCCACTAGACCACCGCGGCGGGGCACAAAACATACTGCTCTTGTGCACGTTTGTAAAATCTACCGGTTCAACGACAGCCCCTTGACATTTTTAATATAAGATATCAACTTAATGTGAGCATGTCAGCTGTTCTTGCTTTCCAACCTCCCTTGCACTTACTTCTTTTTTCTACTTTTTCCTATCATAATGTGTCGCCCCCGTTAACCAATTCGTATCAACAAATATACACATCTGTCACACCAAGTAATCTCGCTCCGGTGCTATTTTTACCTGCATGCAGTTCATGTGAATAATTTTAGTAACGTCCATGATTGGCTAGTATAGTTCCCGTGCACAGCCTTCATAGCGCTGCACAAATTTAGTGAGACGAAGTATAAAGAAATGTGCTCCTGGGTATCTCTTTTGCTTATTCGCCTCACCAATTCAGCGTTAATTACACTCATCGATCGGGACACGACGGCGTTCATTAATAGGAGAGGCGGAGGGAGCCCACGTGTAACCGCCTGTGCCTGCGCGACCACCGCAAATAAGCGCACGAACAGCCGGCGTTAATCTTCTCGTACGCGAACGGTGATTGGCTGCGCTTAACGTCCACCAAAGTTTTCCAATAGGTTCGAGGGCTATGGGTTGCCAGGCAGGATGTGCGTGGAGTGTTCTGGAATGCAAAGCGTACGACAACAAGTTGCGCGCATTCTTTGACTCTCTACATACGGGGTGGCTGGAACAGCCTTCACTCCGGAAGCCCTCACGTTTATATCCATATACAGTATATAAATAAGATTCTTTCAGCGTCTTTAAACGTCAATAACACTGAACCCGACGTATTGTATGCAAGGAAGGGATGGTAAAATGAATATTTTTTCGTCTCTTGAATGAATGAGTGAATGAGCGAATGTTTTTTCGTCTCTTGCATATATATATATATATATATATATATATATATATATATATATATATATATATATATATATACACGGAAGCGAGAAAGCACGACGAACGACGAAACACTTTTAATAATCACATACATTTCGGCTGGTGGGCCAGCCTTCGTCAATGTGGAAGGCTGGCCCACTAGATGAAACGTATGTGATTATTGAAAGTGTTTCGTCGTACGTCGTGCTTTCTCGCTTCCGTTTTTACTGCGGAGGCAGTGCGCTTCATTCCTCGCTACGTCTATATATATATTGTTTGTGGGCAATGATTGGCCTTTACAGCAGCCATCAACAAAGACTTGAATGACTCACAGAAGCAGCAGCTGCTTGATTTGTTGGAAAAGCATGCAAACTCCTTTGACGTTCATTCATCCACCCTGGGCCAGACAACTGCTACAGCACATCGTATTCAGACCGACGGAACATCCAGTGTGCACCGCCGTCCGTACCGCGTCTCTCTAGCTGAACGAAAAATTATTGAAGAAAACGTAGACGATATGATCCAACGGGAGATAATCCGACCCTCAACGAGTCGTTGGTCGTCGCCCATCGTTCTGGTACGTAAAAAAGACGGTTCCGTACGATTTTGTGTCGATTACCGAGCACTCAATAAGATCACTAGAAATGACGTATACCCCATGCCACGCATCGACGACGCCCTAGATTACTTACAGGGTGCAGAATACTTTTCGAGCTTCGACTTGCGTTCCGGCTATTGGCAAACCCCTTGCACGAAGATGATAAAGAAAAAACTGCGTTTGCAACCCCGGACGGCCTATACGAATTCAATGTTATTCCGTTCAGTCTATGCAATGCGCCCGCAACTTTGGGCGCATGATTGACACCGTGCTGCGTGGCCTGAAATGGAAGGCTTGCCTATGTTACCTCGATGACATTGTTGTCTTTTCATCGACGTTTCCTCAACATCTGCAACGCTTGGACGAGGTCCTGACTTGTCTTGCGGGCGCTGGTCTTCCAAATAACACCAAAAAGTGTCATTTCGCCAGCAGATCTATCAAGGTACTCGGTCATGTTGTGAGCAAGGACAGAATTCGCCCAGACCCTGATAAAACTGCTGCAGTGCTTCGCTTCCCTCGCCCTCACAAACCAAAAGATTTGCGAAGTTTTCTTGGTCTCGCATCTTACTTTCGGCGATTTATACAAAGCTTTGCCTCCATAGCCGCTCCACTTCATAAGCTACTTGCTTCCGGTATGCCCTTTCAGTGGTCTCAGAATGTGAATCGGCTTTCGACAGGCTGAAGAGTGCCCTCACTGACCGACCCTGTACTTGCTCATTTTCACGATGATGCACCGACCTTCCTGCACACAGACGCTAAGCGGCCGCGGTTTAGGAGCCGTGCTCCTGCAACGCGACAACTCTTCGCGAGAGCGAGTCGTTGCATACGCCAGCCGCGTCCTCTCCGCAGCCGAGAGGAACTACACGATCACCGAGCAGGAGTGCCTCGCCATCGTTTGGTCAGTACAGAAATTTCGTCCATATCTGCATGGCCGCCATTTCACCAGTGTGACCGACCACCACGCTTATGTTGGCTTTCGACACTCAAGAACTTGTCGGGACGCCTCGGACGCTGGATTCTACGCCTCCAAGAATATGATTTTGAGATCGTGTACAAGTGTGGCAGGAAGCATAGTGACGCCGATGCTCTTTCTCGCTGCCCACTACGAGCGACTCCACTCGGGGTTTCCGCCATCAATATGCACAACACGCCCTCGGAGTCCAGGTCTACGGCGGTTTCCTCTCTCGCCTCTATGGACCAGCTGCCTTCGGACGACCCGCACGATTTTCCTTCTCGACAGTTGGCTGACCCATACGGTCGACATATTATAGGCTACCTCACTGGCAGTTCCCGTCCACCTAATGCAAGGCTCCGTCGCCAACTCTCGCAATTTAAGCTGGACAACTCGGTGCTGTACCGCAAAATTTACGATCCTGACGGTCAGCGCTGGGTTCCCGTTCTACCCCGATCACTTCAGTCCGAAGTCCTCAGGGCACTTCATGACCATCCGACTGCTGGTCACCTTGGTTACCATAAAACCTACGATCGCCTTCGAAGTCGGTTTTATTGGCCAGGCATTACCACTAGTGTAGTACGTCGGGTCCTGCACTACCTGCCAATGTAGAAAACTACCAACATCTGCTTCCGCCGGTACACTACAGCCTCTTCCGTGCCCAGCCACACCATTCGAAGTTGTAGGCGTCGATCTTTATGCACCCCCCCCCCCCCAGTCAGTGCTGCTGGAAACCAGTGGATAGTAACAGCCATTGACCATTTGACGCGCTACGCCGAAACGGCATCCGTTACTACTGGTTCAGCTTCTGAGATTGCCGATTTCATCCTCTGAGCCATTATACTGCATCATGGTGCTCCACGTGTGTTGCTCAGTGACCGTGGAAGGGCCTTTCTTTCACAACTAGTGAACGAACTTCTTCAGGCCTCCGGCACAACTCACAAGACTGCCTCTAGTTATCATCCCCAGACTAACGGCCTCACTGAGCGATTCCACCGCACTCTTGCTGACATGATCGCCGCCTATATTCAACCAGACCACAAAAACTGGGACGTTGTTCTACCATTCGTCCCTTTCGCCTACAATACGGCCATTCAGCGAACAACCGGCTACTCGCCATTTTACCTAGTTTACGGACGCTCCCCTACTTCTTTCCTGGACGTGTCCCTCTTTACCTGCCAAGCGAATTCATCTCCATCCTCTTCAGAGGAATACGTTTCACGACTCGCACAGTGCCGCCAACGAGCTCGTATAAACACTGAAGCCCGCCAGCAAGACAGAAAGCTAGTTTATGATGAATCGCATCGTGATGTATCCTTCCAACCTGGAGATGAAGTGCTCCTTTTGACGCCTGTTCGTACACCTGGTTTGTGTGACAAATTTCAGACTCGGTTTATCGGGCCGTACACAGTTCTTGGAGAGACTTCACCAGTGAATTATCGCGTGACGCCACTTGTAGCCCCAGCAGATCGCCGTTATCGACCTACAGAGATCGTCCAGGTCTCCCGTATGAAGCCCTTCATGCGACGTTCTTTGTCCCCTTGACTTGCCGTGGCCAGACTTGCCGCTTTCACGTGGGGGGAATTGATGTGGGCATTTAGTATACGCATCCTCTTCACCGGTACATTATCATCATTATCATGTGTGGCTCATGCATCCTCATCGTTGTCGCGTAGCATCATCATGTTGGCTCATTCATCGTAGCTTTCGGCTGCCGGTTCCTCGGGCCTAATAAAACGTAATCCAAACCAAGACTTCATAATATATATATATATATATATATATATATATATATATATATATATATATATATATATATATATATACTTATTTTTATTCACAACACTGCTGTAGGCCCGTGTGCTCAGATTTTGGTGCAGGTTAAAGAACCCCAGGTGGTCGAAATTTCCTGAGCCCTCCACTACGGCGTCTCTCATAATTGTATAGTAGTTTTGGGATGTTAAACTCCACATATCTATCAATCATTATACGCACCACGTATTTCATGCTAAAATGGCGACATGCTTCAGCTACGGGCAAAAGCGTTTACAGCGCCTAACATTCTGCTGAGTCAGGTGTAGCCAGAACTCGTTTTCTAGCCGCTCAGACTTCGTTAAGTATGTATATGCATTTACATCTATGCGCGTGTGCATATTACATGTCTAACATAAAATTTCGGGGAGAGAAGTAGGGGTTAATTCCCCAAACCACTCCACTGGCTTCGCTACTAGTAATGGTTGTGGACCAACAACAAGGAAGAATAAACAACATGGATTTCGCTTTAAAATATATAGATGACTACATTAGACGCTGTGGTGTCATTGGCCACCATGGTGGCGCGCCTGTCACGGTGGCTGCCCGTCATTAAACGGCAGTGTACTGTTTATAAAAAAATAGCTCTCCGAAGCAAAAATAAAACCGACATAGAGAATTGTATATAAGGTTAATTGTGCATTTGTGAGAATTCGATGCCCAACATATTCTTCTCCACACTCCCTTTATGAGCATGGAAAGTGGATAAGAGTATGCCAGTTCTGTCTGGGTAGGATAGGGGTGGCGTGCGTGGGGCTTGTACTTATTCTTAGGTTGTGACCGCCTGTAGAAAGAAGACGCGGCGCCGTCACCTACCGAAAGCAGCGCACTAGGGAAGGCCACACCTTACATTAAAACTCTGCCTTTACGTATACCGTACACAACTGGCAAGATATCGTTGTCTTTGAAGATACCACTATCATAAGCTTCACGTGTCACCAACCTCCACGGAGTTGAACGGTCCCGTCTTTTTAATAAGGCTAAAGCCTTAAACACCTCATCGAAATCTGCTGCGTGCAAATTAAGACATAGGAACAAGCACTACGTTAGCATATCTAAGTCTCATCTTTTTCCGTCTTTATCTTTATTTGCGCACACCAGTTTACCCTGAAATATGCACCATCTCACCAAGCTATAACTTTTACTGAACATCTCATCAAACACGTAAATTGACCGTTGGCATCAGCAACACGAGTGATGCAAAAAAAAAAATCCTCACCATGCCCGCGATGACATCACCACGATGACACATATCGGCAAATTTCACGACCTAACCATGTCGTCACTATGACGTCACCTCCCATGATGCCACATGATGACGTCATTATGTGACATCGTGGTTTATCACGGTGGCTCAATCACGGAGGCCGTGCAAAACGAAATTGGGCGCAAAAGCATTCGCTGCCTCTGATCCTTGGGGTCGTTCAAAGTCCTGTTAGTTGCTGTACGATTTCGAAGCGGAATAGTGGAGGAGGACATGTACTGAGAATAAAAATGAGGTGGTTTTGGCCTTGGACTCGACATAAGCGAACGTCTAAGGCACGCTGCGAGTTTTCGCTTCTTTAGTAATGTGGGTGAACAAAGTGACAAATTGGAGACAGAGTGAATGAGCAGCTCTACGCGGCGACATTAAATGAGAGTAATGAAAGGAGGCTTTTGCTACGTTGTGCTTGCCACAGGTTTAGTTCACATAAATTTATTTATGTATGTATTTGATTATGAATGGGGGGATACACAAATACACAGAGAAAGAAAGGGCGGAAGAAAGGTGGCAACTGCCACCCGAGAGGGACACAACGCCTCTTCAATTTTTTCTGGAAGAGACAGAGGAAAGGAAATTGGGGAATATAAAGAGGGAAGAAAAGAGCGACGAAGAGTGCGCGACATACGAGTTCACAAGAGGCACCGTTCATTTTATGGCCGATCCCCCATGATGGGTTTCGCCAGAACTCTGAGGAACAACCAACCAACCGACATCTGCCTGGCAAAGGGCTAGGCTATACTGAGGACCGACCAGTCAATCTTTAACATAAGCTCACGTTTCTTCTGACCTATAAGTAAACGAAGTAAACCAAAAGTTGCCGTTTATGAAATGACAATGTGTGTGTGAGAATTTATTAGAAGGCAGAGAGGTCGGCCTGAGCTAGTTCGCTCTAGCCTGCTACTCTACACAGGGGATAAGGGAAAGGGGAAGGAAAGAGGGATGAAGGGTGATGAAATGACAAGGCTACTTAGTGTACTATGCACATCACTACCGCAGGCCTACAGGCCACTCTGAACTGGTGTTTGGAAGAAGCTAACGATTGAGAGTTTCGTACGTACACTACGCTGTGGGAGAGCAGTATGCTGCCCCTAAACTGTGCGTTTAGAACAATTGTTTAACAATTTGAGTATTAGGTACTCTACTAGGAGATTTCGTGGGCCTCACTGTTAGTGCGGGACAGCAGTAGGCTGCCCCAAAACTGTTTAGAAAAAGAACTTTGTTTTTACAAGCCGTCATATTCAAAAACATCGCAGCATATACACGGAGTGAATGATGGATAGTGGGGCGAAGCATCCCATCCGTCCATTCGTTATTGCTTCCGTCCATCCACGCGTGCGTCTGTGTCGCCGCCCGTGCGTCCATCCACCCATCCGTGCGTGCGTCTGTTCGTGCTTCCGCACGTTCATCTGCGCGTCCGTCGCTGCTTCCGTCCATGCATTCGCTCCTGCGTCCGTCCATGCATCCATCCATCCGTGCAGCCATCTGTGCGTCCGTCCATGCATCTGTCTGTGTGTCCGTTCGTCCACCTATTCAACACTCCAAGTACCATTACCTCGCATCTTTTCATCATATATTCCTCATATAGAAGCACCGCCATCCAGCGGACATTCCAAGGACTGAACGAGAGGAGGCACACGCACACTTTCTTACGGCTTGTGCTTCGTGTCTGCTTCCCACCTTTAACCACCTCGAGTTCATGGTATGTACTAGTTCACTGTATTCATGGCACTGCGGCCCAACGCTCTCCGCTAAACCTTTCTAAAACCTAGGAGGTTACGCCCAGCGAGTATAACGTAGCGACCCTTTCTTGTCTTCTGTGCACTGTTGAACAGTAAAAAGTTCCCAGCGTGCGCGTAAACTAAAAGCAGAATTTTCCTGTCTCTCATTCTCCCTTAGCAGCCATTGGCATGTACATTGAGCACTATCTTTTATTGTTCAACAACGCACAGAAGAAATCTCTCACTGGCACCACCTTGGAGGTCAAAATGTAATACTAGTTACACACTACGACTACTACTACGGCTACGAGAGACGAACGGGTGCTGATAGTGGTTAAACATTTAGAGTACTTGGTACCTTACTATGGGAGAGCTTAAAGCGGTCCCGTGGGCCTCGCACTCGTTATACATGCTCAATGAACGGCTACTTTCGCAGCACTGTTTAGAAACAGTTAACGATTAAGAGTACTAGGTACTTTTCTATGGGAGAGCATAAAGCCGTCCCAGGGCCCTCTAACCTCTAGACGATAAGTGTGTGTCCGCATACAGCGTGTTCAGGCCCAAGATGTTATCAGTGCAAGTGCTTCGTTTATTCAACCACGCAAGTGGCGCAACCTTACTTTGTTATATTATTTCCACTAATTTGTGCTGAAATGAAGGGACGCAGTAGTTCTTTCGTCGAAAAGAAACATTATAAAAGAAGCAGATATTTTTATGTCAATCGCCTAATATACTTATAAAATCCTGATTGAGATGGATTATCGCCATTGGTGAGTGTTTTATAGCGTTTGGCGCTTTGAGCAGCTCACTGGAGGAACTCAACAGAGGGTATAGTTTTGGTTTGAGACGCACGCAGTTTGAGGTGATACTTGAGAAACTTTTCGGTGCCAGTGACTTTCTGTGCAAAAAAAAACAAAAACAAAACCTCGCATGTATCTGATACAGGTGGCGTCACATTTAAGTGAAACGTATTCGGCGCGTGCCATGAGCATTCATAACGTACTTGCCGTCTAGTATACGATGACAAAGTCGGCTGTGGCAGGGAATTACTACCAACTCGAGGCGTAAAAATACTCAAGTAAACAAGCAAACAAGCAAACAAACAAGAATAAATACGAGCGCTGTACACCATGGCGTTTGATGGCAATAATACTGAATATGTGGCTAAAGGAAGCTGAGAAAAAGTACCAGCGAATAATAATAATAATAATAATAATATAATAATAATAATAATAATAATAATAATAATATAGATAATAATAATAATATAATAATAATAATAATAATAATAATAATATAATAATAATAATAATAATAATAATAATAATAATAATAATAATAATAATAATAATAATAATAATAATAATAATAATAATAATAATAATATCTTTTTACTTTACGAAACCACGATACATTTATGTGGCATAGCATAGCTAAGGGCTCCGGAAATATAGGGCATCTTGATACCCAGGTTTCAATATTGCAAGCGTTGTACCCCAAAAAACGTCCGGTCACCCAATTTACCAGCTCCTAACGTCGAAACTCAAAGCCGTTTATGTTTCTAGGGTAACGAAAGTCGCTCTTTAGTTTTTCAGGTAAAAGAAACCGGCGTAAGTTTCACAGAAATCTCTTCTAGTTTTTCTGTAGCTCAAAAGAATACTTATTTGAATTTATTTTACGAAACGAAGGAAAAAAAGTGCAAAAAATCAGCGGGCTATTTTAAAAAGCTCTCCTTTACCAACGATGCTAATAAGGCACAACGTTAGACAAAACCGGGTGTCATCGAGGGCCTGTGTTTGCAAACAGTTAAAGCCAAATAAGTTCTTGCGGCATTAGCTCAAAGAAACTGTGCATAATTTGCCCATAGAATGTATGCGAAAAAAAGCAGTTTGAGAAAAATAAAAAAGAAAAAAAGAAGGAAAGAAAAAAAATGACCGCAGTATCCCGAGTGGGAACACTGCTTAGCATGCGGAGCATATATGTTAAACTGCGATAAATGTGGTTTGTAATTTGCGACATGCGTGTGTGTTATGAGTGAACACGAGTGAACACGCACGCAGGTATGCTGCGAAAGACGATGTATATTGATGAGACCCTTTAAGTATTTTGAGCAAGATGGCTTTATGGTCCGTAAAGTGAAGGGTGAGTGGGTCTGGTTGCAGTGGTCGAAGATCGAAATTCGCAAAGACGTGGTAAATGCACGTCCCGCGAACCGTGGTCGGATGCTGTTTGCCGTCGTGCGTTGCTCGTTTCAGCGAGCGCCGCGACTCCATGTAGTCAACCACCCAATCGTCCTTCATGACGTCGACGTTGAAGTCGCCAACTATCACGAAGGGTCATCATTGCGGTCCTTGTTTCAGGTATTCTTCCACGGCTTCGTCGACGTACTTCTCCACGGCGGCACGCGATAGGTTGGGCGCGAGGTACTTCGTCATGACGTCGACTCCGCAGACACTAGCGACGCAGTGCTCGCGTTGGCGCGTTGTTGAGCGCCGGACCACAGTTGGAGGTCTTCGACGGAGTCGATGTCGTCTCGCTTCACGTAAATTCCCACGCCACCCGCAGGTCGTTGGAACCCATGCGTGCACGCGGCCAGAGCGTATCTCGCAACGTCGACGTCATCGGTGGCGCTCCACGTCTCGGTGAAGCAAAGCACGTCCACTCTGCGGAGTACGAGGTCTCGCACGACGTCAACCGCGTGAGCGCCCAGCGACCTGGTGTTGAGCAGTGCCAAGGTGAAGTAGGACTCGGAGTCAACGTCTTCGAGCGCGCGAAAGTATCGCTCGTGGAGCATCCGCACAAACCAACCGACGAAATTCGGTGCGCCCCGACACTCGGTTATTTATAGCGAGCACCAGCCCTGGCCTGCGCATGCGCGCGTTAGAATACAACTGGCGCATGTAAAACTAAAGGTCGCGCGGCGCGCGGAGGGGAGAAGCGAGCGCAGCGCGCGCTGTGTTGAGAGGAGGAAGGGATGCACAATGGCTTGCGGAGGAGGAGGGGAGACTGCGGACGGCGGAGGCGCATGACTAGCCCCTAGTATAACATGCTCCACATGTAAAAGAAAGACAGACAGGCTACACGAAAATCGGAGGTCCAATACGGGAATACAGTGTAAGTAGGGGCCCTGGGCGTTAATGAGCAAACACGCATTAGATGGTCACGTCTGAAAAGCAAAGCAGTCGCTGGCTTCGCTGAGTGTGGTTTGGACGCAGCGTAATAGCACGCGGAAGAAGCTGCATGGAAGGTAATGAACGCTTGCGTTTTCTATTAAAAGAGTGTGAAATGAGGTCTCGTTGTATGTGCAGTGGAGAGTAAGGGGATGAAAGCATGCAGAAAGAAATTTCCGGGGCAAACAGAAGGAGAATGAACTAGAGAAACAAGCGAGTGAATGGCTGTTTTCAGGAAATGCAACGCATCATCCAGAAGGGCTCGACTTGGCTTAGCCTTGCTTCACGCTGCTACGGAAGCGCTGGAGAACCACAGAAAGAATCGTGATGCTAGCTTGGATGACGTCCGTGGAAACGCATCTCAGTCGAAAACAAGACGCCCCATGGGGTCGACACAAAGCTCCACTCATTCATTCGGTGTGCACTTGAAGACAAAAAATAAAAAAGGAAGGAAAAGTAAAGCAGGAAATGTCATCTGCTAGTGCGCGTAGAAAAAGCAGACGTTAAAATAAACTAGTCACTCACCGTCTACAGCTAACACATGGGCACACCGGCATTTATAGCTACGGAAGAGCCACTATAGCATATAGAGGAGACGGAAGCGGAGTATAACCACTGCAAACACGAAGGCGTGAAGGACGCCGAAAATGAGAAAAGCAGAAGAAAGTAAACGACTCGTGGCTAGAGGAGCAACGGAAGTTCTTTTCTCGGAATCCTAAGATCTTGAAAGGTCACACGTATGAGGCGTGCATGGAAGCTTGCGACGGAAGAGATTTCTTTCTGTGGTAATCCCAGAGCCGCTAAAGGGATTGACAGTTCTCCCCATAGAAGTAGCATTTTCTTTATTTGTTGTTTGAAATTCAGGTGGCGTGGACCAAGATATTGAACTACCCCTACCCAAAGAAGAATGCGAAGTAAACTCAGCAAATCTAAAGGTTGCTATTAGGAGTAACACAGGCACAGCAGTCACATTTGTAGTCTGAATATGCCAATTTTCCAACAGTTGAAGTGGCAAGACTTGTTGTCGGGCTGGTTGGTGAAGCATATCTCATACATGAACACGAAAGCACAAACATAACGCGAGACCAAGAAGACACCGGATGCTGTTCTGTGCCTCACTGCGTAACAAGAAACCAAGAAGAAAGTGTTGCAAGAAGAAATGAAGAAGACGCAGTCCTTTGTCCCGATTCTCTGACGTAGGCCATGCTATGGATGAAATGATAAGCATAAAAGTATTGCTTTCTCGTACGTGCACCCGCTTGATTTTTCGTATATCTATTCCTTTTTTTAGATGTGGTTCTGTTTTTCTCTCTCTCTCAAAGAACGCTGCTTTCTACCAATCAAAGTGTGTGTGTGTGTGTGTGTGTGTGTGTGTGTGTGTGTGTGTGTGTGTGTGTGTGTGTGTGTGTGTGTGTGTGGTGTGTGTGTGTGTGTGTGTGTGTGTGTGTGTGTGTGTGTGTGTGTGTGTGTGTGTGTGTGTGTGTGTGTGTGTGTGTGTGTGTGTGTGTGTGTGTGTGTGTGTGTGTGTGTGTGTGTGTGTGTGTGTGTGTGTGTGTGTGTGTGTGTGTGTGTGTGTGGTGTGTGTGTGTGTGTGTGTGTGTGTGTGTGTGTGTGTGTGTGTGTGTGTGTGTGGTGTGTGTGTGTGTGTGTGTGTGTGTGTGTGTGTGTGTTTTTGGCAGCGTCCTTACTGTAGATAATTTTGGTCCTGGAGCACCTCCTCCAATAAAACATTACCATGATTTGTTTTGTTTTGTTTTTCTTTGTTTTGTTTTTGGTCATACAGTAAGTTGGAACGACGCCATTAGGTCACCGGTGTCTCAGCATGAACTTCCTCTACACGCAATAACATCAACCAACAAGATTACCATTATTATGAGGGCTTCAAATGTCGTCGTAAACGCAAGCAACACCTGTTAAATTAGGCTTAACCTCACCTCTGGCAGTCAAGCATGGCAGATAATGTAGCTGAAATTCGCTCGATAAAGAAGCCGGCGTGAAAGGCCAGGACTTAAATTGTAACTTGTATCTTTTCTCGCTTACTGTGACCTCGAGAAAATTGGATCAGCTCCTCTTACGTAGAGACACTTTTGTTGTTTTTGTTGTTGCTGTTGCTGCTGCTGTCAGTGTGGAAGATGAATTAAGCAGATTACTAAGTTCCAAATTGAACCAATTAAGTTGTGTAGCTTTTCCCGCTTTACGGTTTTTAGGAAACAATGCACGCCTTAATTTAGTGACTTTATGCACCGACTCCAGCTGGTGTACGCTACCGCAGAAAAGTAACGGCAGCACGTGAAGTGAATTCTCATTAAAGGAAACTTGCTTATGGGAGCCACTGGTGCATCGTACAAAGAATTACTGCACGTCCTTTGCCGTATTCAACGTCTAAATTTGTATGCAAATCTACGCGGCTCACCTTGTAGATTGAGATGCAAAATAATACCGCCTGTGAGAAGGTTTGATTTTGTATTAGATAATGAGAAAATAAGATTGCGATCACGCATTCAGATATCCCGTACATATGGGTACGCTGCAACATTACTGTTTATATGCATACGAAGTTAACGAATGCACGTGTATCAGCTGACTTGTAAATATAGCTGGAATCGACGACCAATACCCTAAGTCTTATTCATAGGTTCTTGATTTTAAAATCATGCAGTGTTATTTGGCGAGTCATGTTATCTGATATTGGATGTAGAGAAACCAATTTTTCTGCTTCCTGATGTGTGGACTATCGGGCCTTTTCCCCCAAACATCTCAGCATTTTGTTTTCTCAGTTTTGTATCTCACGTGGTGTATAAACGGTGAAGTTGTGGCATGGGTGCGTTACAGCATAAAACAAAACATAATCTCTCAGTAGCATTGCCTAATGCAAAAAAGTCGCTTACTTTCAACAGTAAGAGTACAGAAAACTAACATTCCAGCCCCACCACTCCTTCACCTTTTCCTTGAAATTGTTAAGCTTGACAAATATGTGCTTTTGGTTGCTTTTAAAAAACATACTTCCGGAACGTGCCTCAATATCACTTAGAAAACAAGAATTTTGTAAGTCACCTTGTAGGCCCCGATGAGGTATGTCATAATATGAACCTTTTCTCCATCCACCATCGGTATGACTCAGAGCGACAGAATTAGTGCCATAAATAAGCGAACAGTGAGGTTTTTGTTTGTTTGTTTTTTGCTTTTGTGAGTGCAACGTTCTAGCTTCAGAAGCCAAACTGCAACCTTTCGGAGAAAAAAATACACTACAGCAAGTCGATTTCGAAAATGAATTCTTGTCCATATGTCAGCCGAGGTACCGTGCACTTACAGTGCGTATATGTATTTTCGGGAGTACCTAAAAGACCACCGATAAAAACTCTTTTTTCTGCCTTCTCTCTGTCTCTCTCTCTTTTTCACGTGTATATAGTTTGACTTCTCGTTACACTTCGATGTGCGGTGCGTGCTGCAGGGGTTTATTATAGCGAGTCGCTCTCCATCCATCTTAGGGATGGAGTCACCTGGGGAAGAGGAGTGCGAGGAAGAGGGAAATGCCCTCATTTCTGGTAAAGTGGGCGCATATGCTGACGCGAAGAGTACAGTTTTAGAAGCAGGCACTTCAACCACGCATTCCTCATGGAGTGCCTTTCAGTAGCGGGAATCTCCCCTCTCCTTCTTTTTTCTCAATAAAAGAACTCAGTGTCAGTCTCATAGCGTGCAAGATTGATCTATAACTTCAAGGATGAAGGGGCCACTGTGGCTATGAGTTTGTTCTGCTTAGCGATATGTGACGGGTTCAGTTCAAGGTCATGGTCACTTCATTCAACTTCGGGTAAAAAGCGCCCGCAAAACTAAAACTTCAATCTACGCTTACCTGAACACCAAGGTAATCCAAAGTAATCCTTACGCTTCCGCTTATATCCAGGTGTTTCATTCGGGTGTTATTGACAAAAAGTTTACTGACATACGAGTGTGCCATTGTGAGACCTCTATCTTTCGTATCCGTGATATGGCGGAAAAGAAGACTATATATGTTCCTATCAGAAAACGAAGCTAATTATTCTTTCTTCTACACCTGTGATAAGATGTATTCGGTTTGAAAAGTGTACAAGTGAAATTTTATATACATTTTCAATGAGCTTCATCCCCTCGAGTCATGTACTCAATCCTACATGGTAAACATAAGTCACATGGGTAGAAGATTAGACAAAGCGAAAATGAAAGTTTTCACATTTCAAGCACAAAAAAATAAGTATACAGAAAGGACTGCGGTGGGCTTTGTGGCAATTCAGTTTAGCCTTTCTCATTGCGCATCGACTTGATCATTCCACATGACCAGTGCGAGTACGCTATTATGATACCTTGGTTAGCAAGAAACGCTTGAGCAAAGCATCATCTCTTCATCCCTTAAGTGAAGGGAGAATGTGATTAAAAGTTAAAGTGCGCCAACAGGGCCTCCACGCTGCACTCACTCAAACGAGAAATAATCAACTACTTCTGGAGCAGTGCGTGATCACCAAAAACCCAGTCCCGACATATGGAGCGACAAGCGCGGCGCTAAACCAGGCTTAAATATCCGGGAACTTCTCATTAAAAAATTGCTGTCTTCTACCGCTTCATTCCCGAGAGGTCTCATGCGTTTCCTACTGGCATTTCACTGTCAAAGAACAAATAGCAGCTCTAAATCACCACTTGGAAAAAATATTCGCATTTAAGCAAGAACTGTTTGTAATTTATTCAAGACGTGGCTTCTACGAGTATATATTTCAATAAGTTTGACGCTTGTGATAAGGTAAATTTATTTTCATGCACGGTGGTAGAGAACTTCATTACTGGCGGGCTGCATGCATTCAAGCAGCATTTATTCACTTAACCCGGGGATAAACGAATTTGTGAAGATTTCTTGCCCGGGTACTTCTTCAGAACTTATCTTCCACCCACCACATGCTTTCAGCCAAAAAAAAAAAAAAGAACTTTCCCTAAGCGTATTTTGCAATCTAAAAAAAAATAACAGACCAAAGGTGCAGCTTCGTGCCGAGTGCCCCGAAAGAAACACCATCTGAGATCTCAAAACTCCGCCCCTGACGTCGCTATGCGAAGGCAGAACCGTTGGTCGAGCGAGGCACTTTCTGGAGGAGTGCTTAGCTCTGAGGTAGATTAGGTTGAGTGCACATAGCCGTGCTTTAATTAAGATGTCCCAGCTTCCTTCATCCTGACAGCTCTTTTCTGTTTTTTTTTTTCGTGTAAAACCACCTTTTATAAATGTGTTATGAATATGAATACCGGCAATATTCTCTGGAAACGTAATATGAAACATTAAGGAAAAAAAACTTTGATACAGAAGCATACATCGGATCAATGAGCGAGGTAGCAGGAACATAGATTTATTATTTATCAAAACATGTCGGTGCCTTTCTATTTGCTTCGTATGCAATCACTTATTAGTAATACATTACGAATATGAATACCGGTACTATAGTCTTGAGATCCGGAACACAAATTATTAGGAAGTAACATCGAAAGAAGGTACACATTCGAGCAACGAGCGAGGAAATATACAAAGACAAATTTAACCGAACCTGAGAGGTAGTAAGAAGGTAAGGCGTACTGACCAGGAGTAAATAATTTTGATTTGAAGTGGTTCATGCAGTTCGATGTTCTATATATGGCGTTCGCTATAGTCTCGAAAAGTAACTAGTTGTGTTTCGTAAGCGAACAAAAGGTGATGGTTATATCGTGAGACGCGTTGAAAAAACTTTGCACAGCATTATTCGTCGAAATGCCTAAGCGAAAGAAATGAACGGGTGTAGGATAGTCGGAGATTGAAGTAGTAAGCAAAAAATGGCAGCATATCCACGGAGTGAATGATGGAGAGTGGGGCGAAGCATTCGTCCCTCCATGCGTCCGTCTGTGTGACCGTCCATGCGTCTGTTTGTGCGCCCGTCCCGGCGTTCTTTCATGCATCCGCCCCTGCGTCCGTTCATGCGTCCATCCATGCATCTGTTTGTGTGTCCGTTCGTTCATCTATTCAACACTCCAAGTCCCACCATCTCGCATCTTTTTATCATATATTCCCCATATAGAAGCACCGCCATCCAGCGGACATTCCAAGGACTAAACGAGAGGTGGCACACGCACACTTTCTTACGGCCTGCGCTTTAGGTCCACTTCCCACCTTTAACCACCTCGAGTTCATGGTATATTCTAGTTCACTGTATTCATGGCACTGCGACCAAACGCTCGCTAAACCTTTCGAAAACCAAGGAGGTTACGCCCAGCGAGTATAACGTAGCAACCTTTCCCTGTCAGATAAGGCTCAATTTACATGCCAATGGCTGCTAATGAGAAATGAGAGACAGGAGAATTCGGCTTTTACTTTCTTACGGCTTGCGCTTCGTATCTACTTCTCATTTTTAACCACCTTGAGTTCATTCAAGGTATATACAAGTTCATTGTATTCATGACACTGCGGCTCAACGCTCGCTAAACCTTTCTAAAGCTAAGGAGGTTACACCCAGCGAGTATAATGTAGCATCCCTTTCTTGTCCGATAGTGCTCAATGTACATGCCAATGGCTGCTAATGGGAATCGCAGCGTGCGCGTTGACTAAAAGCCGAATGCTCATGTCTCTCATTCCCCATTAGCCACCATTGGCATGTACATTGAGCACTATTTTTTATTGTTAAACAACGCACAGAAGAAATCTCTCACTGGCACCACCTTGGAGGTCAAGTGTTATACCTATTTCGGGTATGTGCCACTGGTGGTTACATACGAGGGACGCCCAAGCCACGCCATAAGGAGCTTCGCCCCTAAAACAAACCAACCAGTGCACTTATAAAGTTTCTGGCGGAACCTCCAGGTAGCGCTAACCCGCGAATAGTGCACTGATTCGGGAACGTCTTTTTTGAAGTTTTTGTATTTAAATAGGTGCACATGCCGGCATTACTGCTGTCAGCCGTAAACGCAAGTGAAGCTAGAACCAGTTGTAACTTATCTTACATATCTGGATGCTGTTGGCGATACAGGACTTGCTGTTTTTGTGGTATTTCATTCGCCAACCTCTTTCTGGCATTCTCTCTTCTGCTATTCCGCTGACTCAACGTGTAGAGATCACTAGCATCTACGGAGGACGTGTTCACATTTTTACCAGTATTGTTGCATCATATTCTTGCGTCACTGTCTTAGAGCACTCCTCATTTAAGTATTAGACGATTCTTTCTGTCGGAACAGTTGGAGTGCTGACCTACAGCACTCAGCGCATCTACACGAAGGCGAATTATATAAAGGTGAAACTAAACGTCGCCATCGATGAAATGTATAAGAATCACACTTGTATGTCAAAATGCATTTCTTCACCTAACCCACGCACAAACGAAGTTGTGAAAATTTCTTGCTTGTATACTTCAGAACTCATCCTTCACGCACCACTTGCTGTCAGGCAAAAAAAAAAAACTTTCCCTGAGCGTGTTTTGTGATGCTTGGCTAGACTTATTTTGCACACTTGCTTGTGCAATGGCTAGCATATATTAAGATATTTTTATGAGTGGACCGTGACATACTTACGAGAGAACATAAAATGATCACAAAGAAGTCAACAGGTGGCACCTGGAGAAAACACTTTGTAAATCATATGAAATCTTGCTAGAGTCGTTCAATAAAGAAATTCTCGCCTGTACTTTTGACCATAAACATTTGGCTTTCTGTTGGTTCTGTTTAATTTCCTACTAACCAATAATCAATGGCGCACAATATTGCTGTGTTATCTTCTTAAGTTTAGCGATCACTAGCGAACCCGTGTCAGCAGTTCACTTGTTCGGCGTGAATAGTATTCCTCGGTACATATCACCGTCACTGAGTGATGACGTTATGCGAAGCATGCGGAGGAAAGGTAACCGTGTTGCGATTTTTTATTGATTGATACGTCATGAATGACGCTAAAAATATGTACAGTATGGTCCTCTGATAAATAGAGCATTTGAACGCACACCATTCACATTCCTGGCCCTCTAAAAGCAAGTGGATTAAAAAGCAATCTTCATGCAAGTCAATAGTCTGTCAAGAGGAGTTGGAACTTTCACCACCAGTGGCCTTATGCATATCTAAGCCCCTATGATTCTGTAAGATAGCGAAATATAAACATGCTGCTCACGCAAGTGTTCCCATTAATAGTGGACCCGTCTGTACAAATTATGCACGCACAGACATATGTTGAAGAGTTGCATATGTTTTTACAACCAGTTGTTTGCACTGGCGCAGCGGTGCCAACTGGAACATGCGTATTAGCAAACCCAGAAGCTTATATAAACCGCCGATGCTCGCGAGGATTCTGGCCCTGGACACTGCTACATAAGTCAACTTCAGTGCATGGCAACCAACCATAGTTGACGTTGAGCCGATGGGGCGGCTGTATCGAAGGAGTACATATGTAATGCTTATAAACTTCGGAAGGTAGCACTGCAACAACTATTGATGCTTCAAGAAGATTAGTGTCTATTTCAAAGACAGTTCCGAGATCTGGCGTAGCTCTGTGGTGAAATGCTTCATTGCAACGCAGAATGCTTAGGTTCGATTCCAGCAGGCACGCTGACACTTGTTTTTACATTAGTGGGGTCGACGCTATACCATTGTCGGGTATTTCTTAACGCTCGCGCATCAAAATTGCCCATGTGTGTTCTCGTCGTTCCTGGATAGATACAAAGTGTCAAATACTGGTGGCACATACCCGCCTATGAGCGGCACATACCCGCCCGTGGGTATATATATTTGCCACTGTCTGGCTAGAAGTATTAGACGACGTACACAACGGGATTGTGACATTAATAATGTCTTGACCTGCGCGCCATCTTTGTCAAATCATCTTACCCTTCCATGCTAATTTTGGTTCATGCTAAGTTAAGGGAGTGACACCACGAGAACACCCAAACGTAAGTGGTTAGATAGATAGATAAATAGATAAATAGATACGCTCAAAGTCACCGAAGTTCGCAAAGAAATGCTTCGCATTTAAAAGTATCAAGTAATATTATGTAACTGTCAAAAGAGGTTCGAAGATCCAAATAGCTTCCCTTGCAATAAATAAAGCTAAGATAATGCAGCCGTATACCTAAAGTTAGACAGATAGAACAATTCTAAACTACCGGCCATGGTGTCTAAGGAACTCGGCTGCTGATTTGCAGGTTGCGGGATCGAATCCCGGCCGTGGCGGCCGCAATAACGATGGAGGCGAAAATGCTTGAGGCCTGTGGGCTTAGATTTAGGTGCACGTTAAAGAACCCCAGGCTGTCAAAATTTCCGGAGCCCTTCACTACGGCACCCCTCGTAATCACATCGTGGTTTTGGGACGTTGACTTCCACTAAATATATTTCTCCTTGCACAACAATCTATTATTTTGTCCAACTTCTCATAAACGCGGATAGAAAGTTATGGAGGTGAAACCTGCCTTAAGATTTTGCTCTGCTTTTCAAAATAACGGTTTTATTGAAAATGTACCCGTTGACTAGTTTCTAGTGGTTGATCAATGCAGCTCAAAGCTACACACACGAGTTATGGTGTGCGCTGACTGTGTATGGTAGTGCACACCAACACAAAAACGACTATGTTCTCCTTTTGCTTTCGTGTTGTCCGCCACGGTTGGTCAGTTGTTATGGTTTTAGGACGCTGAACCCAAGGCCGCAGCTTCTACCTTAGCCGCGACGGTGGCGCTTTGATGAAGACGAAATGGAGGTCCGTGTATCGCACGATGCATGTGTTCGATAAAAAACAAACAAACATCAGACGGTCACAATTTCCGGAGACCCCAACTACACCGTTCTCTTTAACCATATCGTAGTTTGGGGACGTGAAACTTGTTGACTTGTAAATTGTTGACTTGTGTATATGTCAGCCTAATGAAATAAAGAACTTCTAACCTTGTTTAAGCAGCAGAAATATTTCAATCGTACTTTATGTGTTTTTTTCTAGAACACATGCATTGAACTTTATAAATTCACAATTTAACAGAAATGGTGATCCCTGTCTTACCCATCTTTTTATCTCTTTCCTTCCAGACACGCTCGCTTTGTGCGATTATTACGGTGTTTGCTCAGCGACGCAAGTTGGTCAGGACATGTTTGCACACTTTCTCTACTCTTTCTATGCGATACAACGACGTCTGAAGTTTTAGGTCGACGCCAATAAAATGGCACTGCCTGTCTCCTTTTCAGACGTCTTTGCTGGTAGAGGATAACGAAAAAGTAACCTAATATGTATTGATCCTGTATCATTTCACTCGTACGCTGGCACAGCGTGGGGACCGCACTTTTTAATATCCTCTTCTTTTTCAAAGTCATCGTTCTTTCCCCTTGTGACGCATCCTGAAAAGAAGCCTAAATAATAAATGAAATATTCCTAGCTTCAAAACTGAAGCAGAAACAAGCAGGTTGAAGGGAGGTAAAAACGAAAGGAATTGGCTTCGGTTTTCGATCGTTCTTGATTCAAATTCACTTACAAACGCGCACAGTTTTGAGGGGAAAAAACAAGCTTTGAAGTGTTCAAAAAATTGTTTTTAATGTAATATTCGGTGCTTGCGAATGTTGCGGCACTTGTTGAGCCCTAATATTTGTATTTCCAAAGCTGCTTTCAGTGAAGGAAGCATCGTTCTGGACTATTTATACGATGGCTTGCATACAAATTCCTGTGTACGGTTATGGATTTCAATTCATAGGCAGCATATCTGTTGAAATGATAATAAAAATTTGGCATATATAGCAAGCACTTTGGTAGAAGTTAATTTAGCTTTATGTAATATCGGTATCAAAAAATTATCAGCAAACGTTTATTCGCAGCAATCAAATGTTTCAGCCTATTTCACATTTGGAAATATAAAACATAAAAACGTTGTACCCTGAATACTTGCGCGACTTTAAGTTAGGTCTTTTCATATTTGCTTACATAAATAGCTGTCTGCAAACATATCACAAAAAATTAAAACAATTATGCGTGGCGATTGCAACACATTAACGCTTCGCCAAAGAAAGACTCAACGCTTGCTTAATGTTCTGAAAATAGGTTTTTGGAAGTTGCGACTCGCAACATGATGGTCAACAAAGATACTGCCACGGCATACTTTTTCTTATTCTTTCTAGTGTTTCAACACAATCAGGCGTATTCTCCTGCTAAAGTTTATAGCGTTCTTTGTGATGAGCAACCGTGTGGTCAATTTCACCATTGTCTCATTTAGGTTCGTAAGCACCGGTAAAAAACGCGCATAAAGCAAGTTATTGAGAGTACCACAGTAGGAAGAAATATCCAATACAGTACATGAGAGCACACAGCTTTATCTCTATCTCTTTTTCTTTTCAGCCAAAGCAAAGACACCGTGAAAAAAGATTGGCATTTTCGGAGCAGCATACACGCTCAAATAGTTACATCCTGTAACTCGTGGACGTAGAGACAAAATCGATAAATTCGCTGTGACAAGATTCGTGAAATGACGAGCAAATGCAGGTTGCCAGTTTTTGCGCTACAGACTCAGGACTGATACCTAGAAACTATTTGGAGGTTCGATGCAGAATAACCGCACAAATAAAGTTACACCTTTGGAATACAAAGCTAATAAAGAAAAAAATGTTGCAAAACGTTGAAACCCAAAGGGGGTATTTCAATCAACACTTTCTCCCGGTCAGTTGTTAAAAAAATTGAGCATGGAGAGGCTGAAATGCAATGCTTGCAATTGAAATGCTTCGTGCGTGTAAATGCATGTGCACGAGAACGTCAATCTTGCGACGACCGATGTCGGGCAATTCATAAAAACGATTGGTGAACCAGAATTAAGAAAAAGACGGGCGAGGCGCAACGGCGCTATAACTGACACGTTCTGGGTGAATGAATGAAGGCAACTGTTCCAAAAGCAAAAAAATAGCAGCTCTTCCTTTCGGTACGCAAAAGAGTTAAACGTAACGAAAGAAGGGTTACATACATTTTAGTAGCAAGATATTTCGTGCTCCCAACAGACATCGTGCCCCCTCTATAAAAAAAAAAAGTCACAGCTTTGCCGCGATGGCTAAGCAAAGAATGCAATAGCAACAAATTGGAAGGTATCGCGCAGAATGGAATGCAGATCGAAACGTGTATCGCATTTCTAGCGCACAAAGAACGCACGAAATGTACTCACAGGTACAGATTAACGCGAATAAGCGTCTCAGTTGTTACTTCGCAGTGGCTGAAAAGCACGCCCTTTTCGCAAACAGAGGCTGTGCAACGATCGAAGTGACCTTTGTGCACCCGGTAACTACAACATAATCGTTCCGATGAAACCCAAAGGCTAGGCAAGACGTACGATTCTTTTCTCTGCAAGATAAAGGCGCACGATCGAGCGTACACCCCCTTATTCTCTACGCGGGCCAAAGTACGCGTGAGAAATGAGAGCCGCCGCGCGCTCACTGCACCATCTTGCTGATAACGCTGAAAACACGATAGTTCCTCTCCCCCCAAAATGCCCGCCAACATTTGTAGGTGGTAGATATGAAGAGCTTGCCGTTTGAACGTTGAAGCAAGTACCTGTCGGTGGCTTAGTTGTTAAAGCGACGCATTCACGACGCGGAGGTTTCACGTTCGATTCCGCGCGCTCCTTTTTCTGCGATTTTTTTTCCTTTCTTGCGTTTTCATATATATAGATATGTATACATATGCGGTGCATGACATTGACGCCGACGTCCACGTCGACGGCGAATTGCAGCCGAAAGTGTCCACATAATTGCTAACGCAATAAAAAGTTTTGAAGCAGTCGACTATAAAGATAAAGCATTACGGTGAGAGTGATAAGCCTTGCGCAAGCTGCGGCCTGAAAGAGCAGGTTAGTGCCTTCGGCACATCGAGAATAAGCTTCTGGTACGATGCGGGTAAAATAAACGAAAGCAAAAGCAAAAAAGCAGGTAGGTTAACCAGGAACATGTCCAGTTGTCTATCCAATGCTTAGAAATTGAAAAATAAAAATACAAAGATGAAAGAGACTGAAAGGAAATGAGGAATAAATGTGCTGACGCGTATGCATTTTTTACCTTATACAACAGTCAAAGGCAGTCACACTAGGCGATTAGTTTCGAAGGCACGGGCGGGGGAAAAACGTACGACAAGAAAAAAATAAACGTGTCATTTACCTTCAGTATAAAATAGCACGGAACAAATAAAGTGGCAGTTCGGACATTGTGTGTAAGATGTTTAGTGATAAATAGTCGAGGCTTTTGTAACAATAATGAAAAAGGCTTTTTATAAACTTCATCTTATTGAGTAGTTTGTATTTGCCATTATTGATCCTCTCCATAATACTGGATTGTAATAAACAAATGTAAAAGTCATGTGATGAATAACGAATGTTTGCGCGTGTCATTTGCGCAGTCGTCGTGATACAGCCTACCCTCCCGTTGCGGAGAACACACACACACACACACATACACATATATATATAGTTGTATATATATATATATATATATATATATATATATATATATATATATATATATATATATATATATATATATATATATATATATATATATATATATGAGATGTGACAGACAGTAATGCCAAGGAATGTACAGGGAAGTTATTAGAACCAATGGAATGTAAATACGAAGAAAGAAGAAAGAAAAGTGGATGAAAAATTACCAGCTGTGAGCAGTGCTCACAGCTGGTAATTTTTTCATCCACTTTTCTTTCTTCTTTCTTCTTACTTACATTCCATTGGTTCTAATAACTTCCCCTGTACATTCCTTGGCATTACTGTCTGTTACATCTCATTATTATTGTGTTAAAACACGGAAATACGAGCCCTTAGGTATACACTTCTCTCCCTTATATATATATATATATATATATATATATTCTTGACAACTATGACTAGAGGATGAGTACAACAACAAGACCAATAACAACCTTGACATAGACGGTGCCACCATCAACAGCAAGAGAACATCCAACCAAAGAAAACGGAATTCAAACTACTACCGGTGATAGCTACTTTCTCTGGAAGCAGCGCAAAGTATTGTACGAATATATACAAAAATATTGTATGCTCAAGACGAGACAGAAGTGCTCCATCAGCGAAAGGCAGCTTGACTTAAATATTTTGGAGAGTGACATTACCTCAGCTTTCCCGTAGCCAGAGTGCTTCGTAAAAAGTGACGCTCTTTTTGTGTTTCGTGCATCTGTGATTTACCACGTCGATGAGCGCGCGGCCCACGCAACAGCTTGGAGGCAACACAAAAAGCCTGAGATGTAGTTTTATTTCTAAACAAAGCTGCACTTTTTTTCGCGGTGTGTGTTGATCCCTAAATTGATTACATGTTACCATTCAGCAGTCTTGCATGTGTTATTACTAAGAACAGTGCGTTTTTATTCCATGCGACTGAAAACACGTACAGGGCAGGATAAATGACTGACCTTATAGATTTATTACACGCGCCTCAGAAGTGTTTAATACACCAATCCTTACTTCATCCTCTGCTAAGCATAGGCGACTAAATTCACAGAGTGTTTTCTTTGCCAGGAGTGATCTTTATTAGAAGACAGCCTTTACTCACGTGTTCGCCGCCATTATTAGTTGGTGCGTGTTGTTACGGAAACTGAAATGGCGTGACAATTCTTTCTGAAATGCGGGCCATGATGCGAGAACAAAGCAACGGCAAGCAATCAATCAATGAACGAATGAAATATATATATTTTTCTATTCAGAAAATATCCATCAACCGTTTATTTATGAACACTGTTATATCGTACGGGGTTGATATTGTGGATGGCTCGAATGATGTTTCTAGAATAGCCGCCGCTTTTTCTGTGAATGTAGAGAACACGTAAAGCCTATACAGTAATATCTGAGCCCGTGAGTTTCAATAAGTGATTAGGACCTTCCACATGTTCCAAGCTTCTTTGCAAATGGGACCTAAAAATTCTCGATTACCTTTACTATCGAAGCAAATGACACAATAATGACGAGACGGTGTTCATCCTATTCGCAGGGAACGCAAAGCCGTAAGTGTTTTACACTTCTCATGATGTGCGCCTTAGTTCAATGCACAGTCATTCTCAAATGTACATTCAGACCTTAAATAAAACGCTTCTTATTCAGCTGCATCGATGAACACCTCATGTGATTGTAAAGACAGCGTCTTTTTTTTTTGTGCCTACTCTTAAAAGCAAAGCTCAATCATTTCCCAGTGTTGTGGAATATTTATTTTCGTCACAAGTGTTAGACATCGCATAAAGGACAATTGACTATTAACTTTAGTGCGGTATAAACTCTTGCGACAATGTTTCTCACCAACAATCAATACAGAAGCCATGCCTGCATTCGGTACTGCACAGGAATCGGTGGAACTACAAGATTCTCTGGAGGTCCAGCGTATATGCACTATAGATTTCTAATGTCTCGGGTAAGGTGCCTATAGTTGGTTATTCCTTGCCCCTTCTGACACTAGATTTACTCTGCTTAAATCTGAATTAGGGACACTGAACACTGAATCCCTACATACGGCCCTGCAGGCAAAAGATAACACGGTTTCTCCATAAGCGCACTGCACAGGTGTTGTTTTCAGAAGCGTCTGGGATGTTCGTGATTCTGGGTGTTTTTTACTCTCTTAAATTATTACAGATATACGGGCCTACGGGACACTTAGTAAATACAACACTGTAAGAGATGCTCGGCCGCAATTGTCGCCAAGTCTGCTCGGCTAAGACCGCCTGTGACAGCGTCATCAATGCCACCACATCCACTTCGTGACACTGATTCATACCAGAGTTTTCTAGATTGTGAGTAACAAATAACCATCGTGTGTCAGCTAACTATGCCTGTTGTCGCTGCTCGGTGCTTGCCGTGATATTGCGATATTTGCGGGCATTGTAATCGAACGCATCGCAATCAACACCTCGCGTAACCTTTCCACGATAAATTAATAGCAGTGCATACCAGTTCCCCAATAGTCACTGCATATCAGTTGGCCGGCTCATTCCCTGTGACAAAGCGCGCTACGTTACACAACGGAACTACGAACGGTGGCGCGGACGCTGACAGAGATAAATCACCAGATGAACGTGGTGTTATGGGTTAGCCAGGCGAAACTAAAATTGCTACGTTTGACAGGTACGGAAGTAATTTATTTGGGACTCTGGCTGTGACTTTCACACTAATTCTGGTAGGAAACGTTCGCTTCACGATCGAAGATGTAGCTGGCAATAAACTATAAATCGTTTAGGAACTGCATACGTTTATTTCATGTTTGGAGGCAGCATTATACCATTCAAGGAAACGTGGATGAAAGAACGCCAATCCGAAAATGTGAAATGCTTTCTGTTTTTTTTTTTTTTACAAACGTGAGCTTACATAACCTACTTGGGCTGTATTTTCGTCCATATTGAAGAATTACATGCATCACGTACCTTGCCGGAGAACTTTTGCAAGACAACGCGAACCAATTCCTTACTTAAACTCATGCTGCTCGAACATGCTAGTTACAGCTTTTACGGCACAAGTTAAGAACCTAAACTCGAAGAGAATCATTTTAAACACTCAGAGACGTTTTTTTTCTAACACAGGTGTTTGACCGCGTAGGCCGAAATAACTAGTTCAAAATTATTCGCTCAGTTTACATTGTTGCCCAGAGGGTACGATCACAAAGTATGCCTTCCTATCTAACCTCTTTGTAATGTAAAAAGGAAGGTGTAAAGTAAGCAGCCATCACATTTGAATCTCCCCATTATCTAGTTGTGATTTACACCTTGCGCAACTTCTGATTGGATGAAGAAGCGGGACAAACCTTTCGATGACCACTGACGAAGCCCAACTTGACATTGCCCTTCTACGTCACACAGTAACAGAAACGATAGCGCCTCCACGTATGCCGTACAATTTCAGATATTAGAGTGCTTCAGTTCGCGTCCTATTACACATGTCTGGTTTGTATAAACTATATTTCAGCCGACGCGCCTGCTCATCATCTGATGATGTATAAAAGAACGTGAAGTGGAAAATAATTGTAAAAATTCAAACGTGGCCTTCAATAGGAGTCTTACTGCAGCAACCTCATGAAAATAATTAGCATGTGCATTGAAATGTGAAAATTTGTTGTTCGTGATTCTGGCAATGCGACCCATAGTAAGCTTATTCATCTATTACGCGATTCAACAAGCCCATTTTAAAGACTATAGTACTTCTTGGGACCTTCTACGCAAAAAATTTGATCTGTCTGTCTGTAATTTTGTCTGTTTGTCTGCTCTTGACGACAGCCTAAACGGCACCAAACAATACCCCAAATGGCCGACCCCCTCCGCAGCGCCCACCAATATTTCTCAAGGTTTAGCGTTCATACTTGTGCAATTGTCAATTAAAAAGCGATTATTGCGCATATTTGAGGCACCATAAGAACATGTCCGAATTCTGTATGTGTGTCTTTTTACTATAAAAGGCATACATAAGTAATTCTATAGACCGTAGCGCTTACTACGCTGCGCTGACGATGCAACGCTTTCACAAAAAGGCAAGTGTTTCCATCGCTTTGCTAAGGCGACTCGGTGGAGGCAGCTACCCGTCGCCTTGCGTTCTACACTTTATCGCCTCCAAAACAGGCACGCACGCCGCGCGCTTCGTTTTCCAAGATGACCGCCAGATAGCGCTCATGTCTCACGTGTGACGTGACTTGATGCACTCGTTCGCCTCCGCTGCACGCTCGAGGCAGTCTAACGCAGCGCCTCCAGAATACCATTCACCGATTTTCTCGCGCAGAACATCAAATAAACGTTTTGTTCCTCTCTCCAGATGCAAGACTATCGTCTTTCGATGACATTTTCAGGGTAAAATGCAGATACAGGGACAATTTTTTTTCTCATACCTGAGAATCCTCAGCCAGCGTATTTCGCTGATGCTATTTTACCGCCAATGCAATCTTGCCTCAAACAGAGCTTCGGAAATTAGACGCGAACAATTACAAATTACATTAAATGTACCTTCGTTCGATTTTTTTAAACGTTGGTATTCGACGTAACGATTCCGCCAGAGTGCACTAACCTGCATGCCCATTGTAGCCTTCACGAAAGGCCCCTCTTCGACTTCACAGCATGTACATTCCTGTTTCCACATCGTAAGACTTCATTTTCAACGCTTTTGACGGTTCGATTTGGCGGCCTTCTATTCTCTTCAAAGTCCGCAAGAAGCGAACCAGGGCACGAAAGAAAAACTTTTCTCTGAAATGGAGAACAACTGTGTGACGTCGCTCAAGGTCTTTTAGAGGGATGTGCCCTCCTTTGAACGGTAAAGTAGGCAACCTTCGTTCCCATGATCGATCCACTTTGGGTTGTTTACACACGTAGAAAAGCCAAAGAGACGAAGTAAAAAGTATGTCCACATGCTATCGAAGGAGACATCGCCGCTTTACAAAAAGTCGGCCGCACAATTTTGATATGTGCCAGTCTCCTACAGCACTGTGTCTTTACTTCTGTCTCTCTTTTTTAATTTTTAATCGCCTATGCAAAAAAGTGAAGTGGTGTCACGTTTGTGTGTCTGTTTTCGGAAAGCGAAAAATCTTGCATGCTTCGTCGTTTTCGATGTGGCTGTACTTTGGAGAATATCACCGGAAAATTTTCCTAGACCTATGATTGATGGAAAGTGCAGCACATTAATTGCAACTTGTAGCCGACCACAGCTGCAACTGTCTGGCACGAATACGGACTTTCTCTATAGCTCAGCTTCTGAAGCCAGGCATAAATAAATACGTGTCGCCATGCTAACATAGTGTTTGGTTGCATGAATAAAATAATCATCGTTTACTCTGACCTAGTTACAATTTTTTCTCAAGAGTTGTAGGCAGCGTAGGAAAAAAAAACACGACGCTTCCAGCAAGCAATTGACGCGGCTCACTTCCATGGATCCGTAACGCCTGACACAGATAACATCAGCTTTCCGTTTCTCTCTCTTTCTCTGTGTCTCTTGATTGGTATTTCAAGCAGCAAAAGTGAAACTTTTAGGAAGGGGTCTGCTTTACGTTTGACTAGTAAACAACATGCCGCAACGGTAGTTGAACAAGGTTTGATCACTAGAGTGCGACCAGATAATTGAACTCTTACTACTGCGTGGTAACGGTGCCTTTCTTGGGCCAATGCGTCTTCACGCTCCTGGGTGTCTAGAAAGAAAGAGAGAGAGAGAAAGAACAAAATAGAAAGGCATGGAGGCACCTATCACGCTGTAACTTGACTGATTTGCGGCTACTCAATGATATTGGCAATCACAAAGCATGAGCTGGTAATGCTAGGCAAGTGCACTGAACTTGAGAATTAGAAGAAAAAAAGCACCAGGATGTAAGGCGGCCTATAAATTGATGGTCGTGATACCTCTTATCTAGATGATAACACAACGTATTAGGTCGCTAATTTCTCAAATGGGCCCAGCAACACTTTTCTAAGTAGCCATGAAATGAATTCAGTTGAAGATTTTATTGACTCACAAATTGACTGTTGCGAAATTTTTTCAGAATCCATCCCATACGAGTGGAGTTACAGAGATTGGTAATACGCGGCAATGGCTTTCTCTTCTCTCATCCCGACGAAAGCAATCGAAGCTAAAGAGGAAGGGATGGAATCAGTGGAGAAGGCACGCCCCGCGCTCCACTCGACCTTGAGCACCTTTTTCTCTTTTTTTCTTTGAGTACGTGGCTTTTCAGTGGAATCATGCGTGCATGCGCAGCCACAGTAAGCTTCGAGCGCGCCACGCTGAAATCAGCCAACGACGTGATACTTGGGCCTATGACATACTAATTTTTGAGTATGTTAACATCATTGGTCGAGTGAAGAGAAAACAATTTTTCATAAATTTTGAACATTAATTGCAAATTCCAGGCGGCGTGCTGCACTGCATTTCATGGCTCGCGTGTTCTCGCGAGCCTTGACTACCGATCAGCATCGTTTTCTGGCCACTCTCAAAAAGTGTTGCAGAGCCCCTTTGCCTAGCATTTTCCTTCAGAAAGTTAAGTGAGAAGACGAAGTAATACAGAAGTAGTCAATGGTCTGTAGTGTTGTTCCTTTTCTCGACTCTCTGGGTAGAGTCGCGTCCACGTTTTTGTAGAGCACGCAAGCAGCCGGCCTATATCGTGGGGAGGGGGGGGGAGAGGGAGTATGACCTTTTGCGCTGGTTGCTGGGTCTGCCGTAGTTTGCCCAGCAATGTGGCAGCTTGGGCTAGTTGGTATGGCATGACGATAGTTACAGCGCGAGAACAAAACGACGACACAAAGACAAGAAGGACACGTAGGACATGAGCGCTCGTGTCCTTCGTGTCCTTGTCTCTGTGTCGTCGTTTTGTTCTCGCGCTATAACTATCGTCTTGCCCAGCAGCTTTGGCGGTCTCATAGGCATGCACACATGCTACACAGGAGTCGAAGCCTTGGAGAGTGTGCTTGAGTAATCGAATATGCATTCGAGCCTCGAGGTACTTCCGGCACGTCTATGTCAAAGAATGACGTTTTAGGGCTGATAACACGCGTCTGCCTCTTCCAGGACAAGCGATTCGCGCTTTCTGGCTGTTCAACTATTCGCGATTAGATGAGAAAGTGACACTCCACGGGTAGTGCGCACAGGTGGCATAACAAAGGTGCTTGCCAACATAATTTGTGGTTGTCAGTCTGTTCAGATCTGTAATGGCTGTTTGGGCGGACATGCTCATGGGCACACCACATCGGATCCCGCGATTGCCGCAAGGTGTCACACCCAAAAGTCAGGCCAGCTGCTCGCGTGTTTTACATGTGCACATGGCTGCACATAGTCTATCACTATTGTGGTGCCTTTTAAAGTAATGGTTGGTTTCGTTATATTGATGCATTGGTTTTTCTTTCTTCGTTTATTCGTTCGTCGATTTATTTGTCACGTATATTCTACCCTGGTGGCATCAGCATCAAGGATTCAAGCAATGTTCGCAAGGGCAGGAATACAATAGACAACAACAAAACAGCAATTCGTTTCCGTTAGGATTACAATATAGTTTGGCGTGAAGCCAGGAAAAGCGCATGCCTTCAGATATTTCTCCCTCTGAGGTTTTTTGAGGTGTATATGATAGACTGGGAGGAGAAGACAAGTTTGCGAATAATGATTGCCTTTACTTTTACCAATCTCATCAGGCGTTCAATGAAGAGTGTTGTTGAAGGTGCTTAATGAAGAACTAGGTGAATAGCTAAGGCAGTTGATTTGCCTATCAAGAATTTGTCGTACTCCCATCGTTAACAAGCGTCCGAAAAACACAGTGGCGTTGTTCATATTTGTGGGAGTAGGACAAAAAGCTATCGCGAGAACAAGAGTGGATCGCCAACGCGAAAAGCAGCATACTTCGCCTTATGCAAACATTCCTGGAAGAAAAATAGGGTTGACATAAGGGCTTTTTCCTAAGCCACTATTATAACTTTTCTCCGTTTTTGTATTCTTCTCGGCTTACTTACGGTCATATTTTGAGCCCTTCTTGACTAAAAGCAATGCCTCCTAACTAGCGTAAACATGGGAGCTTTCTTGCCCCCCTTTAACGTTCGCGAAACAACACAAATGACTTCTGCTGATACTTTAAAGCAACTACTACTACTATTACTACTAGTAAAGCAAATATTCAACTGAATGTAGCGCTAATAATTTATAGTCTTAATATTATATTACTGCAACCACTGCTACCACAACTGATACTTCACCTACAGCCTGTCAATGAGCTTGGCCTATACGCCTCCCAATTTTCGTTTCCTTGCTACCTTCTTTGATTTTAAAAGACCACGTCTTGCTTCATAGAAAGAAATTGGGCAACTGTTGGTTCACGTAACGTACAAAATATAATAGTTTCATAAAAAGTACAAGAATTTCAATGAAGCAAATAAATCATACGGACATTTAAATAATATTTCGATGACACAGTTTTTCGCACCAAAGTATGTTCCGAAGAAAATCAGATCAACTTCAATTATTTCTGCTGGGCTTATTAAATCAAGACAGCAATCGCACAAAGACACGAAGCAAGACGAAAATGCGCATAGGCTTTTGAGAAGCCTACATGATGTGGCACCCAGCAGCACAACCAACCATGGTTTTTTCAAGTTCTTGCAGTTGTAAGAGCAGCCACTTATTCAACTACCGCTGTTTTCTCTACAGAGCAGGTCATCCTATTCCATGTGTAAATGATATGAACACATATCACAAGTCCTTCGTGCTGTATGTTATGTTGACGGCCTGAACTCATTTACTTCTTCTTTTTTATTCTTTCCTTCCTTCTGCCTTTCTTTTATGCTTTCTTTCTTTTTTTAGCAAGATTAGCATCAGGAACAAATACGGAGATGAGTGCCTAATCCAACTTTATTACATGTCTTCCATTTAACTATAGTACCCGATATAACGAAAAGATAACAAGAAAACAAGAAAGCAATTAGGCGTGCCGATTTTGTATACTTCAGACATCACTCTTTCTTTGTTGTGGATGGAAAAACTTTATTTTGTCAGAAAGCAACTGAGGATGATTCCGTGTTAGATGGCCATACAACCAAGGTTGGCAGCGACCTGTGTGGCCCACTGCACGACCCTTAACTGGACGACTGGGTCTGAGCTCGTCAACACGGCCTCCCAGTGCTCAAGAGAGGGATCACGCATAATATCCACCGGCGGCGGCACTATGCTATACTCCTGATTCTTTCTTTGTTATTGCGATGCACCTAAAGAGCACGCGCACTTCACATGCACTGTACCGCACGTGTGCTTTAGTGGATGCTTTTAAGAAAGGAAGACATCATTTCGCTATAGGTTGCAAGAACATATTGCCATGATTTCCACTGTCGCATAGTTAATGCACTGTACAACTCTTCTGTGTATAAAGTTTCCTTAGTGTAACACTCGTTATAAAAAAAACACTAGCATGAAACATTCAAGTCTTACTTCACACGAGTGAGCTGGAGTGTCTCATCATTACTGATTGATATGTTGGGTTTAACGTTCCAAAACCACCATTTGATCATGAGGGACGCTGTTGTTGAGGACTCTGGAAATTTTGACCACCTGGGGTTCTTTAACGTGCACCCAAATCTGAGCACGCGAACCTACAGCATTTTAGCCTCCATCAAAAATCCAGCCACTGCAGCGAGGATTCAATACCGCGACCTCCGGCTCAGCAGCCGAGTACCTCAGCCACTAAACCACGACGGAGGGGCCTGGAGTGTCTCATAGATATACAGTATATATTAGGGCCTAACTGTAACAGCAACATGACGCACTAAACTTAAAATTTAGAATTTTGTCGTGTGGAGTGAACTGTGCAAGGTATGAGCCAAAGGGTGACAGTAGTTTGTGTGTATGTGAGTATTTAGGCATAATGTTCAGCAAGACTCCCGCTCTTCATAATTGGAAGTTTTTTTTTGTCACTAGCAATTGCTTCCCCACAAGCTTTTTGTAATTGCGGCGGTGCACGCTCTACAGGAGCCGCTTGCATAGATCCGTGTGGTATCCATGTCCACCTTCGGTTGTTGTGCAGTGTGTTTTATTACGATAGTAACTATAGGGACACTCTCGACTGTATTTTGCCACTGGTTCCAGCGTCGTTGTCGACATAAGCGTTGCTGTCACTCACCCTACATGTATACGTATCTTTATATGAGAAAACGCAATAAAGAAAAAGATACAGAAAAAGACAGAAAAAGAATCAAATGGGGGACCTCTGAACTGTGCATGCGAGGCGTTAACCCCTGAACTACGGAGTAGCACCTCCTTCGATGGCCGAACAACAAACTATTCATATCTACAACTTTCCACGGGTGACAGGCATCTCGGGGAGAACTATCGTGTTTTCAGCATTACTAGCAAGATGGCGTAATGAGCGGGCGTCGCCACATCGTCACGACGCGGCAGCGTGCGCTGTCATCCCCCAAGCTTACTTTGCGTCGCGAAAAAGAGGCGGCTGGACACTCACTCGCGTGCCCTTATCTCGCGGTGGGGAGGATCGTACGCATTGGCTAACCTTCGGCTTTCACCGGAACAATTCTGTTGTAGTTACCGGGCGCACAAAGATCACTGCAATCGTTGCACATTATCCATTTGCAAAAAGGGCGTACTTTCAGGCACAGCAAAGTAACAACTGAGACGCTTATTCGCGTTCGTATGTACCTGTGAGTATGTATCGTGCGTCATGTGTGTGTGAAAAACGCGGAGCACGTTTCGATCTGCTTACCGTTCTTCGCGTGACCTCCCGATGGGTTGCTATCACGTTCATATCTTCGCCGCGAAGCACTGAACGCGATAGCAAGAATTACTTACAGGTACAGATGAACGCTGACAAGCGTCTTAGTTCTTACTTCGTTGTGTCTGAAAAGCGCGCCCTTTTCGCCAACGGAGTTTTTCTTCTAGGAGCGAGTGTCTATAATGTGTGGGTCGTTCTCTCCTTTGAAGTATTATTAGTAGTAGTAGCAGTAGAAGTAGTAGTAGTAGTAGTAGTAGTAGTAGTAGTTTTAGTGTATAGCAACTCTGTTTATGGATTGCTGAATATATCGCGTATATCACGAGATGGCATTAGTGGTTTTCGTATAGTTCTCAGACAGACAGACAGACAGACAGACAGACAGACAGACAGACAGACAGACAGGCAGACAGACAGACAGACAGACAGACAGACAGACGTACGACATACATACATACATACATACATACATACGTACGTACATACGTACGTACATACGTACGTACATACGTACGTACATACGTACATACATACATACATACATACATACATACATACATACATACATGCATACATGCATACATGCATACATGCATACATACATACATACATACATACATACATACATACATACATACATACATACATACATACATACATACATACATACATACAGGCAGACAGGCAGACGCTCCGCCCAACTCATCATCTTTCACTCCGTAGATACGCTGCGATTTTTTTTATTTATGTAAACTAGCTAGTCTGCGAACGCACTTTTGGTATCTAATACAGCTACGTAATAATGATGGCAACAATGATGAAGTTTGCACCTAATTCATTTGTTTATACAACAGTCACTTCGGCGACGAAAGCGATCCCCATAAATGACTATGCTTACCGATAAACCAATTGTAGGTCGCATTGATGAATTTACGAGTTCTGTCTAAACGCCACACTTTGCATGGTAAAGAAAATGAAGTAACATCCTTTCTAACATTTACACTATTTGAGATAAGGCCACGATTGAGGAAAACACAAAGTTTTTTTAGCTATTGCTTGCTCTACAAAAAATGAATTAAGGAACAAAGCAAAAAGTCGAAGCCCGCTGCTCCTGGACCCAAAACCCACCTATAATAGAAACGCTTCGTCAACAACTATATTGCTCACCGCCTCTATGATTCAAGACGAACACATAGTCCAACCGTCAGGCATTTCTGATTCCCTTTTCGTGCTCGTGTATAATGAATGAGCGCTTAAGGATCGTCTACGACGCCTCAAGCTGTGCGAATCCCAGACATCCAAGGGAGGGCTGACTTCACCAATGTACTTTTTCTACTAGAGCGTACTTTCCTCACCGAGGTGACTAGTCTTAGCAGTCGTTCTCTGCTTGCGGTTGGCTATTGTTTTTTTTTTCTTAGCTCCTGACAATATGGCGATTAAAACGTGCCTTTAGAGGTACTAAAAAGTAAGAATAATGGTGTTCCCCCTCAATGCACTTGAAAGTTACATTTTACACATGCTTTAGCTTGCTTTTGGTGTTGATTCCATTTCCGTCGTTCACTGGCCTTCTATTCCTACATTAAATAGCACGTTTAGGCAGACGTGACAGGCACGTTAAACAGAAATGCAGAGGTTGATACATCGTCGAAGGACCTGAAAGCCTGTGATTTTGGTGTGCGTTGGCGGTGAGTTTCAGACAGGCGATATCGACACGGTGTTCCTTCAGAGAAAGGGCAAGCTTTTAAATCGGTCGATCAGTGTCACAAACAAAGCATCTCACAGTCGTATTCAGATCGTCACGCACACTGGCACTCGCATGTAAAACAGCCCACCATACAAGTAAGAACCAAACGCGCCCACTGTAGACGAAGTGTTTAACTCCGTGTTGCCTAAAATTTGCATGTTCACATTGATGATGAAGGCATATACACACACCACGCTGCGATCAAGGTGCCTTTTGTCGTTAGTAGTCCACCATACCACGTGTAATCTATACTAGAATATCAGGCCTTTCGAAGATATTTTTTTTTACTTTTGAAACAATTCTCGCATAAAGGGCCACAATTGTGGGAATGCGCGTGACCGAACCTAGTTATGTGCGTTCAATCACATACATTATGCATACTGTGTATATGAACGTCTGCAGATGTTTCTTTTTTTCTGTGTGAGGTTGTATAGGTTATTTCTTAGGTAAGCGGATGGCCTGTTTCACTTTGTACTCGACACGGACGAAAAAAGAACATCAGTTGCCAGTAAATGTATCTACTGCGCATCTAGCTCATTGCACGAGTCTTGTTCCATAGCTTCCCGTTGTAGCATTGCGTACAGACCAGCACTATATAGAAAGGAACGCACCTATAAATTATGCTGCGTCGACCATATCGCAGGCGGACGCTGCCGAAAGACGTGACGTAAGCGTCAGAGTGAGCCTAACTTCATTGTTTCAAAACTGTACACCAATTTTGGTTGTGGCATAATGGCAGAATGCCATTCTGCCACACCACAACCGGTGCGGCAGAATGTCGTATGTTTGAGCTCCATGGTTTTTTGTGAATAATTTTCATTTCGCTTGTCAATCGTGGTCTACTGCAGGTGAGCGATGGAGGTAGAGCCCTACGGAGGACTACCGGACACCGGAATGACCGAGGGTGTCGCTTCCAGGAAGCGCTACAGCTCCGAGAATGGCACTTACAGTGATGACACTGAAGCCTACAACGTCAGCAGTGATGAATCAGGGGACGACAACTACGAGCTCGTGAGAAACCACAAGAGAGAGAGACAATTTCTGAGCACGTCACCCAATTCGAGTGAGCCCACCATGCGATCTTCGCGAAATGCCGAGGTATTAACCATCCTTTTCATGCCAGTTCTCGCTAGTGACAACATGAGACGCCTTGATCGGCAAACCGTGTCTGTACAGCTAGAGGCACTGGTGCCGAATGAATTTAAGGAAGTCAAAGTCAATAGCCGCAAGAACATCCTAGCGATTGACGACAATCATGTGACTGCGCTTGACAGATTGCGTGAAGTAACAAAACTTAATGGGATGAAAGTCCGCTCGCATATACCGCTGGGCAAATAAGTGAGCACTTGGGTGATATGTGATGTTGCCGAAGCCATTACCAACTCGGACATACGAGTCTTGATTAAGCCGGCTTCGGAAGATACCATTATTACAAGTATATGTCGTATCGGTACATCATTATGCGTAAGAATTACATTTAAGGGCGAATCACTTCTATCACACGTAAAAGTGGGCCACTTCCGACACGCAGTTCGCCATTTTATACCGAAACCACTTCAGTGCTGGAAGTGCATGAAGTTAGGTCATGTAAGTAGTGTGTGCACAAACTCTACTATCTGTTCCCGATGCACTGGGCACCACAACAAGGACACATGTCAGGCCACGACTCTGAAGTGCTTAAACTGCGATGAGCCACATGATGCCGCTTTGAAGGACTGTCCTTTTATTCTAAAGGAACTAACAATACTGAAGAAAGGGGCCAGAGATGACATCTCATACCGAGAAGCAGCTGCATCAATTACGCGACGACGTTCCCGTCGCCAGCACTGCACCAAAGCCACCAAAGGCTCGTCGTCTTGCGAAGCACGTTCAAAACACCTCATCCTCCCCCACTCTGGCCACGCACTGTCGGTTCCAAGAACAAAGGCGCTTTTGCTAGCAGTGGAGCCGGTTAATCCTCATTACCCAGTCAGAACGCAGCCATTTAAAAGGAAAATGGTGCCTCTACCAGCAATGCAAGTGGCGCTTGGCCCGAACTCCCGAAAATACATGCGCCTGATGAGAGGCATCAGATTTTGACAGTGAGGGGCACTTCATCGGTACCTCATAACTTCACGAACGAAGCACAACTTATCGGCATGGTTAGCACCCTGGTCAGTGCTATGCGCGTGGTGCTGAGCAAGATGCAGACACCGACAGTTCAAAGCTTGTTTCAACTGCTTGACACCATCACTCCTGTTCTCGCAAGCCTTCAGAAGCCTGCTGCTTGAAAACACAAGCGGCGCCATCATGGCTTCATCATCGGCAAGATTTTGGGTGCATGGGATCGCGAATACAAGTTAATGCAATGAATGTGCTCAATTAAGACACGGATGTGACTCACCGTCTGTGATGTTAAGCACGTAACTGCCATTTTGTCAACGGCATGAGTGACAGTTCTCTCCCCCCTCTCTCACTAACTTTTCTTCCCCTTACCCTCTCTCCAGTGCAAGGTAGCCTACGGGCTCAGTCATGGTTAACCTCCCAGCCTTTCGTTCATCCTTATCCTCTCTCTCTCTCTCTATCTCTCTCTCTCAGTCTTATTTCTTTCAGCTAAAGTTTGTCCGACAAAAAAACCTCATGAATAGTGCTACCAAATAGTCAATAACAGCACGTAATGTTGCAGATCCTTAATGTCCCCTGATAATTGCTTTCATGGACATACGCCGCTTATATGGAAGACTGAACCGTCATCAATGATCGCTAGTACAGCCTATGTTGCACAACGTCTCACTTAATGCACGCATCTAGTCAGACGACGCATGTGGAAAGCTGCTCCTGGGTAAATCCACCGTTTTTTCGCCCCACTGATTGAATGGTAATAACATTCATCGATCGGGATATGACGGCGTTCATTATACGGCGACGCGTAGGGACTGCAAGCGCAAGCTTCTGCGCATTCAAGGGCAGACCTAGGCTCAAGAAGCACCAACGTCAATCTTGCTGCGCACAGACGGTGATTGGCTGTACTTCTCGACATGCGTAAAAATTCTGAGTAAGCTCTTGAAGTCTGTGTATACGCGCACAGGATGCGCATGAGGTGCACTGGGACGAAAATTTTATGGCAGTAATTTGCACGCATTCTTTACCAGGCTTCCACAACGGCCTTTACTAATGGGGGCTTAATTTTGAACCTGCGAATATCCCTAGTTCCTCGAAGTGCGCATCCTATGCTTTAGTGGTGGACGGGTTGCGTGCAGCGTCGTGAAAAGGCGTTTAACATTGTGCTCCTCTGTTCCTGCATTGGCTTCTTATAATCTGTGTAACGGGCAAAAGAACATTTACAGAATATCAATTGAGTAAACGACGATGAGTGGGTCAAAGCGTCCGTCCATCAATCCGTCTTCCTGTCTGTCTGTCTGTCTGTCTGTCTGTCTGTCTGTCTGTCTGTCTGTCTGTCTGTCTGTCTGTCTGTCCGTCCGTCCGTCCGTCCATGCATTCGTGCGTCCATCCGCCTCTCTGTGTTTTTAGTCCGTCTGTCCGTTCATTCATCTAGTGAACACTTCAAGTGCTGCCATCTTTTATCTATTCATCATATATTCATCATACACAACTACCACCATCCAGCGGACATTCCAAGGACTAAAGGAGATGTGGCTACTACAGCGACACGGGACACGCACGACCCACGGCGTAAGGAACTTCGCCCCTAAAAGTAAATCAGCATACAAACAGGTACATGAAATTGTCTGGGCATTGTTAATTTGTTTCTTTCTTTTTTTTCAGTTGGTGGGCTAGATGGTGAGAGCAGGCTGAAAGAAATTTCAGGGCAAGCAGGAAGAACATGAAGAGCAACTAGAAAAAGAAGCCAGGAAATGGCCATTTTCAGGAAATGAGGTAAGACAACGAGCAGTGTTAGTCTTGGCTTGTCTTCGCTTCCCGCAGCTGAATAACCTCGGGAGTCGTAGAACTCCTAATGGTTGAACAGATGTCGTACGCCCGGGCGATTGCATCTCAACCTACGCCAAGTTGTCCATGCGGGCAACGCAAAGCTTGGCTTGCCTATTTATTGCGCACTAGACGCAAGAAAAGAACAAATAAATAAAAGAAAACAAAAATAAGGAAATGACCCAAACAAAGGAATCGCTCGTGCGCTTCTTAAGGTGGACGTAAAAATGAACATATAAACAGAAGACCACTCATCATTACAGCTATCACATCTACACACTTTCGATTTAGATCAACGAGGGCCATTCTAGCCTTAATGAATGGAAAACAAAGATCATCTATAGTAAAACTAAGGCACAAATAACCAGAGATAAAACAACCAGAAAATGAGTAAATGGCCCGTGGCTACAGAAACAACTGAAGCTCCCATCTGGCCTACCTAAGGTCATAAAACGCTGGAAGAGGCAAGAAATAGCGGCCATTATTTCCTTCAGCCACAGCGGTGAGAAACACTAACGGTGTTTTTCCCAGTGTCCCGCTGAGAATTTCTCACACTTTTCTCCCACGAGAGCTGGAGCCTTTTTATGACTTCTCTTATGAAGTATAGGTTGCTACGAATTAAGGAATCATTTAGCAGCGAGGCTATTCTGTACATTGTCCTAACTATAGTGCGGTTTTTGCATACGAAACTAGTTCGTAACACATCATGAGAGGCTACAGTGCACATAAGATGGGGATTAACAAAGAACACACAAGCCAACGATGGTGAGTACTATGTCTTTTAGCGCTGCAGCCTTTTATGGTTTCTGTCTTGAGTTTCTGCAAGACGCGTGTTAAAGCTCTGCGGATTACAGTGTCAGCAGAAGACTCTTCAACTTGATATGCACCAGAGAAGTTGGGTATCTTGTGAATCTGTTGTAAACATGGCTCATCATCTGGGGGGGTACGCGAAGAGGAGAGTCTGAGAAGAGGGAAAAGCAGGGTGAGAAGTGGGAGGGTGCTGCAGAGAAGCAGTCACAAAGTAGTTTATAAGGATATTTATAAGCTCCTTCGTTGCACTACAACCACAGGCACTGAAAGTTAACACAATGCCCCCTCTGCCAGAAGATGTTCTGGTTAGCACAAACCAGGGACGTGTCTTAGCTAATGAGATTACACTCTCTTTTTTTGAAGCTTGCACATTAAGCCACTATAGCCTCCTTTTGCCAGCTCTTTCACAACGAAGTTATCTGAACGAAGTACTGTATAAAGGGGACAAAAATGAATCAAGGACTCAACGCAGTTCCTATACGTCAACTAAAGCAAATCGTGACGCTGCCTGCTGAACTCACGCAAACATGCATATTTTTTGAAGTTTTATTTTGACAGAAAAAACTGCACGTTTGGAGCTTTTTTTAAAACAATATTGGCATTATATCGTAAGCATTTCTGTTCCTTCTCAAATTAAAAAAAAGGCAAAGCACTGGAACCCGTTGCGTATGAAAACACATTTCCTGTTTTCTTGTGTGTCCCAGCAGATAAGCAAATGTCGTCTGAAGGAACCCTGAGTTGATCCACCGTTCTTTCTCTCTCCATTGCCCCCTCACCCTTCCTCGCCTCAAGCTTCAACAGTTTATTCCAGAACTAAACAGACAACCTACGATAAGTCTGGAATCTTCGATTCCATGTACCATCTGGTAACACTGACAAAAGATGATGCGTCTGATTCCAGGCTTTGGAGAGGTAGAACATTCCACTACACGTTACGGCAAGGGTGGTGGTGGTGGTGGTGGTGTTGCAGCAGGCGGGGTTAGCCTGGCCTGCATGGCCGGCAATTGTTCCGCCTGAGCATCTCCTGAATTTGGAAATTGTCACCACGTGTCAGACAGCCCAGTGTCTTGCAGGAAGACCAACGAAATTCGTTGCACGTTCCTCCTAGTTGCCGCGGGTCCTTCAGGAAAAATGACGTCATCAACTGTCCGGTGCCTATGACCGCCCTTTCGCAAGGTGCGGATCATCAGCTGCTCTTAGCACATCAAACTGTGGGCAAAGCCAAATGAAACGTTCAATATCCCCGATGTCACCGCAGAAGGCACAGAACGGGGAGGCGTATCTCATAGTCTTGAATGACCAGGCCGGAGTGTATGTGGAGCCGGTTCTTGTTCACGAGAAAGTCCGTGAATTACACATGCTTGGTGTGGAAACTTGTAGATCGCCTTGAAATGATTGCGTATCACATCTTTGTTGTTCAGGTAAATCTTGCGAGTTCTTACTTTTGGAACAGATGTACGTGCTTCGCATGCAAGGGCATCAGCCTTTTCACTGCCTTCAATGCCAACGTGGGATGGGATCCGCTGGAACTTTATATTAAAACTCTTGCCATTTAGGTGTTTAATTAGTGCAGGAGATTGCCTGGTGAACTTTTCTTGAGGTGGGTCACGATGCAGTCTTTGTAGCGCCGATTTGGAGTCCGTCAGCACTACAACATCTTGTGCAGAAAATGATCGCAATTTTCGCAAAGCCGCCGTGATTGCAGCGCTTTCTACCATCGTGGACGAAACCACGCGATCCAGGCGGCCCGACCATGACACGCCAAGGCAGGACATGCAGAAAGCCACTGCGCAGCTATCCGTTTGTGTGCACACTGATCCGTCGATGTACACTTGTAGGTGGCCGTGGTACATAGTGCTCAAGTCGTCCAGCGCAAGAAATTTTGCTTCCGCGGCTAGAATGGTGCGTTTCGCTGGTAGATTCGGTTCGCTGTAGATTCGGTACACGCAACATCCACAAAAGACCATGGCGGGTCCATAGGGTGCCGTTTAGGCAGTTTCAAGCCTAAATATTGATATGTGTTTAGTGCCGCGTTGAAATGTGACCCAGTTCTTGCTCGGTCACGACGTTGGTACTGGTGGTCTCTGGCACTTAGAATCAGCCTATAATCCCGAAAACCTGTCATCCTCACAGCAGAGAATAAAGAAACACAAAAGAAAGTTGAGTGAGTACCCGCTAACCTAAGCCCGCTGGTAGAAACTGTGGGAGCCCCAAACCCAACAGGATATATACACACGTGAATAAGAGCAAAGTAAATTACCTCTATGCAAGAGCACCGATGCTTAGCTTAAATGACCTACGTTCACTCAGGCGCTGCGTGTGGGGTGGCCGTTAAATCGGCAGCTTGAAGACCCATAACGGTAGCGCAGGCTCCTGCGAAAACACGCTCTCAAAGCAAGCCCACATGCCGCAGCTCTGTCCTTAGGGCAACGTGGTTCTTCTGAAGGGCAAGACATGGGCAATCCCGAGGGCTGCACGTGAAATTAAAATTGCTTTGCAGGTTGGCTAACGCCTAATGCAACGCTGAAGCGAAGCAATAAATTGGTTTAATCTGATAAATTGTCCTTTGAAAACTATAGTGCCTGCAATTTCACCACCACAGGCTTGTTGCGAAGAACTTATGCATTTCCTTAAGACAAAAAGTGCACATAATCTTCAACTTATCCTTTATATTCACGTGTTCTTTTTATTTTATACTTTAAAAAGAATACGAAATAATCCTGAATATATTGTCATGATCACGTTAACGGTGACATCAGGCAATATATAAATATTCGATAGTATTATATTTATTGTCACAGCTGGATGGTTATATTTTCATTACTACACATAGTAAAATCTACAAATATTGCACTTCCACATTCTCACTGTAAGCCACGCAATGAGGGGGACCGAGGCTCCTTAAGATGATGAATTCATTTATTCTCGAGCTCTCGTGTTCCATAACACACATACTTATGGACGACATAAAGTGTTGAATTGATTTGATTTGATTTAATTACTAGATGAGAAAACCTCAGTTTCACTTTTCAATTTACCGCTGACATCTATGATGGCAACATCATAAATTTTAAAGTAGTTTTGTTTCGTATTTTGACCAAGTTGGCTCAAGGAAATTTCGTAAACCTTGATATGTTAAGTCTCTCAACACTTCAAAACACCATCTTCTTTCTCTTTAGTGTATTTGTAACAACGTAGCACTCTGGTTGATGTCATCTTATTCTATGATTTCACGGTGATTCGTGCGGAAACTTTAGGCTGGCGTTGCCACCCGTATTTTCGATTTGCGTGTTTTACTTTTTAGTAAGCATCTTCTCGCAACAAGGCATTGCCTCTTTGTTATCGTGAAAGATAAGTTTACTTAAACTAGAGAAATGGTTTCTCTCTCTCTATTTTGTGCTTCCTTTAAACAGGTTGTCTCTCAGCACCATTCATGAACAAGGTATGCATACAATCTTCATTACGTTTGAACGCAAAAATTTTGCGACTTCTCCGGAGAGATCGAGTAGTTTGTTGCCCCCTAGCAAAGCATCGTACGGATTTCCATGGATATGGTTGTGAGACCCCTCTCAATAAAGCCGCTGTTAAAAACAAAGACAAGACAAAGAAGAAAAGAAGCCATGAGTTTCTAAGTTCTTTTAGATGTTACCTTCGTATAATAAGGCCGCCAGCGACTATTTGTCATATTTGTTACATTCGCGGCAACAGTCCCTTCAGGAACGCCTCCCCATATTTGATACGTACAGGGTCTCTAAAAGGTTGCAGGCCGTGCTTCCACAGAAGTACGTGCAATTGTATCTTCAGAACGTTTGCAGAACGGTCCACGTCTTTTTGTTTCAGGCTACCTAGGAATGCAAGCGGCATTCGCCAAATCCAAAAAAAAAAAATACGTTTCGCCTATTTTCTCGCCTTTCCGCGAATGTTCTGGCAAGCATTAGAGTTACGGCGTAGCCTTCCACCACTATCGTTTCTTTCTTAAGCAGATTAGAGAGTGAAGAAAAACAAAGACGTGGACGTCGCCCTTGCTAACTGCACGTCGACGTTGTCTGAGAAGGCGGGCTTCCCACGTGCCCCTGATAGAAAAGCAAACGTGATCTCAATGTCAAAACCGTCACGTCTCTTCGTTCAATAATACCGACTATACACTTCTGACTTCGTGTTATTAAACCGGCGCTGTCAGTCATGGTTCGCACCGAATAAAAAAAATGCGTCTGTCTCATCGTATTTTCCCCTTTCTTCATATCGCATTAACGATATGAAGGGCGATACTCGGGCGAGCCCCGAGTGCCACGTTTGTTTTTGTTCGAAGAATATCCATGCGTCTGTAAAAAGCAATGCATTTTTTTTATGTCAACAGAAATGTCGCAAGTATTCATCTCAATCTCGCAATGAACCCTGATAAACGCAGGTATAGATCTCTTCCTGTGCATTCCCCAAGAGTATAGACAAAGGAAAGCTTCTGTATACCCCCACTGAGTGACCTATCTTGAACATTATAAATTCGTGCAGTGCAGTAACAACTTCTGGGTACCACTCGATGAGACAAGGAGAAGCAATGAAAATTGCTCTCCTATTGTCCCTGACGGATCGTCGTCCTCACCGTGACACTGGCTGAATGAAAGAATCAGCAAAATGATTAGTGAGGTGCAATGAACCAGCTTTCCCGGAGCGCCCACTTCCGGCTCTCCTTCCTGACTGTGTGATACGTACCACGCAGCTTTCGCTTCAATGCAAGGCGTACCGACGGTTCGGCAAGACAGCGTATAACAGCCATTGTGGCGTGTCCGCTCGTTCCTGCACTGCAGTGCAATTAAACGCGTCCTAATTCATGCTAATGCTCTAGCACGACATGACACTGGCGTCGCCCTGCAATCATTTATATGACTGCACTGCGCAGTGCTGAGCCATTTTAGCCACGCGCGCCGTTCACAAACGTTCCGAGAATGCCGTCAATTACAGTGAGACAAGCCATTCGGATATTGCCATGGCAAATTGCCCGCTTAAGTGATATTGCTGTTATTTTTTTTAGGTGTCGCTCTTATAACAGACTACTGTGAAACTTCCAGCCTGCGCCCCTACAAGAGCAAACGCCAAGCTACCTTTTTCGAAGATTTCACATATTCCACCTCGTGTCCCCTCCCATTATTTTCATAGTTTCATTCACAGTTTTTTTTTTTTTTGAGTCCCTGAACTTCTTTATTCGCCCAGCGAGGGTTAATAAAACAGGGAATGTATGCGTATCCCGTGAAGCATTTAATTAGAATTGCGGGTGGGCATTCTTTGTTCCCAGTGGCTCTTCCACCACCATCTTGAATTTCGATCCTAGAACGAGCAAAGGCCCTGCTTCAGATGTGGTCAAATTGCCCTTCAACGTAAACTAGGAAGGGTGGGGGGGAGTGAGGGGGCTGCTCGGGATTTTACCGCAGTATTTTACCGCTAGGACGTATGCGTTCAGAATATTGCATGAAGATTTAGGGTAATATGCTTTTTTATTGTAGGACGGCAGAGATCCGAAATTCTGAAAATATAGCGAATGATTTCGAGTACTCGGATTCTTTTCTTGCTGCTGTCTTGCCTATCTGCAGCGTCTAAAGGTGCCTAAAGTTTTCACCTATCCCGTGTCACTTGTTTTATGCCAATGCCTCATTTCGCGCTTTAATGTTGCCAGGAATATACACACCTCAAAGTGTGTACTCCTCGAAAACACCAATGCCAATGCGCAATTTCCACATCCCACAATTAGAACAGAGCCCGAGTCATTCTGAACAATGTCGCGTCGTACGGAAGCTTGTCACACCCTTGTATTGCGAAAGGCACGTTGTGAGAGTCATGAAAACCTCAAGTAGTATATAGAACATCTATGAAGCAGGCGTATGTGAACAAATGGTGTTCAGCGTTCATGCCGTTGTGCCTGACGTTTTATAATGAGGCAATGATCGAGACAAGCGTCGCACTTTGTGGCGAATGTTCGAAAGATAAGAGCTTTCGTCCTTTTCGCTACAAGCCCGAGACATTAAAGACACCTTGTCTTACGGCAACTACTATTGATCGTCTAATGTGAAGGAGCGCGAATAAATGAGACACGAATTGCCAAGTCAGCCACCACTAACTATATTTTATATACTCCACCGCCAATCAGCAAAGCCACCCACAAACGATCTACGAGGCAACATAAGTTAGCAGTTTTCCACTTAACAAACTTTCACAGAACTGATATTAGTTTGGGAATGCAAGTTACTGATATGCTGCCTAAAAGGACACGAGAGACCTCTTCATCAGATTTCAAGAAACCCTACTTTGATGTCCAGTTAGGCCAGTTGGTCAATAATTAAACTGAAAGAAAAACCTGATAGAATAGGCTGTCCGTACGTCAAGCACAAGTGCGTTCTCCAGATCAATAACCGCGAATGGCTCTAGCTAGGATGTCGGATATTAAATAATTTTCGCGGTTTTTTTTTTCGTACTATGTTTGCGATTTCATGAAGCACACGTTTGTACCTTTCTCACCAAATTTCCGAGTCTCTGTACAGGAAAAAAATAATGTGCGTGACTTGCAACATACGAATGCGAAGTTGGGACCCTGAAGGTGGTTGAAACCAACAACGGAGATAGTGTTGGATCTCGCATAATTTCGCTAGTATTGCCAAGCATCTCCTACAGATGCCAAGAGAAAAAGAAAAGATCAAAAAGTACGACAGGGGGGGGTTAACCAGATGCTCGAATCCGGTACGCTGCCCTTTACTGGGGTTGGGGCATAGGGGGTTTCCAGTGTTTGCTAGTATAGTGCTAAGCATAGCTATAATGAGCTATTATTACCCGTTCCCCGTCGGTTTCCCGCACTACGTGCGTGTCACGTGGCTGGTGAGAGAGTGTCACTTAGTGAGCTTTTCCGTAGTTCTTTGGTTAGAATATATGACGTCAATGGCTGTTACCCAGTTCTTGCGGGAAAATTTCACGTGACCAGCCGTCACGTGCTTTTGGCAGGAAGGTGTTACGTGACCAGTTTTAACGTAAGTTTACATTATTATAGTCACATGATTAATAACGGCGCTAATAGCCTAAACATGTGAAGTGACTATATCTGGTGTGATGTTAGTATAACGTGACTATCTGTTGCGTGCTTTTGCCAGGAAGGTGTCACGTGACCAGCTGTTAGGTGGGTTTACATGATTATAGTCACATGACTACTGACGGGGCTAATGGCGGGAACATGCCAAGCAGATGAGTAGCTATTAGTAATGTGGTTTTAGCAGCGTGACTAGCTGTTATGTGCTTTTGTCGGAAACATGTCACCTGGTCAGTTATTACGTGATGTAAAGTTTTTGTCACTTCACTTGATGTTACGCGATATCGCATGATATTTAGTGACGTGAATAGTTATGTCACGTGATCTTTCTCCCCGTTAGGGTTGTTACATGATTTGAAGCCACTTGAATAAATAGTAATTTACATTATTTTAGTTACGTGAGCAGTCAATTACATGGTATTTCGTACCGTGACGATCTGTTACGTAACGTTACGTGATTTTGTCACGTGACTAGTTGTCGCGTGATGTTACGTGATCATCCGCCACGTAAAATATACTCGCACATCATAGATGTAGCATTACTCGCAAAACAAAATCAGCGCACGTGCTCTTGGTGCTAAGCGGGAATTTAGGGCACAGCAAGCGTGTATCAGCTTGTGATAATAATAATTGATGATTACGAATGCAAACTGCAAGCTCTCATCTTTTCCATGAGTACCATTCCTCAAAGAAATTAGATAGTGATAAGGTAGGTTGGTAACAACTAAAGTGAAGACATTGTTCTATGCACAGTCGGAAGAATAATCGTCATACTACTTGAGGGCGTGCACCGCGTCCTAAAAAAAGCGCTACCTCCTTAGCCTTCAAATATCGATACGTGAGCTCTTTAGAACTGTTGAATAGAAGTTCTCATTAGCAAGTTAGTGCCGCTGAACTTGTCACTATGTCTATATCAAAATAGCACATGTTTCATGAGGACAAGAAATGTACTTGACCTCCCGATAGCGCCATTGTCCTCCTCATTTTGTGCCAAAAAGTCTAATTGAATTCATTTTACAAACCCACCTCACTTTCCCCATTTCATAATATTAAAATAAATCAAGTTCTGCGAAGCATTAGTCCGGTGATACAGCAAAAATTGTGGACAACGTATCGATTATTTTAGGTAAAGTGTATATTTTAAGGGATCGTATCAAGAATGAAAAGTGGAGGTTAAGATAACTTGGCACTGACAGGATCCGAACCTGCGACCTTCGAGTAACGCATTTGGTGCTTTACCACTGAGCTACGGGGAGGGGGGGGGGGGGGGTCATTGCATCCGTAGACATTATAGGGTGTATGTATATTTGCGTTTAAACGTGGGAGTGCCAGTCAGTGCCACCTGTTGTCATTCCGGTGACATTGATAACTCATTACTCAATATTTACTAAATGCAGTGCTGCTTGTTCAACAGTAGACAGCCAACGTGAACTAATATTACGAATTACTCAGTCATATGTAGCCTTTTTTTGTTCTAGCACTAGCTAGCATCAGCCATACGAGACCAATTAGGCCGTCATTTTGCAAACATAAGTTGGGGAACGTGTTAGATAGTGCCAGCAGTGCATAAGTGGGGCACAAACTAGTCATGTGACAACTGGTTGCTCTTCAAGTTTTTACAGCCTTCGAGACTAGCTCATAATTTTTGTCAGTAATCTTACGTCACTGCACATTGCCACAGGAGGCTGGTCAAAGAGGTTACGAGGAGCACATTATCTCCAATATCAGATGGCCGTTATATAAATGCTCTGTCAGATACTTAAGGCGAAAGTATATATATGGAAAGTGAGCCCTTATAACAGGTACGATGATATTAATGCTTATTTTCTAGTCACTAGACATTACTGACGGAAACAGGAATTTGCGACAAGACATAATGAAAACAATATTTTGCTTAGTTTATTGGTTCTTCACCTCAAACTCAGGCTTCCTCGCAATACGAATGTTTCAACGGAGAAGCCCACCTCAATAATTATTTTGAAGTACGAGTTTGCTGACTCCAACGCAGCCAGCCTCCCCTATTTTCTACTCCAACATAAAAAGAAAGAAGATAAATAAATAACCAGCATAGGAAAGAAGCAATATTAGCGACTTTCTTATTCCTTGTTTACACTATTAGAAAATAAGACGGCCACAGAGACAAGCACAAAACGTAATATGGCCGGAACTCTACCAACCATGATTTCATGTTTTATGTTATTTTGCTTCGTTTTGCGAAACCCGTTTTCGCTTATTTGCCAATATCAGTCAAGGTAGATGCGCGTAAAATCACTCTTACTCCAGCGCTACTTCCATTGGTAATCTTTATCAATGCGAAACCTTACGGTCGCCTCCAGGTCGGAACAGTTTCGTCGTAAAATGGAAATCTAAACCTACAGAGAGGGTCGTTATGGCCAAACGCACTCTTCTCCAAATGCACCCTACCTCGCTCTACGTTAAAAAACGGCTGGAGGTATTGAACCTGGCGCTAACTTCGGGAGGCCTCTTCCACCTTTCAGTGTTCCCAAGTAACTTATGCATGCACCATGCAAAGCAGCGAGTGGTTGGTGTAGCTAGTACGAAATGTTGACGACCTCCCTTCATGCGTAATTTATGGCCGGGAGGTGGGTCAGCAAGTTTTTCAGACAGTGTCCTTGCTACACCTCTACATACTTGGGGGATACGCATGATGCGTTCTTGTTCTAAAACATGCACCATTATCGTGCGGTAATACATTCTAGTGTAGTAAAGCCATAAATGCTACTAGCTGCATGGGACTACTTGAACACCATTCAATCACGTCAGGTGCAGCCTCTCTGCTGGCTGACTGAAATCAAGCCGGAAGCTAAATCAAAGTCTTTTGGCCTCTTGCACTTCGCATCTAAATCTGAAGTAATCTCACCTGTTCTAGTTAAGAAAGCGTGAGCTTCGTTTCAGCATTTCTGCGAACTAATGAAAAGAATCATGTTTTGTCCTCGTTCTTGCTGTTTAAAACACAATAAAAAATACTTTTTAAAAAGTGAAAATAAAATTTTAATAATTTGCAAACTGGACAACACAAGAGAAGCCAAGCGCTTAACATTCAAAATTTTTGCAGAAGAGGATAGTCGTGCACCACAATGCAAACATCAACGTTGACTCTGCCTGGCATATTAAACTGCGAGAAGGTTGCCTTCCACGTTAACCTTCTACGTTCGTTTTTTGAATCATATGAGCTTCTCTTATTCATTTCTGCTCATACCTGCTTCGTCTGTTTTCATGTGCGTGTTAGTCAAGCTGAAATACCTTTGATTACCTACATTTCCGTTGTGCGACGAAATTGCTCAGTGCAATTGCACTTATCCCATTAGACCACGCCACTAGACGGTATAAGTTGTGAAGCATATCTTGTCAAACTGAATGCAGTTTAACCATTTTTTATTTAACTATTGGTCTCCCTCTTAGCACGATATTCACGAAACTGGCGTATAGAACAACATGAGTGTACGTAGGCAGGAAGTAAACAAGATAGAGTAAGGTAGAAGTGTTAACCAGTTTGAAATAGCTGTTATGCTACCCTGCGCTGGATATCACATATTTTTTGCAACCACTGTCGACTCATAAAGCTTCCGTATACAGCAAAAGACTACCACTCTGATTTGTAACGTTGTGTGTGCTTTTTCTCTCTTTCTTTAATCTTATTTTACTTCCCTCTTCCCTGATTGCCTGATGAACACATTTAGAAGGTCGAGACAAGAATATCCTGGCATGCATGTCATGCACTTCATGACACTCTTTCTACCCGGTCAAGTGTGGCGCATTCGCACACCACGGCCCATGGCATACGTGACATGCTGGTGTCTGTGTCATGCGTTCATAGGCTTATTGCTTTTTTAAAGCCTGCAGCTAGGTTGAACGTCCCCCCTCCCTCATCTAAAAAAGTAAGTCTAAGATATCTTAAGGCTATCATCTTCTCTAATCTCTAACCCCGATCACGCTAAGCGAATTACGCGAAGAAATCGATGCTGCCATCCAGCGAGCTCTTGCAGTCACCTTAGTTAAGCGTTCGTTTAACAGACGGACCGTCTAGTTAAGACCCACATAAAACGATGTTTTCTTCCAATCTCGGTATACGACCCCTTGTTTCTTCTTTCACTACCAGGCAATCCCGGAAGAAAGTCGACTTATCTTTGAAGACTCGACGCACTTCTAACTTCATTGCTTGCTGCGACAGTTTAGGAGATGATGGTGATGACCTAGTAACCCTGTATACCACACCACCATTGATCAAGAAGTGACACCTGCAATTCAGTTAGGTAGCGTAGCTGGAAAATTTCTTCTTCATTTTTGTTTTATTGTAAATTTACCTTCTTTGCTATCTGTACACAGTGCCATACTGCTGCATTTCTTACTGCGCGTTTTTCTTCATTTATCCTCCAGCCTATACAAACTTTACTGCAGATTGCCTGTCAGGCGCAATCCTTGACAGCCAAAACAAAAAGTGAACAAACAAAAAGTGTGCATACAGAAGTTTTGCGTAAGGAGAGTAGTTGTATAAATTAAGATGGGGCTTCAGATAAACTCACTGCTGCCACGTTTATTTCGTCTCCCACAGCAAGGTCACCTTAACTATAAAGTGAGCTATCTATTCTACGAAACCTCTTTTTTACTTTCTTGCACCAGCTTTATGGCTAAGCAACTGCCAAATTCTTTCCTAATGTTTATTAACGTCAGCTATAGTCCTTGCTGTCTTTTTCATACTGTTCCTTAACATTGCGAGTTAGATTTAAATAATGCATAAGGTAACTTTTTAGGCTCTACTACGCTACTGTTTCTTCTGAAAGCAGAACTAAAACGTAGCTAAGAACGAAAGTATGAGTATATGGTGTAGTAAAAGCAAAAAAAAGAAAAAAGGGTCTCCAGGCACAAAGTTGGGTCTTTCGGGGAAAGTTAGCGGGTGATTGAATATCGTTGAAAATCTTCTTCGTTCAGCATTGATCAAAGGGTGATGATAAGCGCTACGACTAGGTTTGTGGTTTAAGTATACATTTTCTCTTCTCAATATTAGAAGATACAGTGAAGCGATCGGTTTTTTCAATGCGGATATTAGTTTACCCATTTATTGCTGGAAAGTAACCAGACAAACATTGCTTAAAGTGTACTGAAACACTCTCTCAAGTAACCATGGAATGAATTCACTGGAAGAGCCTTTTGCCTCTCGAATTCAACGCCACGAAAATTTCGAGAATTCGTCAAGTGCGAGCGGACTTACAAAGATTTGTCGCATGCTGCATTTGCGTTTCCTCTTTTCTCATCCCGACGGAAACGCTGGAAGCTAAGCAGGGGGGGGGGGGGGATGGCAGGGCCACAGATAAACGTCGCGCGAGCTTCGCGACCTTGAGCAGCTTTTCTTTTTTTCTTGGAATGCGCGTTTTTTTTAGTGGGATCGCGCGCGCACGCGTGGTCAATCAGCGGCCTTCCGCGCCGATCTCTGTAACGAGCGAGCGCGCCATGTTCAAATCAGCCAATGGCTGATAGATGGGTCATTGACGTGGAATTTTCGTGCATATAAAATTATTGTGCTCCGAGAAGAGAAAGAAATTCTTAGCTGACTCTGATAATTTATAGTGAATTCCAGGCCGCATGCTGTGTCACAATATTTGGCTCGCGTGTTGTCGAGAGCCTCTACTACCGATCATCAACGTTTTTTGACCATGCTCGAAAAAGTGTTGTAGGCGCCTTCAAGCTTTACAAAAGAAAAAAAAACAGATTACATGCTTATGAGAGATAATGTCATCGAGCTACAGTTGGATATAACTTTACAAGCCCCGGACAACCTAAGCGTGGGCTCTGCTCGGCCGCACGACTGAAGGAATATAGTTATCTTTCAGGCGCTCGGCAACTGCAATCTGAAGGCAGCGTCCTAGCGCATGCGTCAGCCTGGAGCTCGCCCCCATTGGTGAAGGCTTGTGTATCCGCCTTTGAGAAGGAAATGCTGTGAAATTCTGAAGCGGCATCCGACTTAGTTTTCTTTTCCCCTGTAGCACGTTTTCTACACGTGGCCCACTGACGAACACATCATATACGTATACCTTAGGCACTTCGTGTATTGATTGATTGATTGATTGATTGATTGATTGAACGATTGATTGGTTGGTTGGAGAAATGCGAAGTTAGTAAAAGAGGTGGTTGTGTACGTGCGCTGTGATTTGCCCTCTTTCTCTAAGGTTTTCAGCCAGCATTGTTGAGGCATTCTTTTAGCATAGCCCACTGCGAAGCCATTTGATCACCCCATGCATGCAAGGCAGACTCTCATTGGATTTGATCGTGCGGATTGGGAACATTGATCGCTCGTACAAAGGACGCCTCCAGGCTGTCTCATCCTGATGAGCTTTCGATCTGTTGCTCGGAAGGGAGCTCGGTCAGAACACGGATGACGAGTTGGTGTTGTTGATTTTTATACTGCTGTTGCTCTTCTCTTTTTTAGCTACTTTTAGTAGATGGCAGCTCACAATTGCTAACTTCGGGATGGCGCACAATGGGTGTACTGCAGATCGGGGCCCAGTGAATGTGACAGGAAGACGTTTCCTGCGGTTCCTTTGTTGGTGAGTTGACTAATTAAGAGATCGAAATGACGAGGTCTCGACGAAGAACACGCGACAAATATTGACGGAAATGCGGTCAAGTGTTCCCCCAGTAAAGAATGAAATGACTAAGAGTAGCTGTTATCGGGGTCAACAATAGGATATAATTAGGTGCCAAAATGACAGATATTAAGGAAAACCAGGAATTTCATATATAACAAGATGCTTGTAGTTTCTGAAGACATCCTTCGTTTGTTTTTCATGTGTTTTCACGGCAGGAAAAGACAGTATCAAAAGTGCTTTACTGAAGGTAAGGTTATTCAGAAAAATTGTTATGAATAGCTTTCAACTCCACCTAGATAGGCTGCCTTGGTAAGCCGTAACTCTCATTCACGGAAAAACGATTTGGTGCGCAGTTTTACCATAACGTTGATTTCCGGCGAACAGCTTCGCCTTTCTTTTTGATCGTATAGATGTTGCCCATCTTTCACTGAATCATTTACAGAACTTTTTTATAGAAGGTATGCCCAATAAATATTTGAAAGCCCCGATAAATATTTAAAAGGACGCACACTGTTGCATGTGCTTTTTCCTATTTCTTTTCTAGTCTTTCCTTTGGCTTGCGTAGCAAGCCGAGTATGCACCAACTATTATTCTTCAAAGAAATATTACCTTAGTGATTGTCGTCGGAAAGCTGTAACTTCAACAAGGAATCTCAAACGGTAAGAACATTCGCATTTTCAGGTCTTTGCGAATGCGTTTTGCGTCACGTTAACAGCAGCGACTACGTGTTTAGTGCCACATAAGCCGAATTGAGTGCATCTGCTCTACTGTAATTCACCCGGTTCAACGTTCTTTGAAGGCCCTGTAGTACCCTATGATGATGTGCGATCTATTTTGGGCTATTTAGGCCTGTGAGGCTCACGAACGAGTCTAGGAGTTTCACGCTTGTCTGTATAAAGGGCGCAACCGTGAAGCAGCATCCTCGGCCGTTGCACTTGACAGGATGCTGTCAACGTTAAACGAGCTGGAATGCCGGAATGTTCGCCGAGAAAGCCTGCATGAAAAACGTGCAGCATGTTAAAGGCTATACTATCCGTGCTTAGAGCTGCTGCGTTAGAGCCTGTGGTGAAAAAGTAGTGAAGAATGGGTGTGCTAAGCCGTCGTCTTGCGCCAGCGTAGTTGTCATATTCACGTTTTTTTTTTTTTACCTTTAAGACCGTATGTCCTTGAACTCCTGCCTATGATGTATCAGAACGTTTACCTTCAACGTGCAGATATATGGGCATTTTATACGTTTGAGCAAATCTATACTTCTCCTGTGTTCGATTCTCACTACGATCACAGCATCAAAACGTATCACAGTAGGAAAGACGCACGCAAGATCGTTTCTTTTTAAGGCACCAGCGTATGTCTATGTATAACAAGTTAAATTTCTACCCGCGGGTGCTTGTACTCGCGTATGTAAGTAACAAGAGAACTTATTGAGTGACTAAATTGAAGAAGTGGTTATTTTTATAGGAATGTTTGCGTGCACGCACGATACCTCCACACATCAGAATAATTGCTATTTACTGCTTGTACTTGTACTCCGCAAGACAAACTGCTGATTGATTGATTGATTGATTGATTGATTGATTGATTGATTGATTGATTGATTGATTGATTGATTGATATTGGGGGTTTAATGTCCTGAAACCACCATATGATTATGAAAGACACCGTCGTGGAGGACTTTGGAAATTTCGACCACCTGGGATTGTTTAACGTGCACCCAAATCTGTGCACACGGGCTTACAGCATTTTCGCCTCCATCACAAATGCAGTAGCCACAGCCGGGATTCGATCTCGCGACCTGAGGGTCAGGAGCCGAGTACATTAGCCTCTAGACCACCGCGGTGGGGCGCAAAACATACTGCTCTTGTGCAAGTTTGTAAAATCTATCGGTTCAACGACACTCCCTTGACATTTTTAATACAAAATATCAACTTAATGTGAGCATGTCAGCTGTTCTTGTTTTCCAACCCCCCTTGCACTCACTTCTTTTTCCTACTTTTTCCCATCATAATGTGTTGCACCCGTTAACCAATTTTGTATGAACAAATTATACACATCTGTAACACCAAGTAATCTCGCTCCGGTGCTTTTTTTTACCCGCATGCTGTTCACGTGAATGAGTTTAGTAATGTCCATGATTGGCTAGTACCGTTCCTGTGTACAGCCTTCATAGCGCTGCACAAATTTAGTGAGACGAAGTACAAAGAACTATGCTCCGGAGTATCTCTTTTGCATATTCGCCAAACGAATTCAGCGTTAATTACACTCATTGATCGGGACATGACGGCGTTCATTAATAGGAGACGCGGTGGGAGCCCACGTGTAACCGTCTGTGCCTGCGCGACCACCGCAAATAAGCGCACGCAGCACCAGCGTTAATCTTCTCGCACGCGAACGGTGATTGGCTTCGCTTATCGTCCGCCAAAGTTTTCTAATAGGTTCGAGGGCTAAGGGTTGCCAGACAGGATGTGCGTGAACTGTTCTGGAATGCAAAAGTGTACGACAAGTTGCGCGCATTCTTTGACTCTCTACATACGGGGTGGCTGGAACAGCCTTCACTCCGGAAGCCCTCACGTTTATATCCATATACAGTATATAAATATTCTTTCAACGTCTTTGAACGTCATTAACACTGAACCCGACGTATTGTATGCAAGGAATGGATGACAAAACTTTCACAAAAGCTGGGCTTTCGTGAATGTTTTTCCGTCTCTTGCATATATATATATATATATATATATATATATATATATATATATATATATATATATATATATATATATATATATATATATATATATATACGGAAGCGAGAAAGCACGACGTACGACGAAACAACTTTTAATAATCACAAACGTTTCGGCTGGTGGGCCAGCCTTCGTCAGTGTGGAAGCTGGCCCACCAGATGAAACGTATGTGATTATTGAAAGTGTTTCGTCGTACGTCGTGCTTTCTCGCTTCCGTTTTTACTACGGAGGCAGTGCGCTTCATTCCTCGCCACATCTACATATATATATATATATATATATATATATTGTGGGCAATGATTGGTTTTTACAGCAGCCATCAACAAAGACTTGAATGACTCACAGAAGCAGCAGCCGCTTGATTTGTTGGAAAAGCATGCAAACTCCTTTGACGTTCATTCATCCACCCTGGGCCAGACAACTGCTACAGCACATCGTATTCAGACCGACTGAACATCCATTGTGCACCGCCGTCCGTACCACGTCTCTCTAGCTGAACGAAAAATCATTGAAGAAAACGTAGACGATATGATCCAACGGGAGATAATCAGACCCTCAACGAGTCCTTGGTCGTCGCCCATCGTTCTGGTACGTAAAAAAGACGGTTCCGTACGATTTTGTGTCGATTACCGAGCACTCGATAAGATCACTAAAAAGGACGTATACCCCATGCCACGCATCGACGACGCCCTAGATTCCTTACAGAGTGCTGAATACTTTTCGAGCCTCAACTTGCGTTCCGGCTATTGGCAAATCCCCATGCACGAAGATGATAAAGAAAAAACTGCGTTTGCAACCCCGGACGGCCTATACGAATTCAATGTTATGCCGTTCGGTCTATGCAATGCGCCCGCAACTTTTGAGCGCATGGTTGACACCGTGCTGCGTGGCCTGAAATGGAAGACTTGCCTATGTTACCTCGATGACATTGTTGTCTTTTCATCGACGTTTCCTCAACATCTGCAACGCTTCGACGAGGTCCTGACTTGTCTTGCGGGCGCTGGTCTTCAAATTAACACCAAAAAGTGCCATTTCACCAGCAGATCTATCAAGGTACTCGGTCATGTTGTGAGCAAGGACGGAATTCGCCCAGACCCTGATAAAAGTGCTGCAGTGCTTCGCTTCCCTCGCCCTGACAAACCAAAATATTTGCGAAGTTTCCTTGGTCTCGCATCTTACTTTCGGCGATTCATACAAAACTTTGCCTCCATAGCCGCACCACTTCATAAGCTACTTGCTTCCGGTATGCCCTTTCAGTGGTCTCAGGAATGTGAACCGGCTTTCGACAGGCTGAAGAGTGCCCTCACGACCGACCCTGTACTTGCTCATTTTCACGATGATGCACCGACCTTCCTGCACACAGACGCTAACGGCCGCGGTTTAGGAGCCGTGCTCCTGCAACGCGACAACTCTTCGCGAGAGCGAGTCGTTTCATACGCCAGCCGCGTCCTCTCCGCAGCCGAGAGGAACTACACGATCACCGAGCAGGAGTGCCTCACCATCGTTTGGTCAGTACAGAAATTTTGTCCATATCTGCATGGCCGCCATTTCACCATTGTGACCGACCACCACGCTTATGTTGGCTTTTGACACTCAAGAACTTGTCGGGACGCCTCGGACGCTGGATTCTACGCCTCCAAGAATATGATTTTGAGATCGTGTACAAGTGTGGCAGGAAGCATAGTGACGCCGATGCTCTTTCTCGCTGCCCACTACGAGCGACTCCACTCGGGGTTTCCGCCATCAATATGCACAACACGCCCTCGGAGTCCAGGTCTACGGCGGTTTCCTCTCTCGCCTCTATGGACCAGCTGCCTTCGGACGACCCGCACGATTTTCCTTCTCGACAGTTGGCTGACCCATACGGTCGACATATTATAGGCTACCTCACTGGCAGTTCCCGTCCACCTAATGCAAGGCTCCGTCGCCAACTCTCGCAATTTAAGCTGGACAACTCGGTGCTGTACCGCAAAATTTACGATCCTGACGGTCAGCGCTGGGTTCCCGTTCTACCCCCGATCACTTCAGTCCGAAGTCCTCAGGGCACTTCATGACCATCCGACTGCTGGTCACCTTGGTTACCATAAAACCTACGATCGCCTTCGAAGTCGGTTTTATTGGCCAGGCATTACCACTAGTGTAGTACGTCGGGTCCTGCACTACCTGCCAATGTAGAAAACTACCAACATCTGCTTCCGCCGGTACACTACAGCCTCTTCCGTGCCCAGCCACACCATTCGAAGTTGTAGGCGTCGATCTTTATGCAACCCCCCCCCCCCCAGTCAGTGCTGCTGGAAACCAGTGGATAGTAACAGCCTTGACCATTTGACGCGCTACGCCGAAACGGCATTCCGTTTACTACTGGTTCAGCTTCTGAGATGGCCGATTTCATCCTAGAGCCCTTAACTGCATCATGGTGCTCCACGTGTGTTGCTCAGTGACCGTGGAAGGGCCTTTCTTTCACACTAGTGAACGAACTTTCTCAGGCCTCTCGGCACAACTCACAAGACTGCCTCTAGTTATCATCCCCAGACTAACGGCCTCACTGAGCGATTCCACCGCACTCTTGCTGACATGATCGCCGCCTATAATGTCAACCAGACCACCAAAACTGGGACGTTGTTCTACCATTCGTCCCTTTCGCCTACATACAGGCCCATTCAGTCGAACAACCGGCTACTCGCCATTTACCTAGTTACGGACGCTCCCTACTTCTTTCCTGGACGTGTCCCTCTTTACCTGCGCAAGCGAATTCATCTCCATCCTCTTCAGAGGAATACGTTCACGACTCGCACAGTGCCGCCAACGAGCTCGTATAATACACTGAAGCCCGCCAGCAAGACAGAAAGCTAGTTTATTGATGAATCGCATCGTGATGTATCCTTCAACCTGGAGATGAAGTGCTCCTTTTTGACGCCTGTTCGTACACCTGTTTGTGTGACCAATTTTCAGACTGCGTTTATCGGGCCGTACACAATTCTTGGAGAGACCTTCACCAGTGAATTATCGCGTGACGCCACTTGTAGCCCCAGCAGATTCGCCGTTATCGACCTAACGAGATCGTCCAGGTCCTCCGTATGAATGCCCTTCATGCGACGTTCTGTGTCCCCTTGACTTGCCGTGGCCAGACTTGCCGATTTCACGTGGGGGAATTGATGTGGGCATTTAGTATACGCATCCTCTTCACCGGTACATTATCATCATTATCATGTGTGGCTCATGCATCCTCATCGTTGTCGGTAGCATCATCATGTTGGCTCATTCATCGTAGCTTTCGGCTGCCGGTTCCTCGGGCCTAATAAAACGTAATCCAAACCAAGACTTCATAATATATATATATATATATATATATATATATATATATATATATATATATATATATATATAATATATATATATATATATATATATATATATATATACTTATTTTTATTCACAACACTGCTGTAGGCCCGTGTGCTCAGATTTTGGTGCAGGTTAAAGAACCCCAGGTGGTCGAAATTTCCTGAGCCCTCCACTACGGCGTCTCTCATAATTGTATAGTAGTTTTGGGATGTTAAACTCCACATATCTATCAATCATTATACGCACCACGTATTTCATGCTAAAATGGCGACATGCTTCAGCTACGGGCAAAAGCGTTTACAGCGCCTAACATTCTGCTGAGTCAGGTGTAGCCAGAACTCGTTTTCTAGCCGCTCAGACTTCGTTAAGTATGTATATGCATTTACATCTATGCGCGTGCGCATATTACATGTATAACATAAAATTTCGGGGGGAGAAGTAGGGGTTAATTCCCCAAACCACTCCACTGGCTACGCTACTAGTAATGGTTGTGGACCAACAACAAGGAAGAATAAACAACATGGATTTCGCTTTAAAATATATAGATGACTACATTAGACGCTGCGGTGTCATTGGCCACCACGGTGGCGCGCCTGTCACGGTGGCTGCCCGTCATTAAACGGTGGTGTACTGTTTGTAAAAAAATAGCTCTCCGAAGCAAAAATAAAACCGACATAGAGAATTGTATATAAGGTTAATTGTGCATTTGTGAGAATTCGATGCCCAACATATTCTTCTCCACACTCCCTTTATGAGCATGGAAAGTGGATAAGAGTATGCCAGTTCTGTCTGGGTAGGATAGGGGTGGCGTGCGTGGGGCTTGTACTTATTCTTAGGTTGTGACCGCCTGTAGAAAGAAGACGCGGCGCCGTCACCTACCGAAAGCAGCGCACTAGGGAAGGCCACACCTTACATTAAAACTCTGCCTTTACGTATACCGTACACAACTGGCAAGATATCGTTGTCTTTGAAGATACCACTATCATAAGCTTCACGTGTCACCAACCTCCACGGAGTTGAACGGTCCCGTCTTTTTAATAAGGCTAAAGCCTTAAACACCTCATCGAAATCTGCTGCGTGCAAATTAAGACATAGGAACAAGCACTACGTTAGCATATCTAAGTCTCATCTTTTTCCGTCTTTATCTTTATTTGCGCACACCAGTTTACCCTGAAATATGCACCATCTCACCAAGCTATAACTTTTACTGAACATCTCATCAAACACGTAAATTGACCGTTGGCATCAGCAACACGAGTGATGCAAAAAAAAAAATCCTCACCATGCCCGCGATGACATCACCACGATGACACATATCGGCAAATTTCACGACCTAACCATGTCGTCACTATGACGTCACCTCCCATGATGCCACATGATGACGTCATTATGTGACATCGTGGTTTATCACGGTGGCTCAATCACGGAGGCCGTGCAAAACGAAATTGGGCGCAAAAGCATTCGCTGCCTCTGATCCTTGGGGTCGTTCAAAGTCCTGTTAGTTGCTGTACGATTTCGAAGCGGAATAGTGGAGGAGGACATGTACTGAGAATAAAAATGAGGTGGTTTTGGCCTTGGACTCGACATAAGCGAACGTCTAAGGCACGCTGCGAGTTTTCGCTTCTTTAGTAATGTGGGTGAACAAAGTGACAAATTGGAGACAGAGTGAATGAGCAGCTCTACGCGGCGACATTAAATGAGAGTAATGAAAGGAGGCTTTTGCTACGTTGTGCTTGCCACAGGTTTAGTTCACATAAATTTATTTATGTATGTATTTGATTATGAATGGGGGGATACACAAATACACAGAGAAAGAAAGGGCGGAAGAAAGGTGGCAACTGCCACCCGAGAGGGACACAACGCCTCTTCAATTTTTTCTGGAAGAGACAGAGGAAAGGAAATTGGGGAATATAAAGAGGGAAGAAAAGAGCGACGAAGAGTGCGCGACATACGAGTTCACAAGAGGCACCGTTCATTTTATGGCCGATCCCCCATGATGGGTTTCGCCAGAACTCTGAGGAACAACCAACCAACCGACATCTGCCTGGCAAAGGGCTAGGCTATACTGAGGACCGACCAGTCAATCTTTAACATAAGCTCACGTTTCTTCTGACCTATAAGTAAACGAAGTAAACCAAAAGTTGCCGTTTATGAAATGACAATGTGTGTGTGAGATTTATTAGAAGGCAGAGAGGTCGGCCTGAGCTAGTTCGCTCTAGCCTGCTACTCTACACAGGGGATAAGGGAAAGGGGAAGGAAAGAGGGATGAAGGGTGATGAAATGACAAGGCTACTTAGTGTACTATGCACATCACTACCGCAGGCCTACAGGCCACTCTGAACTGGTGTTTGGAAGAAGCTAACGATTGAGAGTTTCGTACGTACACTACGCTGTGGGAGAGCAGTATGCTGCCCCTAAACTGTGCGTTTAGAACAATTGTTTAACAATTTGAGTATTAGGTACTCTACTAGGAGATTTCGTGGGCCTCACTGTTAGTGCGGGACAGCAGTAGGCTGCCCCAAAACTGTTTAGAAAAAGAACTTTGTTTTTACAAGCCGTCATATTCAAAAACATCGCAGCATATACACGGAGTGAATGATGGATAGTGGGGCGAAGCATCCCATCCGTCCATTCGTTATTGCTTCCGTCCATCCACGCGTGCGTCTGTGTCGCCGCCCGTGCGTCCATCCACCCATCCGTGCGTGCGTCTGTTCGTGCTTCCGCACGTTCATCTGCGCGTCCGTCGCTGCTTCCGTCCATGCATTCGCTCCTGCGTCCGTCCATGCATCCATCCATCCGTGCAGCCATCTGTGCGTCCGTCCATGCATCTGTCTGTGTGTCCGTTCGTCCACCTATTCAACACTCCAAGTACCATTACCTCGCATCTTTTCATCATATATTCCTCATATAGAAGCACCGCCATCCAGCGGACATTCCAAGGACTGAACGAGAGGAGGCACACGCACACTTTCTTACGGCTTGCGCTTCGTGTCTGCTTCCCACCTTTAACCACCTCGAGTTCATGGTATGTACTAGTTCACTGTATTCATGGCACTGCGGCCCAACGCTCTCCGCTAAACCTTTCTAAAACCTAGGAGGTTACGCCCAGCGAGTATAACGTAGCGACCCTTTCTTGTCTTCTGTGCACTGTTGAACAGTAAAAAGTTCCCAGCGTGCGCGTAAACTAAAAGCAGAATTTTCCTGTCTCTCATTCTCCCTTAGCAGCCATTGGCATGTACATTGAGCACTAACTTTCACTGAACACCTCATCAAACACGTAAATTGACCGTTGGCATCGGCAACACGAGTGATAAAAAAAAATCCTCACCATGCACGTGATGACATCACCACGATGTCACATATCGGCAAAGTTTACGACCTAACCGTGTCGTCACTATGATGTCACCTGCCATGATGTCCCCTGATGACGTTATCATGTGGCATCGTGACTTTATAAACGGTGGGTCAATCATGGAGGCCGTGCAAAACGAAAGTGGGCGCAAAAGCGTTCACTGCCTCTGATCCTTGGGGTCGTTCAAAGTCCTGATAGTTGCTGTACGATTTCGAGGCAGAATAGTGGAGGAAAATGAAGACATGTGCTGAGAATAAAAATGAGGTGGTTTTGGCCTTGGACTCAACATAAGCGAACGCCTAAGGCACGCTGTGAGTTTTAATTTCTAAGTAATGCGGGTGAACAAAGTGACAAAGTGGAGACAAAGTGAATGAGCAGCTCTACGCGGCGACATTAAATGAGAGTAATGAAAGGAGGCTTTTGCTACGTTGTTCTTGCCACAGGTTTAGGTCACATAAATTTATTTATTTATGTATTTGAATATGAATGAAGGGATACACAAATACACAGAGAAAGAAAGGGTGGGAGAAAGGTGGCAACTGCCACCCGAGGGGGCCACAACGCCTCTTCAATTTTTTCTGGAAGGGACAGAGGAAAGGAAATTGGGGGAGATAAAGAGGGAAGAAAAGAGCGAAGAAGATTGCGCGAAGTACGAGTTCACAAGAGGTACCGTTCGTTTCATGGCCGATCCCCCGTGGTGGGTTGCGCCGAAACTCTGAGGAACAACCAACCAACCAACATCTGCCTGGCAAAGGGCAAGGCTATACTGAGGACCGACTGGTCAATATTCAACATAAGCTCACGTTTCTTCTGACCTATAAGTAAACGAAGTAAACCAAAAGTTTCCGTTTATCAAATGACAAGGCTACTTGGTGCATTGTGCACATCACTACCGCAGGCCAACAGGCCACTCTGAACTGGTATTTGGAAAAAGGTAAGGATTGAGAGTTTCGTACGTACACTATACTGTGAGAGCGCAGTATGCTGCCCCAAAACTGTGCGTTTAGAACAATTCTTAAACGATTTGAGTATTTGGTACTCTACTAGGAGCGAGCATAAAGCCATCCCTTGGGCCTCACTATTAGTGTGGGACATCAGTAGGCTGCCCCAAAACTGTTAAGAAAAAGTGGTTAAACATTTAGTGTACTTGGTACTTTACTATGGGAAAGCTTAAAGCGGTCCCATGGGCCTCGCACTCGTTATACATGCTTAATGAACGGCTATTTTCGCCGCACTGTTTAGAAACAGTTGTTAACAAATCAGAGCACTAGGTATTCTACTATGGGAGAGCATGAAGCCGTCCCAGGGGCCTCTTACCTCTAGACGATGATAGGTGTGTGGCCGCATGCAGCGCGTTCAGGACCAAGATGTTATCAGTGCAAGTGATTTGTTTATTCAACCACATAAGCGGCGCAACCATACTTTGTTATATTATTTCAACTAACTTGTGCTGAGCTGAAGGGACGCAGTAGTTCTTTCGTCGAAAATAAACATTATAAAAAAAGCACCTATTCCAACGTCAACTGCCTAATATAAAATCCTGATGGATTATCGCCATTGGTGAGTGTTTTATTACGTTTGGTGCTTTGAGCGGCTCACCGGAGAAACTCAACAGAGGGTATAGTTTCGGTTTGAGACGCATGCAGTTTGAAGTGGTACTTGAGAAACTTTTCGGTTCCAGTGACGTTCTGTGCAAAAAAAAAAAAAAACTCGCATGTATCTAATACAGGTGGTGTCACATTTGTGTGAAACTTATTCGGCGCGTGCCATGAGCCTTCGTAACGTATTTGCCGTCTAGTATACGATGACAAAGTCGGCTGTGGCAGGGAATTCCTACCAACCCGAGGCGTAAAAATAATCAAGTAAACAAGCAAACAAGCAAACAAACAAGAATAAATACGAGCGCTGCACACCATGGCGTTTGATGGCAATGATACTGTGGCTAAAGGAAGCTGAGAAAAAGTACCAGCGAATAATATTAATAATAATAGTAATAATAATAATAATAATTTTACTTTACGAAACCACGATACAATTATGCGGCATAGCATAGTAGTTAAGGGCTTCGGGAATATTATAATATTCTCGGAGCATTCATAGGCATCTTGGTACCAAGGTTTCAAAATTGCAAGCGCTGTACCCCAAAAAACGTCCGGTCACCTCATTTACCAGCTCCTAACGTCGAAACTCAAAGCACGTTTAAGTTTACTTCTAGGGTAACGAAAGTCGCTCTTTAGTTTTTCAGGTAAAGGAAACGGGCATAAATTCCACAGAAATCTCTTCTAGTTTTTCTGTAGCTCAAAAGAATACTTATTTGAATTTATCTGGCCAAACAAAGGAAAGAAAGAGCAGAAAACCAGCGGGCTATTTTATAAAGCTCTCCTTTAGCAACGATGCTAATAAGGCACAAAGGTAGACAAAACCGGGTGTCATCGAGGGCTTGTGTTTGCAAACAGTTAAAGCCAAATAAGTTCTTGCGGCGTTAGCTCGAAGAAACTGTGCATAATTTGCCCATAGAATGTATGCGGGAAAAAAGCAGTTCGAGAAAAATAAGAAAGAAAAAAGAAGAAAAAAGAAAAAAATGACCACAGTTTCCCGAGTGGGAACACTGGTTAGCATGCGGAGCATATATGTTGAACTGCGATAAATGCGGTTTGTAATTTGCAACATGCTTGTGTGTCATGAGTGAACACGAGTGAATACGCGCGCACGTATGCTGCGAAAGACGATGTTTATTGATGAGACGCTTTGGGTATTTTGAGCATGGTGGCTTTATGGTCCGTAAAGGGAAGGGTAAGTGGGTCTGGTTGCAGCGGTCGAAGGTCGAAATTTACAAAGACGTGGTCGATGCACGTACCGCGAACCGTGGTCGGATGCTGTTTGCCTTCGTGCGTTGCTCGTTTCAGCGAGTGCCGCGACTCCATGTAGTCAACCACCCAATCGTCCTTCATGACGTCGACGTTGAAGTCGCCAACTATCATGAAGGGTCATCGTTGCGGTCGTTGTTTCAGGTAGTCTTCCATGGTTTCGTCGACGTACTTCTCTACGGCAGCACGCGATAGGTTGGGCGCGAAGTACATCGTCATGATGTCGACTCAGCAGACACTAGCGGCGCAGTGATCGCCGTTGGCGCGTTGTTGAGCGCCAGGATACAGTTGTAGGTCTTCGACGGAGTCGACGTCCTCACGCTTGACGTAAATTCCCACGCCACCCGCAGGTCGTTGGAACCCGTGCGTGCACGTGGCCGGAGCGTATCCCGCCACGTCGATGTCATCGGTGGCGCTCCACGTCTCGGTGAAGCAAAGCACGTCCGCTCTGAGGAGTACGTGGTCTCACACGACGTCAACCGCGTGAGCGCCCAGCGACCTCGTGTTGAGCAGTGCCAGGGTGAAGTGGGACTCGGTGTCAACGTCTTCAAGTGCGCGAAAGTATCGCTCCTGGAGCGACCGCACAAACCAACCGACGAAATGCGGCACGCAGCGACACTTGGTTATTTATAGCGAGCGCCGGCCCCGGCCTGCGCATGCGCGCGTTAGCATACAACTGGCGCACGTAAAACTAAAGGTCGCGCGGCACGCGGAGGGGAGACACGAGCGCAGCGCGTGCTGTGTTGAGAGGAGGAAGGGATGCACAGATGGCTGGCGGAGGAGAAGGGGAGGCTGCGGACGGCGACGGCGCATGACTAGCCCCTAGTGTAACATGCTCCGCATGTAAAAGAAAGACAGACAGGCTACACGAAAATCAGAGGTCAAATACGGGAGTACAGTGTAAGAGTAGGGGCTCTGGGCGTTAATGAGCAAACAAGCATTAGATGGTCACGTCTGCAAAGCAAAGCAGTCGCTGGCCTCGCTGAGTGTGGTTTGGACGCAGAGTAATAGCACACGGAAGAAGCTGCACGGAAGGCAATGAACGCTTGTGTTTTCTATCAAAACAGTGTGAAATGAGGTCTCGTTGTATGTGCGGTGGTGAGTAAGAGGATGAAAGCAAGCAGAAGGAGAATTAACTAGAGAAACAAGCGAGTAAATGGCTGTTTTCAGGAAAAGCGAAACGTCATCTAGAAGTGCTCGACTTGGCTTAGCCTTGCTTCACGCTGCTACGGAAGCACTGAAGAACCAAAGAAAGAATCATGATGATAGATTGGATGACGTCCGTAAAAACGCATCTCAGTCGAAAACAAGACGCCCCATGGGGTCGACACAAAGCTCCACTCATTTATTCGGTGTGCACTTGGAGATAGAAAAGAAAAAAAGAAGGAAAAGTAAAGGAGGAAATGTTATCTGCTGGTGCACGTAGAAAATGTAGACGTTAAAATAAACTAGTCACTCACTGTCTACAGCTAACACATGGGCACACCGGCATTTCTAGCTACGGAGGAGCCACTAGCATATAGAGGAGACCGCAGCGGCGTATAGCCACTGCAAACACGAAGGCGTGAAGGACGCCGAAAATGAGAAAACCAGAAGGAAGTAAACAAGTTGCTAGAGGAGCAACGGAAGTTCTTTTCTCGGAATCCTAGGATCTTGAAAGGTCACACGTACGAGGCGTGGATGGAAGCTTGCCATGGAAGGGATTTTTGTCTGTGGTATTCCCAGAGCCGCTAAAGGGATTGACAGTTTTCCACATAGAAGTAGCATTTTTGTAATTGTTGTTTGAAATTCAGGTGGCGTGGAGCAAGATATTAAACTACCTCTACCCAGAGAAGAATGCGAAGTAAATTCAGCAAATCTAAAGGCTGCTATTAGGAGGAACGCAGGCACTGCAATCACAATTGTAGTCTGAATAGGCCAATTTTCCAACAATTGAAGTGGCAAGAACTTGTTGTCGGGCTGGTTGGTGAAGCATAGCTCATACATGAACACAAAAGCACAAACATAACGCGAGACCAAGAAGACACCGGATGCTGTTCTGTGTCTCACTGCGTAACAAGAAACCAAGAAGAAAAGGCTGCAAGAAGAAATGATGAAGACGCAGTCCTTTGTCCCGATTCTCTGACGTAGGCCGTGCTACGGATGAAACGATAGGCATAAAAGTATTGCTTTCTCCAAAAGGACTTGTTTTTGGGCTAGTTGGTGCATACTTGGTGCAGAAGACTGAGGCGCAAAAAAACATAACGTGAAGCAGGAAGAGCAGGAGAGAAGACAGAACAGCGCCAACTACGAACTGTTTAATGACCGTCTAGGAAACGCACTGGAAAGTAGACAAAACCACACATGCGTGCACAACCGACAAACATCGCACAGCGTCATGAACAAAGCACTAAGTTATATAAAAAATGCATTTCAGTTGCGTACAACAAAATAGATGTATCACTGATACAATCGGGTCCTTTCTTTTTGATGTAATAGGCTTCTAAGAGCTCTCTAGCCGTTTGTTTTTCGCTCCTACCAAGAATCACCGTCCTTTCAAACAATGGCACACATCCGCAGGCTTTACAGTGCGCTGAAAGATGCGCATGCTCACTTTTGCCTAAACTATTGTCATGCTCCCTCAGTCTGTCATTAATTCAACGCCCCGTTTGACCAAAAAAGAACTTGCCGCAGCCTAGGGGAGTCCCATATACCACGCCTTGTGCACAGCGCCTAAAAAGTCTTGTGTGCTGCTTCTGGCAGCCCCTTTGCTCATCGCATGTGATACGTGGGCACAATTGAGTAAGTTTGTTTGTAGCTGAAAAAACAATCGGAACACCATAACGGGAAGCTACCTTCTTGAGGTTATGGCTCACAACGGTGTATATACGGGACCACCTCAGGCTTAACCCGCTGTCTCTCCTTCGGGCGCACTCAGTCCGTTGTTAGCTCCGTGGTAGAATCCTTGGTGCAGAGGGTGAAAGGCAGAGTGTCGAATGCAAATGCGCGCCCGAAGGAGAGAGAGCGGGTTAAGCCTGAGTCTTTACTGCAGATAATTTTGGTCCTGGAGCAGCTCCTCCAATAAAATCTCGCCGGAATTTGGTTTTTTTTTTTGTTTTTTGTCATACAGTAATCTGAAAAGACGCCGTTCAGTCACAGGTGTCTCAGCACGAACTTCCTCGGCACACAATAACATCAACCAAAACAAGATTAGAAGTATTTATGAGGGCTTCAAATCTGGTCGTAAACGCGAGCAAGACCTGTTAAATTGGGCTAAACGTCACCTCTGGCAGTCAAGCAAGGCAGATAAAGTAGCTGAAATTCGCTCGGTGTAGAAGCCGGCGTGAAGGGTCGGAACTTATATTGTAACTTGTATCTTTTCTCGTTTACTGTGACGTCAAGAAAATTGAATCAGCTCCTTTCACGTGGGGACACTTTCGTTGTTTTTCTAGTGTGTCCAAGATTTGCAGCGCGCATTTAGCGGCAGGGATCTGTAGACTATTCAATAGAGTGCGAATAACACTCATGAACGACCTCAATGCAGAAAAGACTTGTACCTCTTGGGCGGACAGACTGCCTGCTGGGGGCATATTCGTTGTTGACTGTCGATATTGTGGTTCCGTCGACACGTGTACCCGCGGTAAAGTGGGCCAGTCAGAGCCGGATGTTCTCTGTAGCGCCACAGTGTCTTCCGGCACCTCTGGACGTACCCCACCTGGTGGCGGGGGCGGGGGAGGTCTCTGTGGTCGTGGCGGCGGTGGTGGTGGCGGTGGCGGCGTTAGTGAAGGCACCTTCGGCACAGGACTACTTTTTTTCTTTTCTTCGAGCACCACCGTCGACGTCAGTAACAAGATGGCGCACCATAGACCGCATCAAATTTCCGAGAAAAAGTCAGGCGTGCTTCCATAATTCAGTGGAACGCAAGAGGTCTACAGTCAAGAATGCCTGAGTTCGGACAATTCATTTTCGAAAATAAGTTTCCCATCATCATCATTTGTGAACCGCATTTTTAAAAAATACCTCGTCTGTCGGGCTATGAATCGTTCGTTTCTTCATCGTGCATTGAGCGAAGTCAAGTTGCTGTGTACATCCGTAAAGAACTCACTTACGTTCTCCAAAGAGTAGAGTCTCACAATGGAAATCACTACGTGTGTCTATATGTTAAAAAGAAGAAGTTGTCGTTTACGCTGATAGGCGCACTTTTGTTGTTTTTGTTGTTGCTGCTGGTGTTTTTTGTTGTTTGTTGTTTTGCTGGTGTTGTTGTTGCTTTTGTTGTTTGCTGGTGTTTTTGTTTCTTTTGTTGTTGCTGCTGGTGCTACTGTCCAGTGCGGTAGACGAATCAAGCAGATTACTCAGTTCCAAATTTATCCAATTAGGTTGTGTAGCTTTTCCCGCTTTATGGTCTTTAGGTAACACTGTACGCCTTAATTGAGTGAATTTATGCACCGACTCCAGCTGGTGTACGCTCCCGCAGAAAAGTAACGGCTGAACGCGAACGGAGTTTTCATCAAAGGGAACTTACTCACGGGAGCCACTGGTGCATCGTACAAGGAGTTACTGCACATCCTTTGCCGAATTCAACGTCTAAATTTGTATGCAAATCTACACGGCTTACCATGTAGATTGAGATGCAAAATACCACCGCCTGTGAGAAGGTTCGATTTTGTATTAGAGAATGAGAAAACAAGATTGCATGCTTACACTCAGTTATCGCTCCATATGGGTACGCTGCAACATTAGTGTTCATATGCATACGATGTTAACGAATGCACGTGTATGAGCTGACTTGCAAATATAGCTGGAATCGACGAGCAATACCCTATGCCTTATTCATAGGTGCTTGATTTTAAAATCATGCAGTGTAGTCGGCGATTCAAGTTATCTAATGTTGGATGTGTGGAAACCAATTTTTCTGCCTCCCGGTGCGTGCAGCAATGGCCCTCTTTCCCATTAACATCTCAGCATTTCCTATTCTCAGTTTTGTATCTCACGTGGTGTATAGACGCTGAAATTGTGGCATGGGTGCATACAGCACAAAACAAAATGTAATCTCGCTGTAGTCTTGCCTAGTACAAAAAAGTCGCTTACTTCGAACAGTAAGAGTACCGGAACCATTCCAGTCTCGCCAATTCATAACCTTTTCCATGAATTTGTTACACTTGTCAAATATGCGCTTTCGGTTGCTTTTGAAGGAGCATACCTCCGGAACATGCTTCAAGATCACTCAGAAAACAAGAGTTTTGTAAGTGACCTTGGAGGCACCGATGACGTATTTTGTGATATTTACCTTTTCACCATCCACCATCGGTATGATTCAGAGAGACAGAATTGGTGCCCTAAATAGGCGAACCGTGAGTTTTTTTCTTGCTTTTGTGTGTGCAACGTTCTAGCTTCAGACGCAAAACTGCGACCTTCCGAAGAAAGAAATACAGCAGGTCGGTTTCAAAAATGAATTCTTGTCCATACGTCAGCCGAGGTCCCGTGCACTTACAGTGCGTATATGTTTTTTCCGGTAGTACCTAGAATACCACCAATAAAAACCTCTCTTCCTGCCTTCTCTCTCTCTCTCTCTCTTTTTTTTTCACATGTATATAGTTTGCCTTATCGTTACACTTCGATGTGCAGTGCGTGCTGCAGGGATTTATTATACCGAGTGGCTCTCCATCCATCTTAGTGATGGAGTCGCCCGGGAAAAAGGGCGCGAGGAAGAGGGAAATGCCCTCATTCCTGGTAAAGCGAGCGCATATGCGGACGCGACGGTACAGTTTTAGGAGCAGGCACTACACCTACGCATTCCTAATGGAGTGTATTCCAGTAGTAACGGTACCCCCCCCCCTCCATTTTCTTAATAAGCAAACTCAGTACCAGTGCAATAGCATGCAAGACGGACCTATAACTTCAAGTACCAAAGGGTCACAGTGGCTATCACTTAGTTCTGCTTAGCTAGATGTGAAGGGTTCAGTTAAAGGTCATGGTCATTTCATTCCTCTGTGTTTAGAAAAAATGTTTAACGATTTCGAGTACTTCGTACTCAACTACGGGAGAAAACCGCCCGTGAAATTAAACTTCAAGTCACGCTGACCTGAACACCAAATTTATCCAAAGTAATCCTTATGCTTACGCTTATCCCCAAGTTGTTCATTCGTGTGTTAATGACGAAAATTCTACTGCCATACAAGTATGCCATTGTGAGATCTCTATCTTTCGTATCCGTGATGTGGGAGAAAAAAAGACTATGTTTCTATCCGAAAACGAAGCTAGTTATTCTTCCTTCTACACCTGCGATCAGATGTATTCGTTTTGAAAACTGTACAAGTGAAATTTTATATACAAATTTATCTAGCTTCATCCCCTTGAGGACTTGCATGTACTCCATCCTCCATCGTAAACATGAGCCACATGGGTAGAAGAATATACCAAGCGGGAATGAAAGTTTTCAAATTTCAAGCACAAATAAATCAGTATACAGAAAGAACTGCAGTGGGCTTTGTGGGATCTCAGTTTAGCCTTTCTCAGTGCGCATTGGCTTGATCATTCCACGTGACTAGTGTGAGTGTGTAAACTAGTATGCTAAGTTAATTAGCAAGAACAATTCGAACAATGTACCAACTCTTCATCGCCTAAATGAACAGGGAATGTGATTAAAAGTTGAAGCACGCCGATAGGGCCTCCGTGCTGCACTCACTCAAACGCGAAATTTTTAGCGACTTCAGGAGCAGCGCGTGCTCACTTAAACACAGTCCCGACATACAGAGCCACAAGTGAGGTGCTAAATTAGGCTTAAAATCCGGAAATCTCATTAAAAATTGCTGTCTTCTACCACTTCATCCCCGAGAGGTATCATGCGTTTTGTACTGACATTTTACAGTCAAAGAACAAATAGCAGCTCTAAATCACCACTTGAAGCAATATGCGCCTTTAGGCAAAAGCTGTTTGTAATTTATTCAAGGCGTGGTTTCTACAACTATGTTTTTCAATAAGCTTGACGCTTGTGCTAAGTAAAATTTATTTCCATACACGGTGGTGCAGACCTTCATTACTAGCGGACTGCATTCATTCAAGTTGCCTTTCTTCAAATAACCTGTGTACAAACGAAGTTGAGAAGATTTCTTGCCTGGGTACTTCTTCATAACTCATCTTCCACATGCCACTTGCATGCTTTCAGGCAAAAAGAAAAAAAAAAACCTTCCCTGAGCGTGTTTCGGAACCTAAAGAAAGAACAGATCAAAAGTGCGGCTTCGTGCAGAGTGCCTTGAGAGAAACACTATCTAAGATTTCGAAACTGTGCACCTGACGTCGCTATGCGAAGGCAGAACCGTTGGTCGAACGAGGCACTTTCTGGAGGAGTGCGTAGCTCTGAGGTAGATTAGGTTGGGCGCAAATAGCCGCGCTTTAATTAAGATGTCCCAGCTTTCTTCATCTTGACAGCTCTTTCCTGTTTTTTTTTTGTGTGTGTAAAGCCACTTTTTATAACTGTATTATGGATATGAATACCAGCCTTAATCTCTAGAAACGTAATATGAAACATATAGGAAAGAACTTTAATACAGAATCATACATCGGATCAATGAGCGAGGTAGCAGGAACACGAATTTATATTTATCAAAACTTGTCGGTGCCTTTCTATTTGCTTCATGTACACTCGCTTTTTAGTAATGAATCAGGAATATGAATACCGGTGCTATAGTCTTGAGATCCGAAACACGAATAGTAGGAAGTAACATCGAAAGAAGGTATAAAATCGAGCAACGAGTGAGAAAATATACAAAGACAAATTTAATCTAACCGAACAGGTAGGAACAAAGTAAGGCGTAATAACCACGAGTAAATAAGTTCGATGTTAAGTGGTTCATGTAATTCGATGTTCCAAATACGGGGTTCGCTCTCGTCTCGAAACGTAACTAGCTGTGTTTCGTAAGCGAACAAAAGCTCATGGTTATATCGTAAGACGCGTTGAAAAAGCTTCGCACAGCATTATTCGTCGAAATGCCTAAGCGAAAGAAATGAACGTGTATGGGATCATCGGAGATTGAAGTGGTGGGAAAAAAAAAACCAACGAGTGCACTTATAAAGATTCTGGTGAAATCTCCAGTCAGCGCTAACCCGAAAGAAGTTCACTGAATCGGGAACCTCTTCTTCGAAGTTTTTTTTATATAAATAGATGCAAATGCCGGCATTACTGCTGTCAGCCGTAAACACAACTGAAGCTCGAGTCAGATGTAACTTATCTTAGATATCCAGATGCTGTTGGCGATTCAGGAATTGCTGTTTTCGTGGTCTTTCATTTACCAACCTAGTTCTGCTATTCCCTCTTCTCTTACTGTGCTGGCTTAACGCGTAGAGATCACTAGCATCTATGGAGGACGTGTTCACATTTTTACCAGTATTGTTGCATCATATGCTTGCGTCGCTGTCTTGGAGCACTCCTCATTTAAGTATTAGACGATTCTTTCTGTCGGAACAGTTGGAGTGCTGGCCATGCAGCACTCAGCGCATCTACACGAAGGCGAATTATATAAAGGTGAAACTAACGTCGCCGTCGATGAAATGTAAAAGAATCACACTTGTATGTCAAAATGCATTTCTTCATCTAACCCATGCACAAACGAAGTTGTGAAGATTTCTTGCCTGGTAACTTCATCAGAACTCATCTTTCACGCACCACTTGCTTTCAGGCAAAGAAAAAATACTTTCCCTGAGCGTGTTTTGTGATGCGTAGCTAGACTTATTTGGAACACTTGCTTGTGCAATAGCTAATCATATATAAGATATTTTTATGAGTGGACCGTAACATACTTACGAGAGAACTTAAAATGTCACAAGGAAGTTAACAGGTGGCACCTGGAGCAAGCAGACTTTGTAAATCATATGAAATCTTGCAAGAGTCGTTCAATCAAGAAATTCTCGCCTGTATATTTGACCATAAACATTTGGCTTTCTGTTGGTTCTGTTCAATTTCCTACTCACCTAATAATCAATGGCGCACAATATTGCTGTGTCAACTTCTTAAGTTTAACGATCACTCGCGAACTCGCGTCAGCAGTTCACTTGTTCGGGCGTGGAACGTGTTAATCGGTGCATATCACCGTACGCTGAGTGATGACGACGTTATGCGAAGCATGCGGCGGGAAGGTAACCGTGTCGCAATTTTTATTGATTGATACATCATGAATGACGCTAAATATATGTACAGTATGGTCCTCTGATAAATAGAGCATTTGAATGCACACCATCCGTATTCCTGGCCCTCTAAAAGCAAGTGGATTAAAAAACAATCTTCATGGAAGTCAATAGTCTGGCAAGAGGAGTAGGAAATTTCACCACCAGTGGCCTTATGCATATCTAAGCCCCTATGATTCTGTAAGATAGCGAAATTTAAACATGCTTCTCACGCAAGTGTTCCCGTTAATAGTGAACCCATCTGTACAAATTATGCACGCACAGACATATGTTGAAGAGTTGCAGATGTTTTTATAACCAGTTGTTTGCACTGGCGCAGCGGTGCCAACTGGAACATGCGTATTAGCACACCCAGAAGCTGATATAAACCGCCGATCCTCGCGAGGATTCTGGCCCTGGACACTGCTACATAAATCAACTTCACTGCATAGCAACCAACCATATAGTTGACGTTGACCCGACGGGGCGGCTGTATCGAAGGAGTACATATGTAATGCTTATAAACTTCGGCAGGTAGCACTGCAACAACTATTGATGCTTCAAGAAGACTAGTGTCTATCTCAAAGACAGTTCCGAGATCTGGCGTAGCTCTGGTAAAATGCTTCATTATCACGCAGAATGCCTGGGTTTGATTCCAGCAGGCACCCTGACACTTATCATTACATTAATCGGGTCGACGCTATACCATTGTCGGGTATTTCTTAACGCTCGCGCGTCAAAATTGTCCATGTGTGTTCTCGTCGTTTTTGGATAGATACAAAATGTCAAATACCGGTGGCACATGCCCGCCTATGAGCGGCACATACCCGCCCGTGGGTATAGATATGTGCCACTGTCTGTCTAGAAGTGTTAGACGACGTACACAACGGGATTGCGACATTAATAATGTCTTGACCAGCGCAACATCTTCGTCAAGTTATCTTACCCTTCCATGCTAATTTTGGTTCACGCTAAGTTAAGGAAGTGACACCACGAGAGCACCCAAGCGTAAGCGGTTAGATAGATAGATAAATAGATAAATCGATACGCTCAAAGTCGCCGAAGTTCACTAAGAAATGTTTCGCATTTAAAAGTATCAAATAACATTATGTACCTGTCAAAAGAGGTTAGAAGGGCCAGAAAAGCTTCCATTGCAATACCTAAAGCTAAGATAATGCAGCCGTACACCTAAAGTTAGACGAATAGAACAGTTCTAAACTACCGGCCATGGTGTCTAAGGAACTCGGCTGCTGATTTGCAGGTTGCGGGATCTAATCGCCGGCCGCAGCGGTCGCATTTTTGAAGGAGGCGAAAATGCTTGAAGCCTGTGTGCTTAGATTTAGGTGCACGTTAGAGAACCCCAGGCTGTCGAAATTTCCGGAGCCCTTCACTACAGCGCCTCTCGTAATCCCATCGTGGTTTTGGGACGTCGAGTTCCAATAAATATATTTCTCCTTGCACAACAATCTATTATTTCGTCCAACTTTTCATAAACACGGATAGAAAGCTATGGACACGAGGCCTGAGTTAAGATTTTGCTCTGCTTTTCAAAATAACGGTTTTATTGAAAATGTACCCATTGACTAGTTTTTAGTGGTTCATCATTGCAGCATAAAGCAACACACACCAGCTATGGTGTGCGCTGACTGTGTATGGTAGCGCACACCAACAAAAAAAAACGACTATGTTCTCCTTTTGCTTTCGTGTTGTCCGCCGCGGTTGGTCAGTTGTTATGGTTCTAGAACGCTGAACCCAAGGCCGCAGCTTCTACCTTAGCCGCGAGGGTGGCGTTTTGATGAAGAAGAAATGAAGGTCCATGTATCGCGCAATGCATGTGTGCGTTCAAAAAAAAAAACATCAGACAGTCATGATTTCCGGAGTCCCCAACTACACCGTTCTTTTTAACCATATCGTAGTTTGGGGGCGTAAACCTAGATATCAATAATATTGTTTTTGTGTTTGTGCTTCACCTGGTGTGTGTTACTATACAGCGTAAGTTCCTTTATAAAAAGAAAGAAGAATCGGGAGGGGGTTGAATGTTCGGTTGTCCAGGGTAACTAGTTGTTCGATTGTCAAGCATACAAGTGGTCATACGCATTTATACGATTACTACAGCTGCACTAAAGATATCAAAGTCGTAAACTTGATTGTCCTCCATATCTTTATTTCGTTGTGAAACTGCTGTTCCCGTTATATGCAGCGCGTCAAGAGGGTAAACAAAAGAAGTTAGACCAAGTAGAAAATAAAAAAGCGGAAAGCTATTTTATCCGGGTCTGCCGCAGAGGCTGATGCATTGTTGACTTGTGTACATGTCAGCCTAATGAAATAAAGAACTTCTAACCTTGTTTAGGCAGCAGAAATAATTCAATCGTACTTTCTGTTTATTTTTTTTTCTAGAACGCATGAATCGAACTTTATAAATTCACAATTTAACAGAAATGATGATCGCTGTCTTACCCATCTATTTCCTTCCATACGCCCTCGCTTTGTGCGATTTATACGGTGTTTGCTCAGCGACACAAATTGGTCAGGACATGTTTGCGCATTTTCTCTACTCTTTTTATGCAATACAACGACGTCTGAAATTTTAGGTTGCCGCCAATAAAATAGCACTGCCTGCCTCCTTTTCAGACCTTTGCTGGTTGAGGATAACAAAAAATAACTTAATATGAATCAATCCTGTATCATTTCCCTCGTACGCTGGGACAGCGTGTGGACCGCACTTTTCAATATTCTCCTCTTTTTCAAAGTCATCGTTCTTTCCCATTGCGACACATCTCGAAAAGAAGCTTAAAACATCAATAAAATATTCGTAGCTTCAAAACTGAAGCAGGAACAAGCATGTTGAAGTGAGGTAAAAACGAAAGGAATTGGCTTTGGTTTTCGATCGTTGCTGAGTGAAATTCAATTACAAACGCGCACAGCTCTATGGAAAAACCAAGCTTTCAAGTGTTCACAAAATTGTTTTAAACGTAATGTTCGGTGCTTGCGAATGTTGCGGCGTTTGTTGAGCCCTAATATTTGTATTTCCAAAGCTGGTTTCAGGGAAGGAAGGATCGTTCTTGACTGTTAATACGATGACTTGCATACAAATTCCTGTGTACGGTTATGGATTTCAATTTAGAGGCAGCGTATCGGTTGAATTAATCTTAAAAATTTGGCATATATAGCAAGCACTTTGGTAAAAGGTAATTTAGCTTTATGTAATATCAGTATCAAAAAAACTATCAGCAAACGTTTATTCGCAGCAATCAAATGTTTCAGCCTATTTCACATTTGAAAATAGAAAACATAAAAAGGTTCTCCCTGAATACTTGCGTGACTTTAAGTTAGGTCTTTTTATATTTGCTTACATAAATAGCTGTCTGCAAACATATCACAAAAATTAAAACAATAATGCGTGACGATTGCAACGCATTAACGCTTCGCCAAAGAAAGACTCAAAGCTTTCTTAATGTTCTGAAAATAGGTTTTTAGAAGTTGCGACTCGCCACATAATGGTCAACAAAGATGCTGCCACGGCATACTTTTCTTATTCTTTTCTAGTGTTTCAACACAATCAGACGTATTATCCGGCTAAAGTTTATAGCGCTCTTTGTGATGAGCAACCGTGTGGTCCATTTCACCATTGTCTCATTAGGGTTCGTAAGAACCGGTAAAAAACGCATATAAAACGAATTATTGAGAGTACCACAGTGAGAAGAAATACCAATACAGAACATTAGAGCACACAGTGTTAAGTTTGGCCCGGAAATTCGTCTGGCGGTGGTGGTAGTGGTTATAAGATAAGAAAAGGTACCTAATTTCTGCAACCCGGTCGGCAGCATGGCGCAGTGCCTGAAATTCGTCTTGCCAGACGCCATTGTGCGTAAGCAGGTCTACTGTGGAGGCTCTCATTCTCTTCGGCGCCCAATCTGCCAGACGCTGTTGAAGATTTGAGTGATTACCCAGACAATGTGGCAAGCAAAGGCGAGTTCCCGACTTTCAAAGGTGGACCCTTTCGTCGTTCCTTCAAGCAGCAGTGGTGCCTGATGACCTCGGCGATTCATCTGGAGACGGGGAAGCTGCTGTGACCGGCGCCAAAGCTGACGGGGGAGCGGCGCACTTTTAATCCTCAATCAAGCAGCCGACCGGCCGGCTGCCTATGCCCGCCAGGCATTGTCCCTGCTAGCCGGAGGATGAGACGTCATGTCGCCACGACATCGTAAACAGTTCTAGAGAGGACGACTTGACATCATCTTCCTTGGAAGAGACCGTGGCGGCCGCCGCAAATTGCCCCGCTAATTAAGCGAACAAATCGGCGGGTCCTTTGATGTAGGCTGTCAGGACCGTGGGACCTCTCGACTAGCGGCACACACACGTCGAGGAAGAGCCCTGCTGGCGCTACCTTGCATTGCAGTGTCCACGACTGAATATTGGACGTTCACGTGGACCGTGCATGCTCGTCCCCCTCACCTGTTTTGTGTGTGTGGTTGGTGTTCCACTCGGAGAGGAGGAGCCAGACAGAGCTTAAAACGACGCCGCAGAGTGCTGGACGTCGCTCTGAACCATGTAACGGTTCAATCACCGCGCTCGTGGTTTGTGAAACCACTAACCCTTCTTCGCTGTAAATACGTGTAAATAATGCCACAAATGTGTTTGTTTTCGTATCCTCTTGTCAGCGTTCCTCCCCCAGGTTACACCACGCCACCGGGTAGACCCCCATTCGCGACAACTGGTGGCAACGGTGAGATGGCATCATCAGCTACTTCGTCCTGGGTCCGCAACAACTGGTGGCAGCGATGGAATGCCATCAGCGACCTTCCTTCCGACCCATAACAACAGCTTTACGTCTATTTCTTTTTTTTCAGCCAAAGCAAGGACACCGTGAAAAAAGATTGGCATTTTTGGAGCGCATACACACTCAAATAGTTACATCTAATAACTCGTGGACGTAGAGACGAAATTGATGAATTCACTGTGACAAGATTCGTGAAAGGACGAGCAAACGCAGGTAGCCAGTTTTTGCTGTCGACTCAAGACTGATGCCTAGAAAATATTTGGAGGTTCGATGCAAAATAACCGCACAAATAAAGTTACGCCTTTGGAATACAAAGCTAATAAAGCAAAAAAAATGTTGCAAAACGTTGAAACCCAAAGGGGGTATTTCAATCAACACTTTCTCCCGGTCTGTTGTTAAAAAAATTGAGCATGGAGAGGCTGAAATGCAATGCTTGCAATTAAAATGCTTCGTGCGTGTAAATGCATGTGCACGAGAACGTAAATTTTGTGACGACCGATGTCGGGAAATTCATAAAAACGATTGGTGAACCAGAATTAAGAAAAAGATGGGCGAGGCGCCACGGCGCTATAACTGACGTTCTGGGTGAATGAATGAAGGCAACTGTTCCAAAAGCAAAAAAATAGCAGGTCTTCCTTTCGGTAAAGAAAAGACTGAAAATTAAAGAAAGAAGGGCCACAGACATTTTAGTACAAGATATCTTGTGCTCCCAACAGAAATCGTGCCCCTCAAAAAAAAGTCACAGCTTTGCCGCGAAGGCGAAGCAAAGAATGCAATAGCAACGAATTGGAAGGTCTCGCGCAGAATGGAATGCAGATCGAAACGTGTATCGCATTCCTAGCGCACAAAGGACGCACGAAATGTACTCACAGGTACAGATTAACGCGCATAAGCGTCTCAGTTGTTACTTCGCTGTGGCTGAAAAGCACGTCCTTTTCGCAAACAGAGACTGTGCAACGATCGAAGTGACCTTTGTGCACCCGGTAACTACAACAGAATCGTTCCGATGAAACCCAAAGGCTAGGCAAGACGTACGGTTTTCCCCTCTGGAAGATAAGGGCGCGCGATCGAGCGTACACCCCCTTATTCTCTACGCGGGCTAAACTACGCGTGAGAATTGAGAGCCGCCGCGCGCTCACTGCGCCATCTTGCTGATAACGCTGAAAACATGATAGTTCCTCTCCCTCCAAGATGCCCGCCAACATTTGTAAGTGGTAAATATGAATAGCTTGCCGTTTGAACGTTGAAGCAGGTACCTTTCGGTGGCTCAGTGGTTAAAGCGTCGCATTCACGACGCGGAGGTCTCACGTTAGATTCCGCGTGCTCCTTTTTCTGCGATTGTTTTTCCTTTTGTGCGTCTTCATATATATATAGATACATATACATATACGGTGCATGACATCGACGCCGACGGCGAATCGCAGCCAAAAGTGTCCACATAATTGCTAACGCAATAAAAAGTTTTGAAGCAATCGACTATAAAGATAAGGCATTAGGGTGAGAATGATAAAACTTGCGCAAGCTGCGGCCTGAAAGAGCAGGTTAGTGCCTTCGGCACATCGAGAATAATCTTCTGATGATATGCGGGTAAAATAAACAAAAGCAAAAGCAAAAAAGCAGGTAGGTTAACCAGGAACATGTCCAGTTGTCTATCCAACGCTTAGAAATTGGAAAATAAAAATACAAAAATGAAAGAGACAAAAAAAAATTAAAGTGAAGAATAAATGTGCTGACGCGTATGCATTTTTCCTTATACAACAGTCAAAGGCAGTCACACTAGGTGATTAGTTTCGAAGGCACGGGAGGGGGGAAAAATGTACGCTAAAAAAATAAAATGTATATTTTATTTTTTTTTTGATGATAAAATGTATATTGCTCAAGATTTAGCGTTCATACTTGCGCAATTGGCAATTAAAAAGCGAATATTGCGCATATTTGAGGCACCATAAGAACACGTCCAAATTCTGTATGTGTGTCTTTTTACTATAAAAGGCATACATAAGTAATTCTAAGGGCCGTAGCGCTTATTACGCTGTGCTGACGATGCAACGCTTTCACGAAAAAGCAAATGTTTCCAACGCTTTGCTAAGGCGACTCGGTGGAGGCAGCTACCCATCGCCTTGCGTTCTACACTTTATCGCCTCCGAGACAGGCACGCACGCCACGCGCTTCGTTTTTCAAGATAACTGCCAGATAGCGCTCATGTCTCACGTGTGACGTGACTTGATGCGCTCGTTCGCTTCCGCTGCACGCTCGAGGCACTCTGACGCAGCGCCTCCAGAATACAATTCACCAATTTTCTTGCCCAAAACATCAAATAAACGTTTTGTTCCCTCTCTCCAGACGCAAGACTATCGTCTTTCGATGACATTTGCAGTGTAGAATGCAGATCCGGGGCCATTTTTTTCTAATAGCTGGCAATCTTCATCCAGCGTATTTTGCTGACGCTTTTTACCGCCAATGCAATCTTGCCTCAAACGGAGCTTCGGAAATTAGACGCGAGCAGCATCGCCAACGCCCGGCTCTCTCGGCTCATGCTTCGGTTCGTTGCTGTGCCGATCGCTGGACGGTTCTTCACGCTGTCTCGTCGCTGTCTTTAACGGCTAATAAACCTCCTCACAATATATATATATATATATATATATATATATATATATATATATATATATATATATATATATATATATATATATATATATATATATATATATATATTCTTGACAACTATAACTAGATGACGAGTAAACTACAAGAACAATAACAACCTTGACATAGACGGTGCCACCATCAACAGCAAGAGAACATCCGACCAAAGAAAACTGAATACAAACTACTACCAGTGATAGCTACTTTCTCTGGAAGCAGCGCAAAATATTGTAGGACTATATGCGACAATATTGTATGCTCAAGACGAAGCAGAAGTGCTTCATCAGGGAAACGCAGCTTGACTTAAATATTTTGGAGAGTGACATTACCTCAGCTTTCCCGTAGCAAGAGTGCTTCGTAAAAAGTGACGCTCTGTGTTTTGTGCATCTGTGCTTTACCACGTCGATGAAGGCGCGGCCCACGCAACAGCTTGGAGGCAACACAAAAAGCCTGTGATGTAGTTTTCTTCAGTGTTTACAGAAAGCTGCCCATTTTTTCGCGGTGTGTAGTTATCCCTAAATTGATTACATGTTACCATTGAGCAGTCTTGCATGTGTTATTACTAAGAACAGTGCGTTTTTATCCCATGCGACTGAAAACACGTAAAGAGCAGGATAAATGACTGACCTTATAGATTTAGTACCCGCGCCTCAGAAGTCTTTAATACACCAATCCTTACTTCATCCTCTGCTAAGCATAGGCGACTAAATTCACAGAGTGTTTTGTCTGCCAGGAGTGATCTTTATTAGAAGACAGCCTTTACTCACGTGTTCGCCGCCATTATTAGTTGGTGCGTGTTGTTACGGAAGCTGAAAGGGCGTGACAATTCTTTCTGAAGTGCGGGCCATGATGCGAGAACAAAGCAACAGCAAGCAATCAATCAACGAACGAATGAAATATATATTATATTTCTAATGAAAATATTCATCGACCGTTTATTTATGCTCACTGTTATATCATACGGGGTTGATATTGTGGACGGCTCGAATGATGTTTCTAAAATAGCCGCCGCTTTTTATATGAATGTCGAGAACACGTAAAGCCTATACAGTAATATCTGAGCACGCTGAATTTCAATAAGTGATTAGGACTTTCCACATGTTCCAATCTTCTTCAAATTGGACCTAAAAATTCTCGATCTCTTTACTATCGAAGCAAATGACACAATGATTAGGAGGTGTTCATCCTATTCGGCAGGCAACACAAAGCCGTAAGTGTTTTACACTTCTCTTGAGTGCGCCTTAGTTCAATGCACAGTCATCCTCAAATGGACATTCAGACCTTAAATAAAACGCTTCTTATTCAGCGGCATCGATGAACACCTCATGTGATTGTAAAGACGGCGTCTTTTTTGTGCCTACTCTTAAAAGCAAAGCTCAACCACTTCCCGGTGTTGTGGAATATTTATTTTCATCGCAAGTGTTAGACCTTGCATAAAGGACAATTTACTATCAACTTAAGAGCGGTATAATTTCTTGCGACAATGTTTCTCACCAACAATCAATACAGAAGCCATGCCTTCATTCGGTGCTGCACAGAAATCGGTAGAACTACAAGATTCTCTGGAGGTCCAGCGTATATGCACTACAGATTCCTAATGTCTTGGATAAGGCGCCTAGTTGGTTGCCCCTTGCCACTTCTGACACTAGATTTACTTTGCTTAAATCCGAATCAGGGACACTGAACACTGCATCACTACATACGGCCCAGGAGGGAAAAAACAAATAACACGGTTTCTCCATAAGCGCACTGCACAGGTGTTGTTTTCAGAAGCGTCTAGGATGTTCGTGATTCTGGGTGTTGCTTACTCTCTTAAATTATTACAGATATACTGGCCGATGGGACACTTAGTAAACACAACACTGTAAGAGATGCTCGGCCGCAATTGTCGCCAAGTCTGCTCGGCTAAGACCACCTGTGACAGCGTCATCAATACCACCACATCCGTCTCGCGACAGCGATTCATACCAGGGTTTTCCAGATTGTAACAGATATCCATCGTGTGTCGTCTAACTATGGCTGTTCTCGCTGCTCGGCGCTTGCCATGATATTGCGATATTTGCGGGCATTGTAATCGAACGCATCATAATCAACACCTCGCGTAACCTTTGCAGGAGAAATTAATAGCAGTTCATACCAGTTCCCTAACAGTCACTGCATATCAGTTGGCCGGCTCATTCCCTGTGACGCAGCGCGCTACGTTACTCAACGGAACTACAAACGTTGGCGCGGACGCTGACAGATATGAATCACCAGATGAACGTGGTGTTATGGGTTAGCCTGGCGAAACTAAGTTTGCTACATTTGACAGGCACGGAAGTAATTTATTCGGGACTCTGGCTGTGACTTTCCCACTAATTCTGATAGGAAACGTTCGCTTCACGATTGAAGATGTAGCTGGCAATAAAATATACGTCGTTTAGGAACTGCATATGTTTATTTCGTGTTTGGAGGCAGCATTATACCATTCAAAGAAACGTGGATGAAAGAACTCCAAACCGAAAATGTGAAATGCTTTCTGTTGTTTTTTTTACAAACGTGAGCTAACATAACCTACTTGGGCTGTATTTGCGTCCATAATGAAGAACTACATGCATCACGTACCTTGCCGGAGAGATTTTGCAAGACAACGCGAAACAATTCCTTACTTAAACTCATGCTGCTCGAACATGCTAGTTACAGCTTTTACGGCACAAGTTAAGAACCTAAACTCGAAGAGAATCATTCCAAACACTCAGAGATGTTTTTTTCTAGCACAGAAGTTTGACCGCGTAGGCCGAAATAAGTAGTTCAAAATTATTCGTTCAGTTTACCTTGTTGCCCAGAGGGTACAATCACAAAGTATGCGTTCCTATCTAACCTCTTTGTAATGTAAAAAGAAGGTGTAAAATAATCAGCCATCGCATTTAAATCTCCCTATTATCTGGTTGTGATGTACACCTTGCGCAACTCCTGATTGGATGAAGAAGCGTGACAAACCTTTCCATGACCACTGACGAAGCCCAACTTGACATTGCCCTTCTACGTCACACAGTAACAGAAACGATAGCGCCTCCACGTATGTCGTACATTTCCCGATATTAGAGTGCTTCAGTTCGCGTCCTATTACACATGTCTGATTTGTATAAACCATTGTTCAGCCGAAGCGCCTGCTCATCATCTGATAATGTATAAAAGAACGTGAAGTGGAAAATAATTTTAAAAATCGAACGTGGCCTTCAATAAGAATCTTACTGCAGCAACCTCATGAAAGTAATTACCATGTGCACTGAATTGCGAAAATTTGTTGTTCGTGATTCTGGCAATGCGACCCATAGTAAGCTTATTCATCTATTACGCAATTCGACAAGCCCCTTTTAAAGACTATAGTCCTTCTTGGGGACCTTCTACGCAAAAATTTTGATCTGTCTGTCTGTAATTTTGTCTGTTTGTCTGCCCTTAACGACAGCCTAAACGGCACCAAACGATACCCCAAATGGCTGACCCCCTCCGCAGCGCCCACCAATATTGCTCAAGGTTTAGCGTTCATACTTGTGCAATTGTCAATTAAAAAGCGATTATTGCGCATATTTGAGGCACCATAAGAACACGTCCAAATTCTGTATGTGTGTCTTTTTACTATAAAAGGCATACATAAGTAATTCTAAGGACCGTAGCGCTTATTACGCTGCGCTGACGATGCAACGCTTTCACGAAAAGGCAAGTGTTTCCATCGCTTTGCTAAGGCGACTCGGTGGAGGCAGCTACCCGTCGCCTTGCGTTCTACACTTTATCGCCTCCGAGACAGGCACGCACGCCACGCGCTTCGTTTTCCAAGATGACTGCCAGATAGCGCGCATGTCGCACGTGTGACGTGACCTGATGCGCTCGTTTGCCTCCGCTGCACGCTCGAGGCACTCTGACGCTGCGCCTCCAGAATACAATTCACCGATTTTCTTGCCCAGAACATCAAATATAGGTTTTGTTTCCTCTCTCCAGACGCAAGACTATCGTCTTTCGATGACATTTGCAGTGTAAAATGCAGATACGGGGCAATTTTCTTTTCTCATACCTGAGAATCCTCAGCCAGCGTATTTTGCTGATGCTTTTTACCGCCAATGCAATCTTGCCTCAAACGGAGCTTCGGAAATTAGACGCGAACAATACAAATTTTATTAAAAGTACCTTCGTTCGATTTTTTGAAACGTTGGTATTCGACGTAACGATTCCGCCAGAGTGCATTAACCTGCATGTCCATTGTAGCCTTCACGAAAGGCCCCTCTTCGACTTCACAGCATGTACATTCCTGTTTCCACATCAAAGACTTCATTTTCAACGCTTTTGATGGTTTGATTTGGCGGCCTTCTATTCTCTTTAAAACCGCAAGAAGCGAGCCAGAGCACGAAAGAATAACTTTTCTCTGAAATAGAGAACAACTGTGTGACAACGCTCAAGGTCTTTCAGAGGGATGTGCCCTCCTTTGAACGGTAAAGTAGGCAACTTTCGTTCCCATAATCGATCCACTGTGGGTCGTTTACAAACGTAGAAACCCACAGAGGCGAAGTGAAAAGTGTGTCCGCATGCTATCAAAGGAGACATCGGCGCTTTAAAAGAAGTCGGCCACACAATTGTGCTATGTGCCAATCTCCTGCAGCACTGTGTCTTTACTTCTGTCCCTCTTTTTTAATCGCCTATGCAAAAAAGTGATGTGGTGTCGCGTTTGTGTGTCTGTTTTCGAAAAGCAAAAAATCTTGCATGCTTCGTCGTTTTTGATGTGGCTGTACTTTGTATAATATTACTGAGAAATTTTCTTAGACCTATGAATGATCGAACGTGCAGCACATTGGTTGCAACTTGTAGCTGACCACAGCTGCAGCTGTCTGGCACGAATACGGACTTTCTCGATAGCTCAGCTTCTGAAGCCAGGCATAAATAAATACGTGTCGCCATGTTAACATAGTGTTTGGTAGCATGAATAAAATCATCATCCTTCACTCTGCCCTAGTTACAATTTTTTCTCAAGAGTTGTAGGCAGCGTGGAAAAAAAATACGGCGCTTCCAGCAAGGAATTGACGCGGCTCACTACCATGGATCCGTAACACCCGGCACATATAACAACAGCTTTCCGTTTCTCTCTCTCTCCGTGTCTTTTGATTGCTATTTCAAGCAGCAAAAGTGAAGCTTTTAGGAGGTGGTCTGCTTTACGTTTGACTTGTAGTGTGAACAACATGCCGCAATGGTAGTAGAAGGTTTTATCACTAGAGTGCGACCAGATTCTTAAACTCTTACTACTGCGTGGTGACGGTGCCATTCTTGGGCCAACGTGTCTTCACACTCATGGGTGTCTAGAAAGAAAGAGAGAGAGAGAAAAAAATAGAGAGGCATGGAGGCACCTATCACGCTGTAACTTGACTGATTTGCGGCTACTCAATGTTATTGGCTGTCATAAAGCATGCTGGGCAAGTGCTCTGAACTTGAGAATTAAAAGAAAAAAAGCACCAGGATGTAAGGCGGCCTATAAATTGATGGTCGCAATACCTCTTATCTAGATGATAACACACCGTATTAGGTCGCTGATTTCTCAAATGGGCCCAGCAACACTTTTCCAAGTAACCATGAAATGAATTCAGTTGAAGATTTTATTGCCTCACAAATTGACTGTTGCGAAACTTTTTTCAGAATCCATCCCATACGAGTGCAGTTACAGAGATGTGTCATACGCGGCAATGGCTTTCTCTTCTCTCATCCCGACGAAAGCAATCGAAGCTAAAGTGGGAGGGATGGAATCAGTGGAGAAGGTACGCCCCGCGCGCCACACTCGACCTTGAGCACTTTTATCTCTTTTTTTTCTTTGAGTACGTGGCTTTTCAGTGGAATCATGCGTGCATGCGCGGCCTCAGTAAGCCCCGAGCGCGCCACGATGAAATCAGCCGACGATGTGATACTTGGGTCTATGACATACTAATTTTTGAGTATGTTAGCATCATTGATCGAGTGAAGAGAAAACACTTTTTCATAAATTTTGAATATTTATTGCAAATTCCAGGCCACGTGCTGCACTGTATTTCATAGCTCGCGTGTTCTCGCGAGCCATCGCTTTCTGACCATTCTCGAAAAGTGTTGCAGAGCCCCTTTACCTAGCGTTTTCCTTCAGAAAGTTAAGTGAGAAGAAGTAATTGAGAAGTAGTCAATGGTCCGTAGTGTAGTTCTTTTTCTCTACTCTCTGAGTAGAGTCGCGTCCACGTTTGTGTAGAGCACGCGAGCAGCCGGCCTATATCTGGGTGAGGAAAAGTGGGGGGGGGGGGTGACCTTTTGCGCTGGTTGCTGGGTCTGCCGTAGTTTGCCCAGCAGTGTGGCAGCTTGGGCTAATTGGTATGGCGACGATAGTTATAGCGCGAGAACAAAACGACGACACAAAGACAAGAAGGACACGAAGGACACGAGCGCTCGTGTCCTTCGTGTCCTTATTGTCTCTGTGTCGTCGTTTTGTTCTCGCGCTATAACTATTGTCTTGCCCAGCAGCTTTGGCGGTCTCGTAGGCATGCACACATGCTACACATGAGTGGCAGCCTTGGAGAGTGTGCTTGAGTAATCGAATATGAATTCGAGCCTCGAGGTACTTCCGGCAAATCTATGTCAAAGAATGACGTTTTAGAGCTGATAACACGCGTCTGCCTCATCCAGGACAAACGATTCGTGCTTTCTGGCTGTTCGACTAATCGCGATTAGATGAGAAAGTGACACTCCACGGGTAGGGCGCACAGGTGGCATAACAAAGGTGCTTGCCAACATAATTTGTGGTTGTCAGTCTGTTCAGATCTGTAATGGCTGTTTGGGCGGACATGCTCATGGGCACACCACGTCATATCCCGCGATTGCCGCAAGGTGTCACACCCAAAAGTCAGGCAAGCTGCTTGCGTGTTTTACAAGTATGTGGACATGGCTGCACATAGTCTGTCACTATTGTGATGCCTTTTAAAATAATGGTTAGTTTCGTTATATTGATGCATTGGTTTTTCTTTCTTCGTTTATTCGTTCGTCAATTTATTTGTCATGTATATTCAACCCTGGTGGCATCAGCATCAAGGATTCGAGCAATGTTCGCAAGGGCAGGAATACAATAGACAGCAACAAAAAAGCAATTCGTTTCCGTAAGGATTACATTATAGTTTGGCGTGAAGCCAGGAAAGCGCATGCCTTCAGATATTTCTCCCTCTGAGGTTTTTTGAGGTGTATATGATAGACTGGGAGGAGAAGACAAGTTTGCGAATATTGATTGCCTTTACTTTTACCTAACTCATCGGGCGTTCAACGAAGATCGTTGTTCAAGGTGCTTAATGAAGTACTAGGTGAATAGCTAAGGTAGTTGCCTTGCCTATCAAGAATTCGTCGTACTCCCATCGCTAACGAGCGAGAAAAACGCAGTGGCGTCGTTAATATTTGTGGAAGTAGGACAAAAAGTTATCGCGAGAACAAGAGCGGATCGCCAACGCGAAAAGTAGCATACTTCGCACTATGCAAACATTCATGGAAGAAAAATAGGGTTGACATAAGGGCTTTTTCCCAAGCCACTATTATAACTTTTGTCCGTTTTTGTATTCTTCTCGGCTTACTTGCGGCCATATTTTAAGCCCTTCTTGACTAAAAGCAATGCTTCCTAAATAGCGTAAACACGGGAGCTTTCTTGCCCCCTTTTAACGTTCGCGAAACAACACAGATGACTTCTGCTGATACTTTACAACATCTACTACTACTATTACTGCTAGTAAAGTAAATATTCAACTTAATGTAGCGCTAATAATTTATAGTCTTAACATTATATTACTGCAACCACTGCTACCACAACTGCTACTTCACCTACAGCCTGTCAATTAGCTTGGCCTATACGCCTCCCAGTTTTCGTTTCCTTGCTACCTTATATTATTTTAAATATCCCACGTCTTGCTTCATGGAAAGAAAACAAGAAAACAAGAAAGCAATTAGGCATGACAATTTTGTATACTTCAGACATCATTCCTTCTTTGTTATCGCGATGCATCCAAAGAGCACGTGCACTTCACATGCACTGTAACGCACGTGTGCTCTAGTCGATGCTTTTAAGAAAGGAAGACATAATTTCGCTGTAGGTTGCAAGAATATATTGCCAAGATTTCCACTGTCGCATAGTTAACGCACTGTACGCATCTTCTGTATATTAAGTTTCCTTGGTGTAACACTCGCTATAAGAAAACACTAGCATGAAACATTCAAGTCTTACTTCGCACGAGTGAGCTGGAGTGTCTCATAATTATTGATTGATATGTAGGGTTTAACGTTCCAAAACCACCATTTGATCATGAGGGACACTGTAGTTGAGAACTCCGGAAGTTTTGACCACCTGGGGTTCTTTAACGTGCACCCGGGCCAACAGCATTTCAGCCTCCATCAAAAATACAGCCGCTGCAGCGAGGATTCAATACCGCGACCTCCGGTTCAGCAGCCGAGTACCTCAGCCACTAAACCAGGATGGCGGGGCCTGGAGTGTCTCATAGATATACAGTATATATCAGGGCCTAACTGTCACTGCAACATGACGCACTAAACTTAAAATTTGGAATTTCGTCGTGTGGAGTGAACTGTACAAGGTATGAGCCAAAGGGTGACAGTCGTTTGTGTGTATGTGAGTATTTAGGCGTCATGTCCAGCGAGACTCCCGCTCTTCGCTATTGGAAGTTTTTTGTCACTAGCAATTGCTTCACCAAAAGCCTTCTGTAATTGCGGCGGTGCACGCTCTATAGGAGCCGCTTGCATAGATACGTGTGGCATGCATGTCCACCTTCAGTTGTTGTGCAGTGTGTTTTATTGCGATAGCAATTATAAGGACACTCTTGACTGTATTTTGCCACCAGTACCAGCGTCTTTGTCGGCATTGGCATTGCTGTCACTCACCCTACATGTATACGTATCTATATATGAGAAAACACAATAAAGAAAAAAGTTACAGAAAAATACAGAAAAAGAATCAAATGGGGGACCTCTAAACTGTGCATGCGAGGCGTTAACCCCTGAACTATGTAGGAGCACCTCCTTCAATGGCCGAACAACAAACTATTCATATCTACCACTTTCCACGGGTGACAGGCATCTTGGGGGGAGCTATCGTGTTTTGAGCATTACTAGCAAGATGGCGTAATGAGCGGGCTTCGCCACATCGTCACGACGTGGCAGCGTGCGCTGTCATCACCCAAGCTTACTTCGCGTCGTGAAGAGGAGGCGGTTGGACACTCATTCGCGCACCCTTATATCGCGGTGGGGAGGATCGTACGCATTGGCTGGCCTTCGGCTTTCACCGCAACAATTCTGTTGTAGTTACCGGGCGCACAAAGATCACTGCAATCGTTGCACATTTCCATTTGCAAAAAGGGCGTACTTTCAGGCACAGCGAAGTAACAACTGTGACGCTTATTCACATTCGTATGTACCTGCGAGCATGGATCGTGCGTCATGTGTGTGTGTGTGAAACGCGGATCACGTTTAGATCTGCTTGCCTTTCTGCGCGTGACCTCCCGATGTGTTGCTATCGCGTTCATATCTTTGCCGCGAAGCACTGAACGTGATAGCAAGAATTACTTACAGGTACAGATAAACGCTAACAAGCGTCTTAGTTCTTACTTCGTTTTGCCTGAAAAGCGCGCCCTTTTCGCCAACGGAGTTTTTTCTAGGGGCGAGTGTCTATAGTGTGTGGGCCGTTCCCTCCTATGAAGTATTATTAGTAGTAGTAGCAGTAGAAGTAGTAGTAGTAGTAGTAGTTTTAGTGTATAGCAACTTTGTTTATGAATTGCTGAATATATCGCGTATATCACGAGATGGCATTAGTGGTTTTTGTATAGCTCACAGACAGACAGACAGACAGACAGACAGACAGACAGACAGACAGACAGACAGACAGACAGACAGACAGACAGACAGACAGACAGACAGGCAGGCAGGAAGACAGACAGACAGACAGACAGACAGGCAGGCAGGCAGGCAGGCAGACAGACAGACAGACAGGCAGGCAGGCAGGCAGGCAGGCAGGCAGGCAGGCTGGCTGGCTGGCAGGCAGGCAGACGCTCCGCCCAACTCATCATCTTTCACGCCGTAGATACACTGCAATTTTTTTTCATTTATGTAAACTAGCTAGTCTGCGAACGCACTTTTGGTATCTGATACAGCTACGTAATGATGGCAACAATAATGAAGTTTGTACCTCATTCATTTGTTGATACAACAGTCACTTCGGCGACGAAAGCGATCCTCATAAAGGAATATGCTTACCGATAAACCAATTGTAGGTCGCATTGATGAATTTAGGAGTTCTTTCTAAACGCCACACTTTGCATGGTAAAGAAAATGAAGTAACATACTTTTTAACATTTGCACTATTGGAGATAAGGCCACGATTGAGGAAACCGCAAAGTTTTTGAGCTATTGCTTGCTCTACAATAAATAAAATAAGAAACAAAGCAAAAAGTCGAAGCCCGCTGCCCCTGGACCCAAAACCCACCTAAAATAGAAACGCTTCGTCAACAACTATGTTGCTCACCGCCTCTATGATTCAAGACGAACACATAGTCCAACCGTCAGGCATTTCTGATTCCCTTTTCGTGCTCGTGTATAATGAATGAGCGCTTAAGGATCGTCTACGACGCCTCAAGCTGTGCGAATCCCAGACCTCCAAGGGAGGGCTGACTTCACCAATGTACTTTTTCTGCTAGAGCGTACTTTCCTCTCCGAGGTGACTAGTCTTAGCAGTCGTTCTCTGCTTGCGGTTGGCTATTGTTTTTTTTTTCTTAGCTCCTGACAATATGGCGACTAAAACGTGCCCTTAGAGGTACTAAATAGTAATAATAATGGTGTTCCCCCTCAATGCACTTGAAAGTTACATTTTACACATGCTTTAGCTTGCTTTTGGTGTTCATTTCATTTCCGTCGTTCACTGGCCTTCTATTCCTACATGAAATAGCACGTTTAGGTAGACGTGACAGGCACGTTAAACAGAAATGCAGAGGTTGATACAACGTCGAAGGACCTGAAAGCTTGTAATTTTGGTGTGCGTTGGCGGTGAGTTTCAGACAGGCGATATCGACACGGTGCTCCTTCGGAGAAAGAGCGAGTTTTTAAATCGGTCGATCAGTGTCACAAACACATCATCTCACAATTGTATTCAGAGCGTCACGCACAGTAACATTCGCATGTAAAACAGCCCACCGAACAAATAAGAACCAACCGCGCCCACTGTAGACGAAGTGTCTACTTCCGTGTTGCCTAAAATTTGCATGTTCACATTGATGATGAAGGCATATACACACACAACGCTACGATCAAGGTGCCTTTTTTTGTTAGTAGTCCACCGTAACACGTGTAATCTATACCCAAATATCAGACCTTTCGAAGATTTTTTTTTACTTTTGTAACAATTCTCGCATAAAGGGCCACAATTGTGGAAATGCGCGTGACCGAACCTAGTTATCATGTGCGTTCAATCACATACATTATGCATACTGTGTATATGAACGCCTGCAGATATTTCTTTTCTTTTCTGTGTGAGGTTGGATAGGTTGTTTCTTATGTAAGCGAAAGGCCTGCTTCACTTTGTGCTCGACACGAATGAAAAAAGAACATCAGTTGCCAGTAAATGTATCTACTGCGCATCTAGCTCAATGCACGAGTTTTGTTCCATAGCTTCTCGTTGTCGCATTGCGTACAGACCAGCACTATATAGAAAGGAACGCACCTATAAATTATGCTGCGCCGACCATATTGCAGGCGGACGCTGCCGAACGACGTGACGTCAGCGTCAAAGTGAGCCTAACTTCATTGTTTCGAAACTGTACACCAATTTTGGTTGTGGCATAATGGCAGAATGCCATTCTGCCACACCACAACCGGTGTGGCAGAATGCCGTATGTTTGAGCTCCATGGTTTTTTTGTGAATAATTTTCATTTCGCCTGTCAAGCGTGGTCTACTGCAGGGGAGCGATGGAGGTAGAGCCCTACGGAGGACTACCGGACACCGGATTGACCGCGGGTGTCGCTTCCAGGAAGCGCTACAGCTCTGAGAAAGGCACTTACAGTGATGACACCAAACCCTACAACGTCAGCAGTGTTGAATCAGGGGACGACAACTACGAGCTCGTGAGAAACCACAAGAGAGAGAGAAAATTTCTGAGCACGTCACCCAATTCGAGTAAGCCCACCATGCGATCTTCGCGAAATACCGAGGTATTAACCATCCTTTCCATGAGAGTTCTCACTAGTGACAACATGAGACGCCTTGATTGGCAAACCGTGTCTCTACAGCTAGAGGCACTGGTGCCGAATGAAGTAAAGGAAGTCAGAGACAATAGCCGCAAGAACATTCTAGCAATGGACGTCAGTCATGTGACTGCGCTTGACAGATTGCGTGAAGTAACGGAACTTAATGGGATCAAAGTCCACTCTCATATACCGCTGGGCAAATAAGTGAGCACTGGGTGATATGTGATGTTGCCGAAGCCATTACCAACTCGGACCTACGAGTCTTGATTAAGCCGGCTTCGAAAGATACCATTATTACAAGTATATGTCGTATCGGTACATCATGATGCGTAAGTATTACATTTAAGGGTGAATCTCTTCAATCAAACGTAAAAGTGGGCCACTTCCGACACGCAATGCGCCCTTTTATACCGAAACCACTTCAGTGCTAGAAGTGCATGAAGTTAGGTCACGTAAGTGGTGTGTGCACGAACTCTACTATCTGTTCCCGATGCACTGGGCACCACAACAAGGACACGTGTCAGGCCACGACTCTGAAGTGCTCAAACTGCAATGGGCCACATGATGCCGCTTCGAAGGACTGTCCTTTTTTTTAAAGGAACTAACAATACTGAAGAAAAAGGCCAGAGATGACATCTCATACCGAGAAGCAGCTGCATTCATTACGCGATGACGGTCCCGTCGCCAGCACTGCACCAAAGCCACCAAAGCCCCGTCGTCTTGCGAAGCACGTCCAAAACACCTCATCCTCCCCCACTCTGGCTAAGCACTGTCGGTTCCAAGAACAAAGGCGCTTTTGCTAGCAGTGGAGCCGGTTCATCCTCATTGCCCATTCAGAACGCAGCCATTTAAAAAGAAAATTATGCCTCTACCAGCAATGCAGGTGGCGCTTGGCCCGAACTCCCAAAAATACATGCGCCTGATGAGAGGCATCAGATTTTGTGAGTGAGGGGCACTTCATCGGTACTTCATAACTTGACGGATGAAGCACAACTTATCGGCATGGTTAGCACCCTGGTCACTGCTGTGCCCGTGGTGGTGAGCAAGATGCAGACACCGACAGTTCAAAGCTTGTTGCAACTGCTTGACACCATCACTCCTGTTCTCGCAAGCCTTCAGAAGCCTGCTGCTTGAGAACACAAGCGGCGCCATGATGGCTTGATCATCGGCAATATTTTGGGTGCGGAGAACCGCGAATACAAGTTAATGCAACGAATGTGCTCAATTGATTAAGACACGGATGTGGCTCACCGTCAGGGAGTCACATCCGTGACTTAAGCACGTAACTCCATTTTAGGTCACATCACGGATGTGACTTAAGCAGTCACATCCGTGATGTTAAGCACGGAACTGCCATTTTGTCGACGGCATGAGTGACATTGCTCTCCCCCTCTCTCTCACTAACTTTTATTCCCCTTACCCTCTATTCAGTGCAAGGTAGCCTGTCGGGCTCAGCCATGGTTAACCTCCTTGCCTTTCTTTCATCCTTATCCTCGCTCTGTCTCAGTCTTATTCCTTTCAGCTAACGTTTGTCCGACAAAAAACCTCATTAATAGCGCTACCAAATAGTCAATAAGAGCACATAATGTTGCAGATTCTTAATGTCGCCTGTTAATTGCTTTCATGGACATACGCCGCTTATATGGAAGACTAAAGCGTCATCAGTGATCGCTAATACAGCCTATGTTGCACAACGTTTCACTTAATGCACGCATGTAGTCAGACGTCACATGAGAAAAGCTGCTCCTGTGTAAATCCGCCGTTTTTTCGCCCCACTGATTGAATGGTAATAACATTCATCGATCGGGATACGATGGCGTTCATTATACGGCGACTCGACGGGACTGCAAGCGCAAGCTTCTGCGTATGCACGGGCAGACCTAGGCTCAGGAAGCACCAACGTCAATCTTGCTGCACACAGACGGTGCTTGGCTGTGCTTCTTGACATGCGTAAAAAATCTGAGTAAGATCTTGAAGTCTGTGCATACGCGCACAGGATGCGCATGAAGTACGCTGGGATGAAACAATTATGGCAGTAATTTGCACGCATTCTTTATCAGGCTTCCACAAAGGCCTTTACTAATGGGGGCTTAATTTTGAACCTGTGAATAACCCTAGTTCCTCGAAGTGCGCATCCGATGCTTTAGTGGGGGACAGGCTGCGTGCAGCGTCGTGCAAAGGCGTTTACCATTGTGCTGCTCTGTTCGTGCATTGGCTCCTTATAATCAGTGTAACGGGAAAAAAAACATTTACAGAATGTAAATGGAGTGAACGATGATGAGTGGGTCAGAGCATTCGTCCGTCAATCCGTCCGTCCGTCTGTCTGCCTGTCTGTCCGTCTGTCTGTCCGTCTGTCCGTCTGTCCGTCCGTCTGTCCGTCCGTCTGTCCGTCCGTCTGTCCGTCCATCCATCCATCCATCCGTCCGTCTGTCCACCCGTCCGTCTGTCCATCCGTTCGTCCGTGCATTCGTGCATCCATCCGCCTGTCTGTGTTTAGTTCGTCCGCCCGTTCAGTCATCTAGTGAACATTTCAAGTGCTGCCATCTTTTATCTTTTCATCATATATTCATCATTCACGAGTACCGCCATCCAGCGGACATTGTAAGGACTAAACTAGATGTGGCTACTACAACGACACGGGACACGCACGACCCACGGCGTAAGGAACTTCGCCCCTAAAAGTAAATCAGCATACAAACAGGTACAGGAAATTGTCTGGGCATTGTTAATTTGTTTCTTTCTTTTTTCCAGTTGGTGGGCTAGATGGTGAGAGCAGGCTGAAAGAAATTTCAGGACAGGCAGGAATAACATGAAGAGCAACTAGAAAAAGAAGCCAGCAAATGGCCATTTTCAGAAAATGAGGTAAGACAACGAGCAGTGTTAGTCTTGGCTTGTCTTCGCTTCCCGCCGCTGAATAACCTCGGGAGTCGTAGAACACCTAATGGTTGAACAGATGTCGTACGCCCGGGGGATTGCATCTCAACCTACGCCAAGTTGTCCATGAAGTCAACGCAAAGCTTGGCTTGCTTATTTATTGCGCACTAGACGCAAGAAAAGAACAAATAAATAAAAGTAAACAAAATTAAGGAAATGACCCAAACAAAGGAATTGCTCGTGCGCTTCTTAAGGCAGACGTAAAAATAAACAAATTAAAATAGAGGTGTTGTACGTCGAGAAAGGTTCAGACGTAGCTTGGCAAAATGTCCTTTATCAGGCAGGTCTGGCTAATGGCGAGCGGCGTGCGCGAGCTACTACTGCAGCCACCGATCATCGTCGTCTTCTTCGTTGCCAGCAGAGCGTCCGTTACTCAGATTCATTAATTCATTACAATTACTCCCCGCGAAATAAGGAGCCATCCTGGCGACCTATGGACAAGTAAACACGGGAGGGTCGTAGCAGGGCTTAAGTCTCGAGACGTGGACAATTTCCTGGCCACGACGACGTTGGTCAGAAGATGGTTCCAGTGGCTCAATGAGGTAATTCACTGGTGACGTTTTTTGTAGCACACGATATGGGCCGTGATACTTGGGGACCAACTTGGTAGAAAGGCCAGGTGTAGCAGAGGGAACATGCAGCCAGACGAGTGAACCTGGATCGTAGGAAGTGGTGTTATTTGATGCGTCATGGTGGTGCTTTTGGCGTCCTTGGTCTTGGGTTATGAATGCTCTTGCCAGTTGGCGGCATTCCTCAGCGTATGTAGTGGCTTGAGACAAAGTCGTGGACTCTGAGGAGTCAGGTTTGTACGAAAGAATGGTGTCCATAGTGCAAGAAGGTTCGCGTCCGTAAAGGACGAAAAAAGGAGAGAACCCAGTAGTGCTTTGAATGGCGGTATTATAAGCGAACGTGATAAACGGGAGCACTCGGTCCCAATTGGAGTGGTCTGACGAGATACACATAGACAGCATGTCACCAAGGGTGCGGTTGAAGCGCTCTGTCATTCCATTGGTCTGGGGATGATAGGCGCTTGTAGTGCGGTGGACGACGTGGCACTCACGCAGCAATGCTGTGATGACGTCTGACAAGAATACGCGACCACGATCGCTCAGTAACTCCCGAGGTGCTCCATGACGTAATACGATGTTGTGAAGAACGAAAGTCGCAACGTCTTTTGCTGTAGACGAGGGAAGGGATGAAGTTTCGGCATACCGCGTGAGATGGTCGACGGCAACTATGATCCAGCGGTTACCGTCAGCAGTGTTGGGAAGGGGACCATAGATATCGATGCCGACGTGGTCGAATGGTCGGGATGGGCATGGTAAGGGTAGCAAGGTACCGCTGGCGTGACAAGGGGGAGTTTTTCGTCTCTGGCACGTCGAGCAGGCCCGAACGTATTGTCGTATAAAACGGTACATGCCACGCCAGTAATATCGGAGACGTATGCGAGAATAAGTCTTCAGGAAACCTGCGTGGCCACATTGGGGGTCGTCATGAAACGTGGAACAAATTTCGGATCGCAGATGACGTGGAATCACGAGTAGCCACTGACGTCCACCGGGTGCGTAGTTGCGTCGGTACAGCACGTCGTCGCGAGTGGCGAAGTGCTCCACTTGCCGACGCAACGTGCGAGAAGGGGGGGAAGCCGTCCGCCCAGCCAGGATGTCTAGAATCGAAGCAACCCAAGGGTCCTTGCGTTGCTCAGATGGCATGTCGGCGATGGTGACGGCAGTGGCATCACAGGTTATACTTTCGCAGCAGTCCGGGTCAGGGGGTAGAGGCGAACGGGATAGGGCGTCTGCGTCCGAATGTTTCCGGCCGGAGCGATAGACCACGCGAATATTATATTCTTGGAGGCGTAATGCCCATCGGGCGAGGCGACCGCTTGGATCCTTCATTGACGACAACCAGCAGAGGGCGTGGTGGTCAGTCACGACGTCAAATGGGCGCCCGTACACGTAAGGTCGAAATTTTTCTATCGCCCAAATAATGGCGAGGCATTCCTTTTCACTGACAGAATAGTTGCTTTCGGCTTTGCTAAGAGTTCGGCTTGCGTAGGCAACAACGTACTCTTGCAAGCCGTCTTTCTTCTGTGCAAGAATAGCGCCTAGCCCGACACCACTAGCGTCGGTGTGGATCTCTGTGGGTGCCGATGGGTCGTAGTGTCGCAGAATAGGCGGCGACGTGAGGAGGCGGCGCAGTTCACTGAAAGAGTCGTCACAGGTGGCAGACCAGGCTGAAAGGTCTCTGGAGCCGCCGAGGAGCTTGGTCAAAGGAGTGATGATCGTCGCGAAATTGCGGACGAAGCGCCGGAAGTAAGAGCAAAGGCCTATGAAGCTTCGGAGCTCTTTCATGGTGGTCGGTTTAGGAAACGCTGCAACGGCTGTAAGTTTGGCAGGGTCAGGAAGAATGCCGTCTTTTGAAACCACGTGGCCAAGGATCGTAAGCTTTCGAGCGGCGAAATTGCACTTCTTCAGATTCAGTTGCAGCCCCGCGGCAGAAATACACGCGAGGACTTTCTCGAGGCGGGTTAAATGGGTTGCAAAATCAGTTGAAAAGACAACAATATCATCTAAATAACAAAGGCAAACGTTCCATTTGAGGCCTCGAAGGATAGAGTCCATCATCCACTCGAAAGTAGCTGGCGCGTTGCAGAGGCCGAAGGGCATCACTGTGAATTCGTAAAGCCCGTCGGGCGTGATGAAAGCAGTTTTTTCACGATCAGCCTCTGCCATGGGTACCTGCCAGTATCCAGAGCGGAGATCTAAAGAAGAGAAAAATTCGGCTCCCTGTAGGCAGTCCAAGGCATCGTCAATGCGTGGCAGCGGATAGACATCCTTGCGCGTGATTCGGTTGAGTCGCCGGTAGTCCACGCAAAACCTGATGGATCCGTCCTTCTTCTTCACCAACACAACTGGAGAGGCCCAGGGACTGCTTGACGGTTCGATTATGCCACGTGTCAGCATGTCGTCAACCTGTTCATTGATGGCACGGCGTTCGGTAGTTGACACACGATATGGACGCTGCCGTAATGGCGTCTCTTGACCGGTATCTATACGGTGTACAACAGATGACGCTCGACCTAAGGAAGGCTGATTGTGGTCAAACGAGGCTCGAAAACGCTATAGGAGCTTGATCAGCTGTTTCTGCTGCCCAGGCGTGAGGTTACAATCGATGGACTTGCGGAATACATCCATAGGTTCATTAGCGTCAGTTGCGGGTGTAATGGCACAAGTCGGTAGAAATGGCTTGTCTGGATAGATCGGGTCTTCGAAAATACAATTTAAGGTCTCGAGGCTTCCCAGACACTCACCGCGTAGCAGGATGTACGGGCAAGCAGAAACGTTGCACGCATAAAGTACCGCCGAACCATTGGAAAAGTTGATGACGGCAAACGGGAGGACGATGGTTCGGTGTTGCACACTAGCTATAGTTGGTTGGAACAGGAGCGTCGAGTAAGTGGCAGCAAGGGAAAACACATGCACTAGGACGGCGGACAACGGCGCGATGCGGACGTCAGCTGCGGCAAACACTTTCGAGGGACTGTGATGGTCGATATCAAGGCACGGATTCGTCAACGTGAGTTCAGCACGAGCGCAGTCGACGAGAGCCTGATGGGTAGAAAGGAAATTCCATCCTAGTATTACGTCGTAAGATGAACGTGGGAGAACAACAAAGTTGACGGCGTACCAAACATCTTGAATAAGAACGCGTGCTGTGCACTGAGCTGTCGGTGCGATGAAATGGGAGGTGGCTGTACGCAGAGCAAGATTCGTAAGCGGCGTTGTAACTTTTCTCAAATCGCGACACAGTTTTTCACTAATTACAGAAACGACGGCGCCTGTGTCGACAAGTGCACGTACAGCAACACCTTCTACTAGCACATCAATTTCGTTGGACGGACAAAGAGGAGGTCTTAGAAAGTTGGACGACGACGCAGTTCTTGCCTCCGGAACTGCGGCTGTCAGTTTTCCTCTTGAGCGGGGCTCGTGCGCCGAAGCATCGGGGAGACAGATCGGCGACGGGGTGGTAATGACCGGCGAGAATCGACGGGGCGTCGTGGGGACAATGAGTCGGTGATAGGACAAGATGGTCGCTGGGGATTCTGGGCAGCCTGGTAATTTGCAGAATTCCCATGGTCTGGAGGCTGGAAGTTGCGACGGCGACAGTAGCGTGCTATATGTCCCACGAAACCGCATGCGAAACAGATGGGTCGATTATCCAAGTTGCGCCATGGGTTGACGACAGAAGGTGCAGGGGGCGAAACGGGATGGGGTGCCGTGTATGTAGCAGCGTCGTAGGGTAGGAGGACCCGGTGCCCCGGTATGCGCCAGAGACAGGTGGGGCTGGGGGGTCTAGCAACGACGGCAGCGTAGGTCAGCGGCGTAGGGACAGGTGGCGATGGAGGCAGTGCTTGCGTGACCTGTGTCTCAATGACCTGGCGTAGACGTGGGTCTAACGAGGTTACTGGCGCGGATGCTTCGGCCACAAGAAAAAGCTGACGCGCAACTTCCTCACGAATGAATTGTTTGATTTGGGGGAGTAAGACGGTGTGATCAGCAGCGACGTCGTGTACGAGGGCGGAAACTTCAGCCGTATCTTCTGCGGCCCTGCGCGTCGAGACACGCTGCTTACGCAACTCATCGTACTCCTGACAGAGGTGGACAACATCGGTGACGGTCTGTGGATTCCTAGCGACGAGCATCTGGAAGGTGTCGTCGTCAACTCCTTTGATGATGTGCTTGATTTTGTCGCGTTCGGTTAGATATTCATCGACGCGCTTGCAAAGGGACAAGACATCTTCAATGTAACTCGTAAAGGTCTCGTCCCTGCGCTGGACTCGACTACGGAGACGCTGTTCCGCGCGAAGCCGGCGCACGGCGGGACGGCCGAAGACCGCGGAGATGGTGGTCTTGAAGGCGGACCAGTTGGTAATTTCGCCTTGGTGGTTCTTGAACCAGAGGCTGGCCACATCAGCGAGGTAAAAGCGCACGTTTGTGAGCTGGTCGCAGGCGTTCCACTTGTTGGAAGCGCTTACGATTTCGTACTCGACGAGCCAGTCCCCGACGTCTTGTTCATCGTTGCCGCGAAAAATTGGTGGGTCGCGTTGCCGAGGCGCGCCAGTACAGTAGACTGTCGTTGGTGAGGCAGCTTGAGAAGGGCCAGGAGCAGTCATGGTGAACGGTGAGGGTAGCGTCCGATTGCGAAGTTCCAGGTTGATGGGAACCCCGGCTCCTCCACCACTTAAAATAGAGGTGTTGTACGTCGAGAAAGGTTTAGACGTAGCTTGGCAAAATGTCCTTTATCAGGCAGGTCTGGCTAATGGCGAGCGGCGTGCGCGAGCTACTACTGCAGCCACCGATCATCATCGTCTTCTTCGTTGCCAGCAGAGCGTCCGTTACTCAGATTCATTAATTCATTACAAAATAAACAGAAGACCACTCATCACCTACAGCTATCACATCTACACACTCTCGTTTTAGATGAACGACGGCCATTCTAGCCTTAATGAATGGAAAACAAAGATCATCCATGGTAAACACTAAGGCACGAATACCACAGAGAGAAAAAACAACCAGAAAATGAGTAAATAGCCCGTGTCTACAGAAACAACTAAAGCTCCCATGTGGCCTACCTAAGGTCATAAAACGGCGGAAAGGGCAAGAAATAGCGGCCATTATTTCCTCTACCACAGCGGTGAGAAACACTAACGGTGGTTTTCTCAGTGTCGCGCTAAGAATTTCTCACACTTTTCTCCCACGAGAGCGGAGCCTGTTTATGACTTATCTTATGAAGTATAGGTTGCTACGAATTAAGGAATCATTTAGCAACGAGGCAGAATATTCTGTAAATTCTCCTAAAAGTGCGGTTTTCGCATTCGAAACTAGTTCGTAACACACCATGAGAGGCTACAGTGCACATAAGATGGGGATGAACAAAGAACACACAAGCCAACGATGGTGAGTACCATGTCTTTTAGCGCTGCAGCCTTTTATGGTTTCTTTCTTGAGGTTCTGCAAGACGCGTGTTAAAGCTCAGCGGGTGACTGTTTCAGCAGAAGACTCTTCAAGTTGATATGCACCAGAGAAGTTGGGTATATCGTGAATCTGTTGTAAGCATGGCTCATCGTCTGGGGGGTACGCGAAGAGGAGAGTCTGAGAAGAGAGAAAAGCAGGGTGAGAAGTGGGAGGTTGCTGCAGAGAAGCAGTCACAAAGTAGTTTATAAGGATATTTATAAGCTCCTTCGTTACCCGGTGCCGCGCAGTTCCCAACCGGAAAAAAAAATCGCGTGTTGATGGAACTACAATAAGAGGCCTGAGGTGCGGCCTCACCGGTAACCATCGCCGGGAACGCACTCTCTCACCAGAGAAGGATTGGCCACCCTGGTGCAGTATCTGGCCACTACCTCCCACATAAATACGCCAAATAACTCGCGGCCCTCAGTCCTCAGCAGCTGTGAAGCAACTGACTACGGCGGCGGTCAGATCTGCAACGCAGCAGAGGGTTCTGCGTTGCAGATCTGACCGCCGCCGTAGTCAGATGAGAGGGTGCTAAGAATCTCTGGACTACAGGCCGCCATTGGAACCTGAACTTGGCAAGGTTTAACGCTAGAACCTTATCTAGTGAGGGAAGTCTAGCTGTACTATTCGAAGAGCTAAAGGGTGTTAAATGGGATATAATAACCAACCACTATAACCAACCACTATACATAGCCTTCATAGATTACGAGAAGGCGTTTGATTCAGTAGAAATATCAGCCGTCATGCAGACACTGCGGAATCAGGGCGTAGATGAAGTATATATAAAAATTCTGGATGAAATCTACAGGGGATCAACTGCTACTATAGTGCTTCATAAAGAAAGCAACAGAATACCAATCAAGAAGGGTGTAAGGCAGGGGGACACAATCTCCCCAATGCTATTTACCGCGTGCTTACAGAAGGTTTTCGGAAGCCTAGAATGGGAACAGTTAGGGATAAGAGTTAATGGAGAATACCTTAGTAACCTGCGCTTCGCCGATGACATTGCATTTCTGAGTAACTCAGGGGACGAATAGCAACTCATGATTACGGAGTTACACAGGGAGAGCAGAAAGGTGGGTCTTAAAATTAATCTGCAGAAAACGGAAGTAATGTACAACAACCTCGGAAAGGAACAGCACTTCGAGATAGGTAATAGTGCACTTGAAGTTGTAAAAGACTATGTCTACTTAGGGCAGGTAATAACCGCAGAGCCTAACCACGAGATTAAAGTAACTAGAAGAATAAGAATGGGGTGGAGCACATTCTGCAAGCACTCTCAAATTATGACATGTAGATTGCCATTATCCCTTAAGAGAAAGGTATAAAACAGCTGTATCTTGCCGGTACTTAGCTACGGAGCAGAAACCTGGAGACTCACAAAGAGGGTTCAGCTTAAATTGAGGACGACGCAGCGAGCAATGGAAAGAAAAATGGTAGGTGTAACCTTGAGAGACAAGAAGAGAGCGGAGTGGATTAGGGGACAAAGGGGGTTAAGGATATCATAGTTGAAATAAAGAAGAGGAAATGCACATGGGCCGGGCATGTAGCGCGTAGACAGGATAACCGCTGGTCATTAAGAGTAATTAACTGGATTCCCAGAGAAGGAAAGCGGGCTAGGGGGAGACAGAAGGTTAGGTGGGCAGATGAAATTAAGAAGTTTGCGGGTATAAATTGGCAGCAGCAAGCACAGGACCGGGTTAACTGGCGGAACATGGGAGAGGCCTTTGTCCTGCAGTGGACGTTGCCAGGCTGATGATGATGATGATGCACTACAACCACAGGCACTGAAAGTTAGCACAATGCCCCCTCTGCCAGAAGATGTTCAGGTTAGCACGAAACAGGGATGTGTCTTAGCTAATAAGATTACACTCTCTTTTTTGAAGCTTGCCCATTAAGCCACTATAGCCTGCATTTGCCAGCTCTTTCACAACAAAGTTATCTGAACGAGGTACTGTATAATGGGGACAAAAAGGAATCAAGGACTCCGCGCAGTTCCTATACGTGAACAAAAGCAAATCGTGACGCTGCTACTGAACTCACGCAAACATGCAGATTTTTTACTATTTTATTTTGACAGAAATAACTGCACGTTTGGAGCTTTTTTTAAAACAATATTGGCATTATATGGTAAGCATTTCGGTTCCTTCTCAAATTAAAAAAAAGGCAAAGCACTCGAACCCGTTTGCGTATGAAAACACACCCTCCTGTTTTCTTGTGTGTCCCAGCAGATAAGCAAACGTCGTCTGAAGGATCCCTGAGTTGATCCCACCGCTCTTTTCTCTCCATTGCCCCCTCACTCTTCCTCGCCTCAAGCTTCACACGCGTCGTTGAGCACACATTTGGTTAAGCATCAAAGCCCGCTGCGGCGAAGATCTAGGCAAGCACACCAGAAAGCTGCAGCAGATGAAATTCAGAGAAAAAAAAAGAACCTTTACGTGATGTTTTACCAGCGGAAAACATGCTCACCTCTCCCGAGAAAAACGTTTTTGGAGTGAGGATTTCGTGGAAGGAGCGCCCCGCTGGGTGGGATTTTTGCGTACGATGTGTTGTTGTGGTGTTTATATCGGCAATATACATCCGCCAAAGTGTTCCGTGTGCCAACCCTTTTTCTCAGAAAACAAGTGAAACGACGACGTCCTGCTTATTTTTTTTAAATACAAGGAAATCAAAATTTTCGACGTTGCCCGCTACCTTCACGTCAGTGTTGTGAATTTTTTCTTGTCCACAACAAAAGTCATCTTTAAGCACGAATTCAAACAAATTATTATGGGTTGCCATAGAGTTTATGATAATATATCTGCATGAAACAAGAACCAAACAACAACAAAATCATATGCAATGCTGAGCTTCTGAGCCGATTTTCGTTTTATGCGGTCCATGTTACCTTAAACGAAAAGAAGCCAGGAATAATGCATTGGCTTCGGTTTGATTGTATAGAATATAGGTGATTTTCATACATATTACACTCCTTGCTCTGTATGTATCAGAATAAACATCTGCATTAGTAAGTTAATTGTTTACCTCCCTCTCCCGCAATAGACACGCACACACGTATGCGTAATATGCATTTTATGGCAAGCTATGAGTTATGTGCAATTGCTGGCGCCTCGATAATTTGTTTACGAAGCATAATCTTGCTTTCGCACTTTTCACTTATATTTTTATCTTTCTTCCCTTATGTTTGGCTACATATATAGGAACGGATCAGATATATATTACTTGGCCTGCCAACTTTCCTTTGTAATTATTGAAACGAACAATACGTGAAATCATTCAGTTTATCATAATGGTGATGACTACTTATTTTCGCGATAATTTTCAACACAACTAATAAAAATTTTGTTATGTAAGAGTACTATTATAGGTTCAGACAACATACAGCGGAGTTAGAAACCCAGAGACAGAGAGCTGTTTATTGAAAAGCGGAGAATTGCGAGCATAGAACTTTTCGAGGGGCAGGGGATTGGGGACTCAAAGACAAGAAGAGAGAGAGAAAGAAATATCAAAAAATTCAAATCGAAAAAAAAGTGGAAAACCTTTAACCTTCCCCTTTAGGAGTTGAACGTGATAGAGATATTCGGCTCTAGTGAGCCCTTCAACCACTAAGTGCATAATTAATATTATGTTTTGTTACATGCACACACGCACGCACACACTTCTGCACACATTAGATTGTACCAGCACGTGCGCGCGAATGGTACATACAGGTTTTTCATCTAAAGCAAGACTCGCATGGCCTCCAAGACATACGCCACGCGCTCGCCATCTGGGAGGTCATAAAGAATCTCACAATGCCTCACAGATAGCAGAACATTATCTAGCGTTTGCTGTTTGATTTATCAACGCCTCTGGAAAGGCATAATATGTTTTTCGATAGATGGACATAGTTGTCCATATTTAGAGCTGTTATAAGTTCCTGTGTGTTCTTAGCGGCGATGGCTGCAATATCCCGGCCTTTTTCGGCGTAGTTTGAAGCCTCCCAAATGCGCCTACAAATCACCGAATGGGCTCGTTTTCGTCGTGAGGCCCGTCAAGCAAAATGTGTTAAAGGGGCCCTGAAACACTTTTTTCAAGTAACCATGGAATGAATTCACTAGAAAAGCTTATTGCCTCACGAATGCAACGCCTTAAACATTTCAAGAATCCGTCCGTTGCGAGTGGAGTTACAAAGGTGTGTCACATGCTGCAATTGCATTATTTATTCTTTCGTCTCGCCGAAAGCGCTGGAAGCTAAACAGGGAGGAGTGGCATGGGCTGAGAAACTACGTTACCCGCACCTCATGATCTTGAGCACTTTTTTTTTTTGCTTCGAATGCGCGGTTTCCTCGGTGTGATCGCGCACGCACGCGTAGACAAGTAGCGGCCTCCCACGGCGATCTCTGTATCTTGCTTTTTTCGCTCCTGGACGATTTTTCGCTCACAACCAACAGGGCTGACGCTGATGGTGGGATTTCTGCGACATGAGCTCTGATAGAGTGACTTATTACGAGTTTTCAAGGTGTCACTACAGAGTTGACTTGATTGATATGCAGAGTTTAACCTCCCAAAACCCCCATATGATTATGAGAGACGCCGTAGTAGAGGGCTCCGGAAAATTCGACCATCTGGCGTTCTTTAACGTGCACCCAAATCTGAGCACATGGGCCTACATCATTTCCGCCTCCATTGAAAATGCAGCCACCGCAGCCAGAATTCTATCCCGCGACCTGCGGGTGAGCAGCCGACTACTTTAGCCACTAGACCACCGCGGCTGGGCGATTTTCGTCTGTAGTTACTCAATAAAATAATGGCACAAACTCTGATGTTTCATTCATGACTGCAACTATTACCTGAAAACTTTGCGACGCCGCAATCTTTGTTGATATGTAACACAAGTATTAGGACTGAACCTCTTCGTAATCGCAAATATTCGGATGTGGCCTGGCTAAATATAAACTTGTTAAAAATGTATTTGAGGAATTTTTATCCATACAATTTTTTTCCGTAAAACAGCGATAACCATGACTAAAACTACGACATTGATTACAGCGACAGACAAAAAAAGCGGCTCATTTTGTGCAAACTATAATAAATTAGTCGAAACGAGTGTCGTTTGAGAGGGTCGTCACCGCAGTCACCCTACGTGTCCCTCTCTACATCCTTGAAATGAAAAATCACAGAAAACACCTGCTCTGTTGTAAATGCTGCGTGTCGTCCCAAAAACCAGTGTAGTAAAAACGTTTTTGTGGCCCATGGGTTAGTGATCCTCAAGCTACTTGGTCTCGCTTGCTCATGTGTTCGTCACAGTCAGCAAGTGTTTGCTGTGTACTGCCTGGGTGTTCTTTATTCCTTCGTTGGTTTGAAGCCTGGCCAATAATTGGATGCCCGAAAGGAAGAGGAGTGGGCACCACGCATGATACCATGGCAAATTCTCCTTTGCTCTCTTATACTTTAAAGGAAAGCATTTCTACTCACGAAATATGATGTGCCTGTTTGTAGTAAAGCAGTGTTTGCTCACCCTATATAAACAGCGAACAGCGACGACGCAGTCAGGCAAAATAAAATGGAGGGGGGAGGTAGAGAGGACTGTTATATAAAATACATCGGCTGTCAGAAACGCAACCTCAAATACACTACGCAGCAAACAGAACGCAGAAGTAATCCCAAAGGACGAAAGGAATGTGTCTTGCAGAAAAAAAAATAAACACATCATCAAGAACACTTATTTGTGCTGGCAAGAGCCTGATGGCTGCGGCATTGATTTCCGAAAAAATTTAGACCCGCCCCTGTCCCGACAAAAGAGCCGTTATATATCGCCGGACTGGCTTCGGTCCGGAAACCAAGATTGCGCCCTCGTAAGTATCCCGGTCCGGACGCAGGATCCAAATGTTACCCATAAGTTACTTGAATAACAAGATCAGGGAAGCAAGGACGGCTGTAGTTTCGCTACAAAAGCAACGAACGGAGCATAATCCAAACGAGTTGGCCTTGAGTATTCCGTGTGCCCTTGCCGACAGCGGATGCCTCAATTGGGCGCCAACCTAACGGATATTATTGCCAAGAAATGTCCATGTGATTCCTACGCCATAGAGAGTTTTTACAAGTAAATGTGTAACTTGTGTGAAATAATGTTTCAGTTGAATAGCAGCAAGTAACAAAATTACCGTTTTTCGTAAGCACATAAGGTTACCTAGATAATATTGACAATTAACGGCGACAGGGTACGCAGTAAAAAAAGGAAGCATCAAATTATACCAAATGCATTGAGCAACGCCTTGGTTAAGAACATAATTATTTATAATATTTAAAACAGTATCTTCGAAAAAAAAATCGGCAAGTGGTTATGTCAGCGGGTCATGGAACATGTTTGCACACTGACGGTGCGTTTTCGGTGCGCGTTAGCAGGCATTTGGCGGCGTGCCGTAACAGTAAGCCAACGGCGCAATGTGGGCCGGAAGCATAAATCTGCTTTATGACGAAACAAAACAGTCGTCGACAGCCCCGAAGAGAGGAAGGATGAGCATTTGTACGGAGAGATGGAGTTTGAGAAAGTGGCAAAATCACGCTAATTTCTTGGACTCTCGATTTTGCACACGATCACGAAACCTGTCTAGCAGTGTTTGCTGTTCGCAAAATGTGTAATTCCTTCGAAGCCAAGCGGTGGTCTGGAACCCCTTTAATATGTCCCTCGTATATTATTATTATTATTATTATTATTATTATTATTATTATTATTATTATTATTATTATTATTATTATTATCTTTGAGTACATAGAGAATAGAGAACACGAAGACAGAGGAAATATGGAGTGAACAGGCTGACAACTTCCACCTTTAGGGGCACAACGCCTGCCTGCTGCCTTCGTGAAGGGGAGGCATAGAGGAAATAAGGGAAAGAAAGAAGGAGAGGGAAAATGAAACTTTTTTGAAAAAAAGAAAAAAAACACACTCGTGCAAAAAAAATAGTCACATGAAAAAAGCCTATAAACGAAATGATCGGGAATTTCACTGCAGCACGAAGGGGCGGGGCTTTCGACTGTTCACTCTGCTTTTGAAGGCCGTCGAGAACTGGGACGAGCGCCTCCAAAAGCTGTTCTGCGGCTAGGGCTGCTGGTGTCTGGTGACCGGCATGGTCAGCAGCCGAGTACCTTAGCCACTAGACCACCGCGGCGGGGCAATCAGGGATCTCATGTCATCGACAAACATCTTAAGTAGGTTGATGAGCTGGACATCGTCTTCGACAGAGTTCGTTTTGTTTTCAATTTTTTTTTCAGTGTAGGAATTCGCTTCACCGAAAACGAAACCACATGTCTGATTGACCACGCATAATATTGCGAACTCTCTCAGGATGCGATAAAGCATCGTTTATGAATAACTAAACCAGCTCGAACTAATGTGTGAAAAGACGCGAAAATGCTCCTGCAAAACCCTTTCAATGCGAGGTCGTTTAGCAAATCAGTTTCTTGCCATGAGTTATTCGCACCACTTTTTGAGGCAGCTTTGCGCTTGTGTTGAGGGGCAGCCCAATGTTTTCGTATCTTCCACACCTATGAGCATAAGTCAATTGTGGGTACAGAGTACCACTGCTTTCATGAACTTTCGCAACTTAAAGAAGACTGCTTTTAAAGACCGCTAGGCATCACCATTACGAACCTTTATTTACAGTTCTATCTTCAGTCATTATTTTTCAGACGCTTCAAAATTACTTGAATGATGCTCCCGTTTCCCTTATTTTCTTGTGAAAGTGCCACTAAAGTGTGAAAATAATATTTGTAAAATATTTTATTTGCTTCTCGCGATCTGCGCAAGGAATGCTCTGTTATCAGGAGGGCATCCGGGCTACACATAAGCATGTTTTTTGTCGCTCTGCTTCTCTCACGAGTTTCATAAACATAGAATTGTTTCATTTGATTTTAGCGATATGAAAAGTGATTGCTGCATGAAACTGGGACGATGCATTTCACGCAGCAGTATGTCACAGAAATATAATGACGCATTTCTGTGACGGAAATACGTCATTAAAATCTTCATGGACCTCAGCACCAAAAAATGTCGTGTTGAAAGAAAGAAAGAAAGAAAGAAAGAAAAGAAAGAAAGAAAGAAAGAAAGAAAGAAAGAAAGAAAGAAATGAACAATTTCGAAGGAATGGGGCCATGTTGAAAATGTCCCGATATTTTCTTGTAGTGGCTTACTGATCCAAAACGACCACCTCAAACGCTGTATCCCACAGCGGGAAACAAAAGTTGTACCGAAAAAAGATCAGCAGAAAGGCATGTTTCTTCTGTGTTACTTATTTTTTATACTTCAAAGTCAACGATGATTGCTACAGACTATGTGCCTAATTACGGAGTACAGTGCAGCCAGCACAGTACGTGAAATACTTCTCTTGAAAGCCGGAAAAACAGGGACAAAACCAGTGGTAAAGCATATATGAATACATACATAAATAACGAAAAATGGTAGCGTATATCTTTTTTTTTCACAGCAAAGGACGTCGTAATACAATAGTCTTCTGTCTGGAGGCACTGCGTGACACATAGTGCCATCTGGCAGTGATGTGATGAAATGAAAGTTTATTTAGAAAGCACAACCACTTGAAGGTAGCAGCAGTGGGTCGTTTTATTTATGGCCCCTAAATTTTTTCGGCGAATCGTAGATAACACCCAATTTTTCGTTCCTAGCATCGTATTGTCGGCGCAGCGTAATAAACCTTTTGGTCTTTAGATTTACGTATCTATGTATTTTATAAATAAAAACACGCATGGCCTTCACTTACGTATTAATGTTCCGCCTCGAGAATGCGTAATATATGCTTTTTTATTGACTATGTTCACGAGTATGAACACAGCCTCCAGATCAAGATGGGTGGGCTTCCAGCTTAGGACTAAACTTTTGCCGTGTGGCTGAATTGTTGGACAGACACGAACAGGCAACCAGACAGACAGACCAATTTTTAGTGTATGAGGGCCTCTAGTGTTTGTGTATACTGACTGAATGAACTTTCCTTTGACAAAATTTCTGCACTGAAATATCCCAATAGTGACTATTCAAAATAAAACTTAGCTACGGAGCAGAAACCTGGAGACTTACAAAGAAGGTTCTGCTTAAATTGAGGACGACGCAGCGAGCATTGGAAAGAAAAATGGCAGGGGTAACCTTAATAGACAAAAGAGAGCAGAGTGGATTAGGGAACAAACGGGGGTTAAGGATATCATAGTTGAAATCAAGAAGAGGAAATGGACATGGGCCGGGCATGTAGCGCGTAGACAGGATAACCGCTGGTCATTAAGGGTAACTAACTGGATTCCCAGAGAAGGAAAGCGGGTTAGGGGGAGAAAGAAGGTTAGGTGGGAAGATGAGATTGAGACGTTTGCGGGTATAAATTGGCAGCAGCAAGCACAGGACCGGTTAACTGAAGAACATGGGAGAGGCCTTTGTCCTGCAGTGGACGTAGTCAGGCTGATGATGATGATTATGATGATGATGAAAATAAAACAAGTGCGGCATACATGTTCAGATTTAGCGTTCGCGGATACAGACACAGTCACAGCGTTATAATATGCGGGGTTGAACGTCCCAAAACCAATAAATGATTACCACAGTCGATGTAGTGGGCCCCGGACATCCCGAATATCTCGTGGTTTTTTGTTGTTGTTTTTTTGGCGCGCACCGACACCACACAGGGCAATGGCCTCTACCATGTCACCTACGTCGATATACGACCAGCATGGTCCGGATCGAATCCACGACCTTCAAGCCAGCAGCCGAGCAACGTAGCCGCTACACGATTCCGGGGGACAAGTTACAGCATTCGTTACGTGTCTCCAATAACGTAAGAACATGCGAAAAGAAGCAGTGCGGAATATACAGAAGAAATGTTTCACCCAAGTTGCGGTTGCTCCGTGCGACTATAAACGGCACCCTCCTGTTTGCGGTTCGCGACCCCAAACTGATAGACATTTCTCGTTTATTAAGAAATGTCTCAGCAGCAAGAACATTTGCTATAATTGTTTTTACTCTCAGTGTGACGCAAGAATTCAATAGTAATTGCTCCCGTTGTTTATATACTTTGTTCTCGTTAACGTACCGTGCTTTTTTTTAATGTGAAGCATTTCTTAGTGAACTTCGGTGACTTTGTGCGTATTTATTTATCTAGCTGCCGACTGCATCTCATCTATCGGAGTAGACATGACATCCATGAAAGAAGCCGGTATAGCCTTAGCCATGCGTAACCCAAAAGCCACCTTTGTTCTCACGGATTTCCAGGTGGCGTATCGCAATTTCGCCAGAGGTCAAGTCGGCCGGTTAACACATATGTAGTGGGGAATTCCTTGTAGGGTGGAACTCCTTTGTACATTCAATTCTGCAACAGGATGTGACCCGTCGTTAAGAAGGTCAGTGGATACAACTGCTATGGGTATTAGGGCACACAGGAGTTAGAGGCAATGAACGCGCTCTCGCATCCGCCCACGATCTCTTACACCGGGCCTCCGTTGCTTCATCCACAAAGCACCTTCATGCTGACCAGGATGATCCACAGCCCCTCCTTTCCTATACTGGCATCCTGCAACACATCAGGCTGAGTAGACGCACTCTACACCCACCTGACCCTAAATTAGATAAAGCATCGCAGGTCACGTGGAGACGACTACAATCATCAGCATTTACAATTCCTTATGTATTGTCCAAGATTGACCTCTCGATGTACAATTCGCAGTGTAAGTTCTGTCCCCAGACCGGCCACTTTATTTCATATGGTCTGGGAGTGCCAAAACAATCATAGTATATCGGCCAATCATAACCCTACAATCGTCGAGTGGGAGGTGACCCTGTCCAGCTCTGACCCAGTGCAGCAACAGGCCCTGGTCGACCGAGCCCGGACGGCGGCAATAGCCAACGGTCTTCCGGACTAGGAGGTCCAACCACTACAGTGGCTTATTTATTATCAATAAATGTGTTATTCTCTCTCTCGGAGAAGGAGGAGGAGCTCTTCTTCATCGATGAAGAGGGATTTCTTCGGCACTAGTCTTGCCCTTTTATGTTGGTCTGTGACGGACGAGTGAAATTTATCTTAAGGCCGGCCTGGTATTGGTAGGCTGATGTATCGATGCGTCGGCAGAAATGATAAGCCAACATGTAAATACGCGAAAATGTCCAATTGATGTTTTATTTCTGCCTCTTGTTTACCTTGCATTGTGCATACGTGTATCTATCTTTTTCTGACCCATTTTTGTGTGACTGTGCTTGTGTGAACCATCGAATGTACGCGTTCTTTCCACGTCATCTCATATCCATGTTCATGCGAAGCCTGCTTTGTCGTCAACGTTAATGTGTGTCGAACAAGAAAATGTTCTGTTGAAACGTTAGTTGACGTCTGTGACAAGAATTTTTTTCCAAACCGTGACAGTTTAATGAGTATTTGGCAGGCCAATTGGTGGTGACAAGGTTCACGAATGCAACATTCTGAATTCGTTCACGGCGTAATTTTTTGCGGGCGACGCTCCTCTTAGTCAAGCCTTGTCCTGCATCAGGTGTAACCGGCAGTATACCTCCCGAACCGTATAATAAGTTGCGCTGCCTCATCACCGATTCTCGGCTCATTTCCTAGATGCTGTTGGTCCGATCGAAGTGTGTGAAATGGCATAGACACACGGACGGATGGACGGAAGCATGGACGGGCGCACGCACAGACGGGCGGATGCACGGACGTACCAACGGAAGCACGGACGGACGGACAGACGAACGTATGGAAGCATGGGTGGACGGATGGACGCATGCACGAATTAACGGACGCACGCACGTATGGACGGGCGGATGGACATACGCCCGCACTCACGCATGCACGCACGCAGGTATGCACGGAGGGACGGATGGAAGCATGAGTGGATGAACAAATGGACGTATGGACGCACGCATGGACGGACGCTTCGCCCCATTCATCATTCACTCCGTGTTTACGCTTCAACAGGGCATCATCAAGTGTGAGGCCCACGGGACAGCTTTATGCTCCCCCATGGTAGAGTACCTATAATACTCTAAATCATAATTCACTTTTAAATGCGAAGCATTTCTTCGTCACGCGATGTCACGTGTCGTGCTTCGGCGTCTTCCACACTCCCCCCTGGTGGTTGTTGTGATAGTGGTGGTAGTGATTAGAAGAGGAAGAAAGTGCCTAATTTCTGCAGCCCGGTTGGGAGCACGGCGCAGCGCGTAAGCGTGCTCGCACCTCGCGTATCGTGCCGCATGGTTGCGTCTCGTGCCAACTGTTTGCTCCCTCCCCTCTCTCGCTTCCCAAAACCGACTGCTCGAGCTGCACAACCGTTCACTGGCCACCCAGTATATGTATACGCACTGGATCACACATCAGCGTCCCACTACTCGTTGAAGCTAACGCTTCTCCTTCATTCATTGCATAAGAATAATAAACGCGAAATAACACTTACGCAATCCCAAACCATACCCAATTACGCAACATTCACGCGACACCCTCAGCACTCTGCGGCGCGGCGTTTACTCGAGTTCACCCCGTAGGAAGATGCGGGAGGCATTGTTTCTGAACAGAGACTTTCGGCAGGAGGGCTTGCTTTCACCAGAGTGATGACTGCTGACAAAGGCTGGCCTTCCTGCCGAAAGGCGGCTTTCTGCTCTCCCATAGTAGAGTACGAAGTACTCTAAATTGTTGAACGCTTCTTCTAAATACTCTTACCTGTCACTTCGTATTCACGTAGCGGGGATCACTTTCCGCTGTCCCATAGTAGAATACCAAATACTCTGAATGGTTAAACACTTTTTTCTATACATACAAATGCAAGTAAGTTAGTTGTGAATGTTATCAATAATGTAGTGTGTGTTGTGCGAGCCGGGACAGCCCAAAGCTATCTCATAGTAGAGTACATTGTAATCTAAATCGTCTAACCTTTGGTCTACACCAAGCTTTTTCTTAGTTTTACGGGAAGGTTATTGCTTTCCCAAAGTAGAGTACATGGTACTTTGAATTGTCTGAAATTTGTTTTAAACACACGTCTTGCTGGGTTTGCATGCCTGTGGTGGAAATCGTTGCGCATAAAAAACGAAAATCTTGGCAGCAACACAGAGCGACTGCGTAGGAATAATTTCACAGTTGTTTCTTTTCACGTCATCCCGTATTCATGTTCATGTAAATGAAGTCTGTTTCGTTTTGGTATGACGTGAAAGGTTTTTTTTTTCGGCGCCAGGAGAGCTTGTCAGCAGATGCCCAAGGATCTGCGAAAACGGACAACACGAAACGGCTGCGGTAAAAAAACATACCGAAACGTTCTCGAAATGTGCCACAGGAGTGGTGTGAAGATGACGATGATGATGATGACGATGTTAATGTTGAATTGATGGCGACAATGTTGATGTTGAATTGATGACGACGATGTTGATGTTGAATTGATGACGATGTTGATGTTGAATTGATGACGACGATGTTGATGTTGAATTGATGACGACGATGTTGATGTTGAATTGATGACGACGATGATGAAGACGATGACGATAACGACGACGGTGGTGGTGGTGGTGGTGATGGTGATGGTGGTGGTGGTGGTGATGAAGATGATGATGATGATGATGATGATGATGATTGTGGCGGTGGTGGTGGTGAAAAATTTATCTTGGTCCAGGAGCGGTGTACTTTTTTGTATAGTCTGCTCTTTTGTATAGTTTTAGATTCAAAATTACACATACAGGATTGCTTCGTGTATAAAGTCAAGTATCCCGCTCACGTGAGGACTTTCGTACCGGGAAAAAACATGACACTGCGTGAATGAACGCGTATGGGATCATACTGTGTCGATTACAAGAACAGGAGGAGTGAACTTCCCACACAATGCAGCTCGTGCATGTGTATGATGCCATAATAAAAACGGTGGAAATTCTAGGTAGAAACAAACAGACATTTGGGCACGTCAGCTGTCAGAAGCTCTTTATATAAAAGAAGTGGTCGACAACTGCGTAAGTGATATTTCTGTTACTCTGTGTAGAACAGAAAGAAGCTGTGCGCAGCTTTTGCTGACGTGAGATAAGTTTGAGGCGCGTTTCCTCTTTTTCTTAACCCCTCTTTCTATTTTTAGGGAAGTGGGAAAAGTGCATATAAGCAGCAATCAACTCAATGAAGCCAGTTTATAGTTCACGCTCTTTCCATCACCGTTTTTCATCCCGTGTTCGTCTGAGTATATGCTCAATGGCTCCCACCACAAGCACTTTCTATGTAAACCCGCACGCAAACACAAACATCAGCGTCCCACACAACTGTAATTTATCAACTTATTCTGTGGATCCCTTACTTACATGAAGCCTAGCCTTTAAAGAAACCGAATGCAGCTAACATTTAACGCTCCTAAAAAATTAAACAAGCCATTTGGATCAAGCATGGAGAGACCTGGGGTGTAAGAGCCGTAAATCCTCGCCATAAAGGAATGAATGACATCCTGCTTCAACACCGGGGGATCGAAGCGTGCGACTAATTTTTTTTAAGGAAGTATCTCTAGTACCCTGGTTTGGTTTTGGAGCTTAGAATCAAGCTCCTTCACTCCATATTGCTTTTGACCAAGCTTTCGACTGCTTGAACATGGAAAGATTTCATTTCATTAAATAAACGAATTTTTCCTGTAGAAATGCCGGCCTTCACAGGGCGAGTAGTGAGAACTACGAATTATAAGAAGTATGTTAAGATAACATTAATTGAATTCACCTTTGGATACACAGGTCACATGAAAGCAGACTGGGGAGGGGAAAAGAAGAAGGTAGTGAGCGTGTTGTTTTAAAGACTTAGCTCCTAATGCTTTCTTTAACGTCCTCGGTTCATGAATATCCTGCCGGAAACCTTTTTTTGAAACGCAATGTTCGCAAACTCACACATTCTTTTTGCACTGACAATACGTATATGTCTTGGATAAGTGCACACTAAGTACGAACCTCATAACTTTGTCACATATCTATATATGTACAATTGTAACCACGTCTGTATTACACCGTGGTGTGGCAGCAGCCGCATATTTGCTTTGAAAAATTCCCGAGCCACGCAGAAACAATCTTCCTACTTATCCTTACATCTACAAGTGTACTGTTTCAAACAAAAACCCTTTTAATTGAAAAAGTACCATCTAAATGCTTCCTATAAATTCTCCTCGAGTATAAATCTTCCTAAATCCTTGCCATACTAATAGCAGTCACAATCTCAACTATTTAATACCAACAGTTATCTCGGCGCCAAAAATTCATCCAGAAAAGAAAACAAAGGAACATTTAGACACAAGGCGTGCTCTCCATCGAGAAGTAGGAGTTACGAAAAGCCTTATATAGCCCACTCTACCGCTGGTACTGATGTAGATGTAGATCCTAAACTCGTAGCTGACACTCAACCTGGGGGATCAGCCAAGAATCGGGTAGCTTAACAAAAAAAGCGAATGTATATATTTAAATACTGGCGTAAAGAAAATTTACTGATTTCTCTAGACAGCATTTTTTTTTGTCTTGCTGCTGTTCATTCAGTCTTGCATAAACTGGAAAGAACAAAAGACCTAATGAAACTACTGCTACATTTGCCCCGAAGAAATTTATACATATCAGATTTTAGCCATCATCCCCTTCCACCAAGCGTCAGCTTTTTGTCTGCCTCTGATGACGTTTACTGACACTGCAAGATGTGCTTCTATTCCTCCTGCGTGACCATAGTCCTAACGACCTACGCGTTCATCTGGCATCGTCTTTGATGGCACGACAAGATGCTTCGTTGCAAGGCATTGCACGTTCACGCTACCCTCACATCTATCGAAAAAGGCTCCTGGCGTCCCATTAGGCGCGCAATGAGCCGAGTCGAGCCACGTACGCGTAAGCATCTAGGCTGAGTTTCTGCCCCTCTGGTTCCTTGTCGTAAGGAATGACCATGACGACGAGAGCAGGAACTGTCCGTGATGCATTACACGAAACTGCACTCGACACATACTCACTCATGGACTGCCCACAATGTTTAGCTTCCGGTGAACGCTTCCGCTGCCTATTTCTGCGAATCCGGTTTCCTGCGCATTACTTACCGGGGACACATTGCTCCTTTTCTGTGAGGTCACGTGACAACCCTTACTTTTACTACCATATCTCTTGTTTCCGCTTATTCGTTATTTTTATGGCCCTTGCTTCCACACATCCATACCAGGCGGTCAGATGAGGTTTCCGTTTCCTCTTTTTTTTTTCACTGTAGGGACCAATCTTCATTAGCAGTACAGTGTTATAGTACCGTGACAGAAAGATTGTGCCTGAACTTGGGCGCCGAAATTCAGATAACGCTGATTGCCTCTTCATCATTCGATCCTGACACGGCACCAACCACATGTTTCATTCATGTATCACCTTCAGGTACGATTCTGAACAGGAAAGGTAACATTATCAGCTGCTACACGCCTTTCCAATTGATGCAGTCAGGCATGTACGCGGCACTTTTCCAAGTAGCACGAGTGTGGCAGTGTGCCGGTACACTTTGCTTAACTTACTTAAAGAACCCACATCCCTCATTTCACGCTGTCAGTACATTATTCCATTTGCTTGTTGGCGCGCAAGAAATGAAGCGTTCTGTATCAGCCAATGCACACAGAATGTAAACTAAGAAGAATGGTACGGGCTCAATGTATAAAATTTAAATAAATCATCTACTATTAAATAATGCAGTATCCATCATTGACGCGTGATATGAAAATGCGACGGAGCCCCTAATATTAATGCACGCGTGCGCGTGCCCATGTGTGCGTCGGCACCGGTCGGCACGGAATCCAGCGAGCGAATCGACAGGAATGAGGGCACATTCTGCTCGCGCTCACATATAGAGTATTTTGAGCGAAATATAAGAGGGAAAGAACGGCTTACCAACATTCCGGCATTTAATTATGTTTGAATTTATAAGCAAATTTTGGATAGTTTTGATTGTTAAAGCAGCGATTCTCAACCGGCTTTTGCTAGTAAAATCGGATATGTAAGCGACGTGTATAGGTTGTCAGGATGAAGAAAAAAAATGTACACCATTCTACAGAATGAAAAAAAAAAACACCAGGCTTGCGCGGAAGGTGCAGCACAGTCACAGCGAAAGCTAGAACAGCGGCCTTTCAGAGCCTTTTCTACACTCGTTCTACACTTGTTCTACACTTGTTGGGAACCCACTATACGGCATTAATAATTTTTGGGTAGTAGGCTGGCATTCACTATGCTATCCTTCGTCATTCTTCTGAGAAGCGTGGTATCCGCTGAACACTCAAAATTTTGCGTTAATTGTACATTCAGTAGCTCACGACGATGAAGTATTATGTCTTAAGTGGGTATGCGCCAAAGTTATTAGGTGATCGAAAACGAGCTTTTGTAAGGGACTGGAGCATTGGACGACCCACTCGTTACGCTATTCGCGTTGTGCGACGCCTGGTTCTTCTTTTGCTGTTCTAAAACGCTCCATTGCTTATATTATACCACAGTTCCTTTCCCGACATCAAGCCTGCCTAAGGGAAGTTTGCGAGAGAGTCCCAAGCACCGGCATGGCTCGGTGGTAGAATACTGGGCTGGCACAACGCGGAACCGAGCCTCACTTTGTCCTTGGCACAAGGCTTTTTTTTATTTCGCGTAACATTAGTTAGACACCGGCGGCGGCGGCGGACAACTACGGCGCTGCGCGTGATTCGAGTGTTTATCTCTTTACAGCTTTCGGTGTAGAAAAAAAATCGCAGCATATTCACGGAGTGAATAATGATGAGTGCGGCGAAGCATCCATCAGTCCGTCCACGCTTCTGTGTGTTCGTTCGTTCTTGCTTCCATCCGTGCATTTGTCCCGGCATTCGTCCATGTGTCATCCGTGCGTCAGACGATAGGACGCGGATGATTCACGGTTTACCGATAAAACTCTCCGAAGCTTCGCCCCACTCATTAACGTTCCCTCAGTGGATATGCTGTGAGGGGGTTACTAACATACATGCATACGTACAGGTGACGACCGACCCACGCCTTGAGAAGCAAAACTTGCCCAGAAAACGCTTACGCTTCGCCTTATCAAAAGCGGAACGTGATAACGTTATCTGCCCCTGTGAACATCGTCATCAACCATTCTGCAAGGAAGGGAACGTTTGTGGATATTTAGTGAAATAGTCCGCCTTTGAACATTTGAACAGCCTAGTGCAATAATTGCGCAGCTGGAGCACAGTGAATAATTTTATATGTCATCTTGTTCTTGTTCACCTGTTGCCCGTGGCGCATTCCCACTGTAGAGTAATGTCATCTGGGTAGCGAATAGCCGACGACTAATATCAGTTCATCAATTTATTATTAATGTTCCCATGGAAATGCATCACTTTGACAGGATGTTACAAGAGTGCTAGCAGTCGTGCATAAGAGAGCTAGCATTCATAAGAAGCTAGAGAGAAGACAAGAAAAAAGAGGAAGGCCGGGAGGTTAACCAGGAGGTGTTGAAAGCAGGGTGGTGGCTACCGCTCGGCGTTGGTGGAGAAGTGCTTGCAGACGTTAAGGCTCTTCACTGAGCAGGCCGCTATGGCAAAGCAAGCTTCGTTGAGGGGTGCCACTTCTCGCCAGCTGTCAGAGTTCGGGCAGTAGCGCTCCACCTCCGCTATGATGTTCGTGCCTGAGGTTAGCCGGAAGTAGAAAAGAGGGGTCAGTAGTTTTATGCAAAGCAAAGGGGCTTCAAAGAGGCAGGCTGGATATATGCATCTGCAGTGGTGATAGCGCAGCAGTAGTAGTACTAATACTAGTAGCAATAGCAATAGTAATAATAATAGTAATAGTAGTAATAATATTAGTAGTACACAGTTGTACTGAATACTGTGGAAACTATAGTGCAATCCTATTATTGTAAACCTATTTAACACGAGGAAACTGTAAATTGGAAATTCCAAGGTTTCTTTCGTGAATATAGATGAAAATGGTCTTACGGCTTGTGAAGTGCCTATCTTGATTTCTGTTTAGCGTGATAACCTGGTCTCGCTTTACTCCGTTCTTTGAGCACGCAACTTTCCTGCAAATTTCACAGCGTGCCACCCACCCATATCTACTGAATAACTGAACTCAGCCTTGCACTTGCCCTGAAGCGCACGGACGCGGCCGTACCAGCGCGCCAATCGTGTATAGTAAGCTACCGAAGGCCGACGAGGCAGCCGTGAAGGCTTCGCATAGTCCCGTGACAGCAGCGGCGAGGCTCCGAGAGAGCGCAGCTGCGACGCCCGTCCAGAGACAATCGCGTAGCTGAACGTCACACCTGCCACACTTGTGCTCCGGTGGCTCAAGCTCATTGCTCCACGATAAATGAGCTTGCGAGAAGTGGGATGGTAGAGCTTTCGTGTTAGTGTACCATGGTATATATGGTGGTCTCGATGAACACAGCGACAAAATAAGACCGAGTAGTCCGTGACACAGCAAAGACACTACTCACCATCGTATCCACCGATGATGTACAGATTGCCGTTGAAAATTGCTGTGGCGAAGCTGCTGCGGCAGCTCCTAATGGGGTTCATCTGATGCCACGTAAGCGGCTCTTCTCCATCTCCACTGCACAGAACTATGAACGGGATACAAAAAACAATATGGAAATTCGTAAATTACTTTTGTAGCGCAAGTGCTATAGCGGAAACAGTCGAGAGTAATAGCTGAGCAGCTGAGCGGGCCCAGCAGAGGGGTGGAGGGGCCATTGGAGCGCCAAACCACGGCCGCTGCATAAGGTTTTTTCAATCCGTGGCAAAACAAAATGACGAATAAAATAGTCAAACGAATGCTCTGCATGTTTGAGCGGAAAAAGCGGAGCGCATTGTTGCGTCGCCTGTTGAGTATGGTTGAAGCTACTGTCGATCGAGCAGATGCTTTGTCTGAAGAGCGCCCACACGCTGATTCTCTGTGCACGCTCCGCTGAGGTGACGAAATGAGCGGGCGAGCGCCGAAGCATTCTCAAAGAATCTGATGGGTACAGAAGCATGCAGCGCGTCATAAAAATTCTGGCAGATTTTCAGTCGCTATCGTGGACCACAAAGAATACCTCCTCTCGTTCGTCCTCACTTTACACCTATATGGCAGAAGTAGCTGAACAGGTAGCGATGGCTATGGTGCTACTATATCCTAAACGCACTACCATTTACACTGACTCCCGACCTGCTTACGGGCCTTTCAGTCGGGTCTAGTCTCAAAAAAAAAGGCAGCTAGGGTCCTTAAAGGCAGGTACCTGAGAGACGAACCTCATGACATCATCTGGTTGCCGGCTCACTTAGGTTCGGACGTAATACCGGGCCGTCCAAATCCAAATGAGATCACTCATAATCGTGCGCGAGGATTCGTGGGTCGCGGAGATTGGGAGCACCCTAGTGGTTTGAAACAGCTCGAGTTCCGCTCGTCACTTTTCCCGAGATTAGCTCACACTACATAGCATTAGACGAGTGTTCCCATCTCTTCACCATCAACTTAATAGAGCTTAATCTATCACAATGAGAATGCTCCAAACGGACTCTTACCCCTCAAAGAACTTCTTGATTGATTGATGTGTGGGGTTTAACGTCCCAAAACCACCATATGGTTATGAGAGACGCCTCAAAGAACTTCTTGAGTACGGTACATGCGCGATGGACCGAACATGCACAGACTGCGAAGTTAGCTCATTAAAACATATGCTCAGGCGATCTCCTGCGTTGAAGGACTACTGTCAAGAAGCCTGGTGGACCGCTGCTATCAAAGATCTCATTTACGACGTCCAGCTCCTGGCTGTCCGGAAGGCCCATGAGAGGGCGGACAGGCTCGGCCTCCCCGTCCCGACATGGGTCTAGTCACGAGTCCGATGTATACGCATCTCATCCTCTTCCTTCCGAGCCTAAATAAAGTCTTATTCTCGCTCTTTCTCACTCCGTAAAATCACTGGCTCGTTCAGCCGCGCACGCGCAGCTTGAGTCTCCACTCGTTCGCCGATCCCGCTGATCCACTCAGCTATTACTTCCTACAATGTCCTGCACTGCAAACGTCGACAAAAACATTTTTTATGTGGGCAGTGATGTCTACACTTTTCCATGTTTTAACGGTTATATTGCGCTTATTTTATATGTGGGATTTAACAGTCCCAAAAGCCACCTTATGTATACGAGAGACGCCGTAGTGGAGGGTTCCGAAAATTTCGACCACCTGGTCCTCTTTACTAAGCGCCCAAATCTGGTCACACGGGACCAAAGCATTTTCGCCTCCATCGAAAATGCAGCCGCCGCAGCAGGAATTTGATCCCGCATCTGCGGGTCAAAAACCGAGTATCCAGCAGACCACCACGGCGGGGCTGTTATTCTGCGCTATTTTGTAGCTTATAATACATAATACGCGATTTCTAAAGTTACTTTGAGTTCAAGTTTCTTCATATTTCATTAGGCATTTTCCTTACCACTTGTGTCAAATATTGTAAACAACGCATGTTTTATCGTTTTTTTTAATTTCATAATAGGTGCTCCAACAAACTTCAGCCAGTTAAAAAATGGCCCCTTATCTGCATATTACACCGCAAATGTCGTCGAAAGACGATAGTCTTTCGTCTGGAGAGAGTGAACAAAATGTTTATTTGATGTTCTGCGCAAGAAAATCTGTGAATGGTATTCTGGAGGCGCTGCGTTAGAAAGCCTCGAGCGTGCAGCAGAGGCGAACGAGCACATCTAGTCACGTCACACGTGAGACATAAGCGCTATCTGGCAGTTGTCTTGGAAAACGAAGCGCGTGCGCCCTGCGTGCCCGTCTCGTTGGTGATAAGGTGTAGTACGCAAGGCGACGGGTAGAGGCCACCACCGGGTCATCTTCGCAAAGCATTGGAAACACTTGCCTTTTCGTGCAAGTGTTGCACGGCCAGCGCAACGTGATAAACGCTACGGTCCTTAGAATTACCTATGTATGCCTTTTCTAGTAAAAAATGCACATACATACATACCAACGTGTTGTTATGGTGCCTCATATATGCGCAATATTGTTTTTGAATTGACAATCGCGCAAGTATGAACGCTGAACGGTGAGCAATATTGGTGGGCGTTGCGGATGGGGTCCGCCGTTTGGAGTATCGCTTGGCCATTTTGCTGCCGTTTAGGGTACCGTTAAAGGCGGACAAACAAATATACAGAAAGACACAGACAGACTAAAGTTTTTGCGTTGAAGGTCCCCAAGAAAGACTACCATGTTTGAAACAAATAAACCATTGATGCTCGGTCAGCATACCCGATTGTAGACGTCGGCGGCCATTGTATCCACCGATGACGTAAATGCGGCCATCGAATACCACCATCTGATGACAGCAGCGGGGACTTGGCAGCCTCTTCACCACGCACCACGTGTCCTGGGAGGGCGTGTACACTTCCACACTGGCATGCACCTTCTGACCATTCACTCCACCACTCACGTATATTCGCCCTGTGAAAAGTGAAGTTAGCATCATAGGTAAAAAAGAATCTCTGCTCAAGCAATCAATATAAGTTGTGTCACAGTGCTTGTGCTTTACGACATATTACGCTATTATACGGTACCTTCGATGTTAGCATAGAATTACTCTGAAGAGGTTTGAGAACAGAAATAGAAGGCAGTGACAATTGCTCGGCATCACCGTCGGCCAGCGGCTGCAACGAGTTGGGCGCAGGTGCAGTGCACGCTGTCACTATTTTTTTTCCTTTGTCTACCGCACCCGGCAAACCAGACAGCCGTTTTCGCATGCATGATTGGAGTCACCACGAAGCGAGCATCTCACACGCGAAAAGAGCATTGCGCACGATGCTTACTACGATACGCTTGCGCTAAACTCGTCGCAACTTCACTGCTCCAGGCAAGAGTCATTTTTCTTTTCGATTCCTTCTACAGTATCGTCCTTTATGAAAGGGAACATGCTGAGCGCGTGGCCTGTGCTCTGCGGCGGCTGCCTACAGCACCAGTCAACTGAGAGCCAAATAAAATAAAACACGCCCAGCTTTTGCCAACATACATTGCCAAACAAGATAACAAGTCATGGCCGGTGGACCAGCGCTTAGACTACGCTGCCGCTCCGTTCCCTAAACACCACCAAAAGCGGACATGCTTTTTCTTGCAGCTCTCAGTTGATGGTGCTTTGGGAAGCCGCCGAAGAGCGCCGGTCACTTGCTCGCTGTGTTTCCTTTTCATAAAAAAAATCGGCAGTGTACATTTTTGGCAGCACTGCATTGTCGTAACTTGCCTTTAAAAGCACAAGCGCTTCCGTTACTTCGCTGTCTCGTCATGGCGCGCACCAAGGTCCATTGGTTGGAGCTGGGGCTGTAGCGCTCCACAGAGGCGATGCACCCACCGGCTGCATTACAAAAGACCGTAATTACTAATACTTACTTGTCTTACACAACATTCTTTGCGTTTCTGAGTATGTCCTTTCATGCAGACACTTGAAACCGGAGCCAATGTCAGCGGCTCCCATAGCAGTCTTGCAAAAAAGCCAAGGCAATGGACGAACGTTCCAATACCCGACAAGAGGCACCTCGGCTGTTTAACTAGGCCGCAAGACCTCGCGAGCCTGTGTCAGCCTTACGAAAGTCCGAGGTAAGGTGCTAATTACGGCCAGGACACAGATACCAAAGATCTGGGTGCCTGGATAGAGCAGAGCAGATCTTTAGGCAGGAGTTGAGTAAGAGATCACACTCACTCACCACACGCACTCTTTTACTAACAGTGCACACACTACGTTTCGCGGGTGCCACGTACCGTTGCAGCCTCCAATGGCGTACACGTAGTCTTCTAGTGCGACGACGGAGACGTAGCCTCTTGCGATTTTCATGGTTGAACAGCTCTGCCACGTGCAGCTCTCCAAGTCAAAGCAGTCACAGGAGCGCAAAAACGAGTTCTCCCGCACTCCACCCACCACGTACAGCCGATTCTGCAGCAATGCTATGCCATGGTATGCCCTGCCGATTAAACACGCGTCTTCCTATTATGGCTATCTCGCATAACGTGTCCTTTCAAAATAAAAAAGAAACATTCGATGGACACGCCCCTTTTGTGCAATAAATTAGGTTTAGAACACTTGTAAAGCGAGATTGAATCAAGTTATCAGAAATTACTATCCACGTGACTACATCAAACAATTCGAAAATTGCCCAGCTTGAAGTGTTAATCGCGCAAAAGTTCTATTCACAGTTAAACGTTTACGAGTGTCGCAGGCCTGAAAAGCGTCACGGCAATTTTAATACATACTTCGAAGTTTGATCATTCGGGACTGCACTCCAGATCGGCGCGTTTGAGAGGCTACGCTATCTGGCCTCCATATTCGGAAGGTTCACCATAGGTGCCAGAATTAAGAGAATACAAGAACCTAAATTTGCAGTGTCTATCAAAAAAGAAGGAGCAGCAGTTCAAACGCTCGCAAGTTGGAATCTACAATATGCGAAGCTCTTCCAAGTTGTCAGCGATTATTACTGATCAAGCTTGTCTCAAAGACGTTCTCGTAACAAAACTATCCCATGAAAGGATATAGAAAAAGTAGACGGGGTTTTAGGAACCGGAAGTGGAGACCAGAGTGAACTAATAGACCACCGCGCAAATACGGAAAACATTGCGCGGCATCTTACTGACGTCTTTTCGATGACCGACGTAGCATCAGAAAATGTTTTATGGAAACCGACATGAAACGCTTTTGTGTTGAAACAGTGTCCGCGGGTGCTGCTTCTTCTGGCTGGCCTCTACATTTTAGAATAATCAGATTTGTGGCTGCTCTAGGGTGAAATAATGCGTAACGTGCGTACGCCAAGCTTGCCTGGGATTTAATCCTTGCATGCGATTCATGAGCCACCGTCCAGCCCTGGGATCGTACGTCTCGACGGTGTCACGCTCACCGCATTCATTGAAGCCGCCCACCACGAAGAGCATCTGGTATGGCATGCGCGGCAGCCAGCGCTCGAGGTTTCGCACTACGCCGCAGCTCCCGCAAGGAACCTGAGTGGGCGGTCCTGCTGCGGGAAAATGTTTATTTGTTATCGTTAGCAGAAGATTATTAACCACATATTCAAAAAAAGCTTAGATTATTTTGCATGATGTTAACAAAAGTACCCCTTCCGTCACGAAAAGTAGCGACAAGGGTTGTTTGCAATACCGCAGCGCTTGCACTCCAGCCGTTTGAAGAAAGACACTTTATGTCGGAAGGACAAAATTTGGGCTAATTGGGGCTGGTCTCGCACATAAACACCCTTGTTTCTGCTTCACTACAGTACACTTTCAGTCAGGTGCCAGATAACGAACGTCATATAGGCGGCGCACTCCTGCGTACTGTATAAAATCCTGTATATAGGAAGCCCATCAATAAAAAATACCCGTGACAGCCCCGCGGCGCGGAAGTAACGCCTATAGCTAGTAAGAGTGGGCGCAAGAAGGAAGAAAAAAGAAAAAGGGGGAGAGCCGCCCCCTCTGCCACGCCAGCGTGGCGCCAGGGGCCGGCACCAACTTACGCAGAACCATTCAGCGATAAGCACGAACGCGGGAAAAAAGAGTGAAGTGCCCCCCCCCCCCCTCCTGCCACCACGTCGCCAGCTCGGGCCAGCATCACGTTCACTGTCGCCTGCATGCCGTGGCATTTGTGCATCGCTGTTTCGTGCCGCTGTATTGTGATGGTCGTTTTTCTATATGATAGTCTGGGGCGGATACATTTTTCAGTGCCTTACGGCACACTTTATTCCAGATATCATACCTCCATGCATTTCAGCAAACAGTGGGATGTGTAGTCCCAGTGTTACTTTTTTTATTTCTTTCTCAATAAAAGTGTACAAACAACTTTTCGTTCACGGGGAAGCACTAAAGCGACGCACGAACACAAGTTAAATGTTCTTGCGGATAAGCGCACCACGAACCGAAGTCGGAGCCGAAAGCGCTCACCGGGGTTGTCTCGAGTTCATGAAGCCCTACAAACTAGTCACTGATCAAATGCATGTGCAAACAAATGTATATGGCACAAAACAGTTCCAGGTTCCGTTGATGGTTTGCAAAAAGCTGCTTAGCTAGATATATACCTCCGCAAAATAACTCGGCTGCATGCGGTCCCGAGTTCGATTCCAGAGCTGACTGTGCTTTGCAAGTTAATCTCGTTCAAGGTTTGACAAACACCTTGAACGATTGCAAATGGTCTTCCAGGCCATACGGGCCGCAGGCCTGACGCTCAAGCCGGATAAATATCACTTATGCTTTGAGGAATTACAGTTTCTTGGCCAAGTCGTCAGTTACGCAGGAGTTCGTCCCGATCCCGAGAAAGTTGCCGCGGTCACAGAGTTTTCAACACCATGAGATAAAAGGCAGTCAGGCCTTTTCTGGGTCTCTGTGCATATTATCGGCGGTTAATTCCAGATTTTGCTCGCACTTCGTCGCCTTTAACTCGTCTCATGAGGGATGACGTTGCATTTGTTTAGGGCGACGAACAGGAAGCTGCTTTCGATGACTTGCGGCAACGTCTACACACGACCCCCGCGCTTGCCCATTTTGACGAGACAGCCCCTACAGTGCTCCTTACTGACGCCAGCAATGTTGGCCTTGGAGATGTGCCTGTGCAGCGCCAGGACGACGAGGAAAGAGTGATCACTTACACAAGCAGAACTCTTGTCACGCACAGAAGCAAATTACTCGACCACAAAAAAGGAATGCCTCGCCTGTTGTGCGGGCAGTTATGAAATTTCGCCCATACTTGTATGGCTGCCCATTCAAGGTTATCAGTGACCACCACCCGTTGTGTTGGTTAACAAGTCTGAACGATCCTTCCTGGCGATTGGCACGCTGGAGCCTTAGACTACAGGAATTTGATATAACGACGGTGTTTAAATCCGGAAGACGAAACGCGGACGCAGACTTCCTGTCTATATCACCAACACAGTTGGCTGCTTATTTTGACGAAGAGACAGCGTTCCTCGGAATCCTCGACGCGTCAACCATCGCAGATCACCAGCATGACGATCCTGAGCTACTTGGCTTGATTATTTATATTGTCACACAGCAAAGGACGACGCAGTTGTCTATGAGGAAAACAAGTTTATTGGAGCGAATCTGTGCTCCCCTAACAACTGAAAAAATACACAGGCGGCGAAGCAGCGGCCAGCAAAACGACGGGCACGCTAGTGAGCGTCGGCGATCGAATGACGCGACATCGGCTGTGCGGGAATTTAAATCCCTCGGCGCGAAAGTTTCTCGAATAGTCGAATGGTATCGAGAACACCGTGATAGCGTTTCTTAGAAACGCTGTTCGTTCGAGCAGCGTTTCTAACAAACAACGCTTGAAGCGTTGTTTCTATCGAACAACGCCTGAAGCGTTGTTCGATAGCGTTTGTTCGAAACGCTGTGGTAGCGTTTGTTCAAAACGCTGTGAAAACAGCAATAGCACAGGCCGGCGCTGCCAGGCCGAAAAAACAAAACACAAATAAACAAACCCAATGCATGGTTCGTGGCATTACCCCCCCCCCCCTCTAAGAGGGCATCGACCCGATGCTAACATAAGGGACAGTCCACACAAATTAAAATAAAAGTTCGTCATCGTCCGTAGAAAGGTTTTAAGCGAACCACATGGACGACTTCGGGCCGCGTGCGTCGTCCTGATGTACGGGAGTCCCCACCGGGGATCACTTCGTACGTTAGTTCGCCAACACGTCGTCGAATCTAGGAGGGTCCGAAATAGCGTCGTAGAAGTTTCTCACTGAGTCCACGTCGTCTAATAGGAGTCCAAACCCACACACGATCTCCAGGATGGTACTCGGCGTCTCGGCGTCGGAGATTATAGCGTGCTGCATCCACCAGTTGCTGGTCCGTTATACAAGCTCGAGCGAGCTGGCGGGCCTCCTCCGCACGTTGGAGGTATCCTTGGACGTCGGCGTTGAGGTCGTCGTCTTCTACGTGCGGAAGCATGGCGTCGAGCATCGTAGTCGGCCGTCTTCCGTAAACGAGCTCGAACGGTGTCATCTGCGTGGTTTCTTGAATAGCCGTGTTGTACGCAAACGTGACGTACGGGAGGACTTCGTCCCACGTCTTATGTTCAACGTCGACGTACATAGACAGCAAATCCGCGATTGTCTTATTGAGCCGTTCCGTTAGCCCATTCGTTTGGGGGTGGTACGCCGTCGTTCTTCGGTGATCTGTGTTGCTGTAGCGTAAGATTCCTTGCATGCGCACCGCAGTGAAGGTCGTTCCACGGTCTGTGATTAGGACCTCAGGGGCTCCATATCGCAGCACAATTTGGTTAATAAAGAACTTTGCAACTTCTTGTGCAGTTCCCCTAGGAAGAGCGGTGGTCTCTGCGTAGCGCGTCATGTAGTCTGTCGCTACGACAATCCATTTGTTCGCGGATCGGGATGTAGGGAACGGGCCCAGAAGGTTCATTCCGATCTGTTGGAAGGGCCTCGTTGGGACGGGGATCGGCTGCAGAAGTCCGGCTGGTCTCGTCGGTGGTGTTTTTCACCGCTGGCAGTCACGGCAGATCCGGACGTAGTGGGTGACATCGAATGTAAGGCGGGGCCAGAAGTATTTCGCCTTGATTTTTGTAATCGTGCGAGCTGTTCCGAGATGTCCGGAAGACGGGTCGTCGTGGCACGCTTCCAAAATTTCGTCACGAAGGTCTGCGGGGATGACAAGTAGATAATTCGTTCTCGTTCCGGGGTTGAAATTCTTCTTCACTAGGATGGAGTTTTTGAGGCTGAATGCCGGTAAGTTGCGCTTGAACGCCCTAGGCACGGCGACGTTGCGTCCTTCGAGGTAGTCGATCATGGCGCGGAAGTCAGGGCGGCACGCTGCTGGGCGGCTAGGTCGCTCTCTGTCACGACTCCGAAGAACGCGCTGTCTTCATCGGAGTCCTGTGGTGGTGGGTCGACGGGGGCGCGGGACAGGCAGTCGGCGTCGGAGTGTTTCCTGCCGGATTTGTAGAATATCGTAACGTCAAACTCTTGCAGGTGCAAGCTCCACCGCCCAAGACGGCCAGAGGGGTCCTTCAAACTGGCGAGCCAACACAGTGCATGATGGTCTGTCACAACCTTAAACGGTCTACCATAGACGTATGGGCGAAATTTTGAAATGGCCCATATGATAGCCAGGCACTCTTTCTCGGAGGCAGAGTAGTTTCTCTCCTCCTTCGACAGACCACGGCTTGCATAGGCGATTACCTTTTCGTAACCGCTTTGCTTTTGGACGAGGACGGCACCCAAACCGATATCACTGGCGTCCGTGTGCATTTCCGTTTCGGCGTTTTCATCGAAATGAGCGAGCACGGGCGGGTTTTGCAAGCGTTGTTGCAGCTCGCAGAATGCCTTTTCTTGGTCGTTTTCCCAGCTGAAAGGGGTGCTTTCTTTCGTCAGGCGCGTGAGTGGCTCTGCAATGCGTGCGAAGTTTAAGACGAAGCGCCGGTTGTATGCGCACAGTCCGAGAAACCTTCGCACACCCTTCTTATCTTTCGGCCTTGAGAAGTTCGCAATGGCTGATGTTTTTGCCGGGTCAGGTAGGACTCCCGCAGCGTTCACGACGTGACCCAAGAACTTGAGTTCCTCGTACGCGAAACGGCACTTCTCAGGCTTCAGCGTTAACCCCGACGTACGAATGACCTCGAGTACAGATTCCAACCTCGTGGGGTGTTCGTCGAAAGTCCGGGCGAATACGACAACGTCGTCGGGGTATACGAGGCAAGTGTGCCACTTCAGGCCTGCTAGCAAAGTGTCCATGACTCTCTGAAACGTTGCGGGCGCCGTGCAGAGCCCAAACGGCATCACCTTGAACTCGTATAGACCGTCCAGGGTTATAAATGCAGTCTTCTCTCGGTCTCTCTCGTCCAATTCAATTTGCCAGCAGCCGGTCTTCAGATCCATGGATGAGAAGTACTTGGCGTGGCAGAGGTGGTTGAGGGCGTTGTCGATTCGTGGCAGGGGGTACACGTCCTTTTTGGTGATTTTGTTTAGTCTCCGGTAGTCAACGCAGAATCTTAAAGTGCCATCTTTTTTCTTCACGAGTACAACCGGCGCAGCCCACGGACTTTTTGATGGCTGTATTATGTCGTCGTTGAGCATGTCATCAACTTGAGTCCGGATGGCTTCGCGCTCGTGTGAAGAAACGTGGTACGGTGACTGTCTGGTAGGTCGGGCTACATCTTCGGTTATTATCCGGTGCTTCGCCAAAGGTGTCTGACGTAACTTCGAGTTCGAGGAAAAACACTCGCTGTAGCGACAGAGCAACTCCAGTAATCTGTCCCGATTTTCTTGCGACAGCGCCGGGTTCACGTCGAAAGAATGTGGCAGCCTGGAAGCATCTGCACGTGCGCGTTCAAAGGTGGCGACCGCGATCACTTGACTCACTTCTTGCGTTTCTTCGAGGAACGCAATTGCAGCGCCCTTGTTTAGATGCTGGTACTCCTCGGTGAAATTGGTGACAAAAACGTGGGATCTGCGTTGCTTAAATCGTGCAATGCCTCTTGCGACAGACACACCGCGGTCTAGAAGCAACCTTTGGTCAGTCTCCACGATAGCGTCGACGTCAGGAGCAGCACCTTCACAATAGACGGCGATCATCAAGCTTGCGCGGGGTGGCAGGGTGACGTGATCGTCGGCGATCCTTACAGCAGCACGGTGTCCGAGGTTCGGCTGCGGCGTCGTGGAGTGATCGGAAGAAAACGTTATCGACCTGGTCTGCAGATCAATTATTGCGCCATTGTCCGTCAAAAAGTCCATTTCGAGAATTACGTCACGGGAGCAGTTAGGCAAACTGACGAACTCCGAAGGGTACGTAGTGCCGTCTATGGTGACGCGCGATGTGCACATTCCACTTGGGGTCACGAGGTTGCCTCCTGCTGTGCGTATGTGCGGACCGTCCCATCTGGTCGTAACTTTCTTTAGCTTGGACGCGAATGACCCGCTCATGACCGAGTAGTCGGCTCCCGTGTCGATGAGGGCGACTACGTCAAGGCCGTCAATGGACAACTGGACGTCGGATGCCGCTTTCCTCGAATTTCGGGTGCATCGGGGCATCGTATCGCGGCTTGCACGTGTTGATGGTCGGGCACTATGCGTCGTCATCGTCGTCTCCTCAGCGGCAGGCTTCGTCATTTCGGGTACGCATCGCGCAGCGTAGCTGTCGTCGTTTTCGGGGGTCTCGTCAGGGTGTCGTCGGGTCGTCGGGATGAGGGCATGTCGTGAGTCACGGTCTTGCGTCGTTGGAGGGTTTTCATTTTCTCGCCGTTGTGCAACTTCACCTCCAGAAGTTGCTGCTTTTAGTTTCCCCCTCATGGGCTGGGGGACCTTCCACGGGCGAAGTCAGCATGGCTGCGACGGTTGGGGGATTGGTACGGGTAGGGCGACGGCGAACGGTTGAAACGGGATGGTCCACGGCTGGTGTTTGACAGGTATTCTTCGATCTCTAAATGGGCGCTGGCTGGCTCGCGGGCAGGGTGCGTCGACGGAGAACCCACGCAACCCCAGCCTCTTGTAGGGGCAGTGGCGGTAGACGTGGTTCGCCTCTCCGATGTGGTAGCATAGCGGACGATTATCTGGCGTTCGCCACACCTCGGTCTTCCTGGGCGCCTGGTTTCGGGTTACAGGGGGTCGGGCGGGCGACATTGGGCGGCGGTACGGCGGGGCTTCTTGATAACAGGTTGGGACGGGTCGGGGTCGACAAGCAGCAGCGGAGTAAGTCATCGCTTGTGGTTCGCAAGATGCTTCCGACGGCGTGGAATTCCCCAGTGCTTGCTGAACCTCCTCGCGGACGACGTCAGTGAGGGAGGCGACTCGGGGCTGCGGCGTTTCTGGGAACAATTTCCTCAGTTCCTCGCAAACGACGGCGCGGATGGTCTCCCGCAAGTCTTCCGTCGCCAATCCAGGGGCGTTTACCGGGTTCACCGAAAGGGTGTTGAGTGGTCTATCGTATTGCCGCGAACGCATATCCAAGGTCCTCTCGATCATCGAAGCCTTGGTAAGAAACTCAGTGACGGTCTTAGGGGGGTTGCGGATGAGTCCAGCAAAAAGCTCTTGTTTAACTCCCCGCATCAGAAAGCGCACCTTCTTCTCTTCTGCCATTTCGGGGTCAGCTCTCCGGAACAGCATCTTCATCTCCTCAGTGAACAGTACAACACCTTCGTTGGGGTGTTGCATTCGCGTCTCCAACAAAAGGGTGGCTCGTTCTTTCCGCACAACCGTAGCGAATGTTTTCAGGAATTCGCTCTTAAAGACAGTCCAGTCGGTTAGGGAGCCTTCATGGTTCTCAAACCACGTTCGAGCTGCGTCCTCCAAATAGAAGAAGACATGACGAAACGTTTCTTCGTCATCCTACCTGTTAAAGATGCGGATGCGCTCCAGCTTCTCCAGCCACTCTTCCGGGTCTTCACCAGGAGATCCTCGGAATGATGGGGGCTCACGAGGTTGTTGCAGAATGACGGGAGGGTTGGTAGCGCTGGTCATGGTGCCTGCGTTGATCATCGTGATTTTTACGTCTTCTTTCCTTTTTTTTATCCGGGAGCAGTCCAAACTCTGACTGAAGGCCTTGCTGTCGGCGGCTGACACGAGTTGGGCGTGCTTGTCGGCTTGGCGATGGCTTAGGGTTCATGAACCCCGCACCTCCACCAGATGTCACACAGCAAAGGACGACGCAGTTGTCTATAAGGAAAACAAGTTTATTGGAGCAAACCTGTGCTCCCCTAACAACTGAAAAAATACACAGGCGGCGAAGCAGCGGCCAGCAAAACGACGGGCATGCTAGTGAGCGTCGGCGATCGAATGACGCGGCATCGGCTGTGCGAGAATTTATATCCCTCGGCGCGAGGGTTTCTCGAATAGTCGAATTGTATCAAGAACGCCGTGATAGCGTTTGTTAGAAACGCTGTTCGTTCAAACAGCGTTTCTAATAAACAACGCTTGAAGCGTTGTTTCTATCGAACAACGCCTGAAGTGTTGTTCGATAGCGTTTGTTCGAAACGCTGTGAAAACAGCAATAGCACAGGCCGGCGCAGCCAGGCCGAAAAAACAAAACACAAATAAACAAACCCAATGCATGGTTCGTGGCAATATAGGACGAAGCCAAAATGTTTCCGAAGCCTTTGCAAGAGGACTATCGTCGTTATGTCTGCGAAACAATGTCTTTTACGAAATGAACTTCTCGTCAGACGGGTCCACCTACCTGCTTATCGTCCCTACCACTCTTCGTTCCGAGTTACTGTAAGCGTGTCACAACGAGGTCATATATGGATATTTAGGCTACACGCGCACACTGGGCAGAGTTCGGGGGAGGTATTACTGGCCTAGAATCACCGCTGCCGTGAAGCATCATGTTCGGACCTGCCTCGATTGCCAGCGGCGCAAGTTGCCTCCGACGAAACCAGCCGGTTTGCTACACCATGTCCAGATCCCGTACTATTCATTGCAAGTCGACAGCTTACCATCCACAAACCAATGGGTTGACCGAGCGGCTCAACAAAACTGTGGAAACATGCTTTCAATGTATGTGTACATCGAACACAAAAACAAAAACTCGGACGAGATTCTCTCTTACATAACGTTTGCATCATCATCATCATCATAAGCCTGACTACGTCCACTACAGGACAAAGGCCTCTCCCATGTTCCACCAGTCAACTCAGTTTTGTGCTTGCTGCTGCCAATTTATACCCACAAACTTTTAATCTCATCTGCCCACCTAACATTCTGTCTCACCCTAACCCGCTTGCCTTCGCTGGGAATCCAGTTAGTTACCCTTAATCACCAGCGGTTATCCTGTCTACGCGCTACATGCCCGGGATATGTCCATTTCCTCTTCTTGATTTCAACTATGATATCCTTAACTCCCGTTTGTTCTCCAATCCACTCTGCTCTCTTTTTGTCTTTTAATGTTACACCTATCATTTTTCTCTGCATTGCTCGCTGCATCGTCCTCAATTTAAGCTGAACCCTCTTTGTAAGTCTCCAGGTTTCTGCTCCATAGTAAAGTACCAGCAAGGTGCAGCTGTTATATACCTTCCGCTTGAGGGATAGTGGCAACCTACCTGTCTTGATTTGAGAGTGCTTGCCAAATGTGCTCCACCCCATTCTTATTCTTATAGTTACTTCAATCTCGTGGTTCGGCTCCGTGGTTATTACCTGCCCTAAGTAGACATAGTCTTTTACAACTTGAAGTGCACTATACTACCTACCAAGAAGCGATTCTCTCTTCCGATGTTGTTGTACATTACTTTCGTTTTCTGCAGATTCATTTTAAGACCCACCTTTCTCCTCTCCTTGTCTAACTCCGTAATCATGAGTTGCGATTCATCCCCTGAGTCACTCAGCAATGCAATGTCGTCGGCGAAGCGCACGTTACTAAGGTACTCTTCACTAACTCTTATGCCTAACTGTTCCCTTTCTAGGCCTCTGAAAACCTCCTGTAAGCAGGCGGTAAATAGCATTGGGGAGATTGTATCCCCACGTTTGCATACAATACTGCTAAACAAGAAACCACACGGATGACCCCATTCTTCATTGTTCACGAACGAGAAGTAAGGACGATGTTGAACGCGATGCTGCCACACGAATGCGATGACAACGAAACGAGTGCTGGCGCGTTTACCCAACGCGCAGAGGAAGCCAGGCAGCTCGCGCATCTGCGAATATACCAACAGCAAGAGTACGACACAGGTCGCTATAACCTACGTCATAAACCTGTAGCATACGGAACTGGGGACATGGTATGGGTGTGTACGCCTGTACGAAGACGGGGACTGTCCGTAAGGTTGCTCAGAAAATACTTCGGACCTTATCGAGTGCGGCGACGACTTAGTGACGTTACCTACCAAGTGATCTGGGATAGCCCAAACTGTACAAGGCATCGCCAGCAGCGACCTGAACTTGTGCTCGTAGTGCGCATTAAGCCATACGTCAGCCAGTGACTCTGCGAGGCACCGTCGCTTGTATACAAAGTGACTTTATGCACGAATCACTGACTCGGCTATAGCATCGGGGCGATGCTCATTTAAGGGGAGGCAAACGTCACGCTCGAAACAGACGGAAAACGAAGACGATGTGCGCGCAAACAGTCTCGTTAAAAGAGACACTGAAGAAGACGACGTGCTTTTCTTTAGGTCTTTTGCTCTCTGCTCCTGCATAAAAACACACGCCGTCGGTTCTCGGACTCAACGTCTCGGTGATCTGCTTACGTTGAACCGCGACAATATGAATTAAAGATGCGGTATGGTGGTACTTGGAGTGTTCACCAGATGGACGGGCGGACGTACGTGGCCAGTGGACGGACGATTCATGGTTTACTGATATAATTTTTCTAAGTCTTGCCCCACTCATAATCATTCAATCCGATGATGTGCTGCGATTTTTTTGTTTACTGTGTTTTGTTTTTTTTTTACTTCGTGCAATCGTGGTTACAGACACCGGCGGCGGCGGTGGATAGCTACGGTTGGCACGTGAACCATGTTGTGATCTCAAGACAGCTTTCACTGTAGAAATTACGCAGCAGACGCAGCAAGCATAAATCACTTTGCAAATCATTCTCTATATGTCTGTTTACGGCTAAATACGCTTATATAAAACCACCGAAATCAATTCAGGGTTTCTTCAATACCATTTGTAGTGCAAGCTATTTTCGCGAATTCAGGCCCCGTCTTCCTACGTGCATCGGCAGCAACTGAAGCTGTCCATAGTTGGAAATGGTTGCATGTATGGAAGCTGTAAGAAGACATAACTTTGGAACTCACGCCTTGCGGGCGCACCCGCCGCTGTGACGTCAGCATTTTTGCCGTCACCACGGCCTTCGTCAGAAGGGGTCGCCACATGTGCGGGCAGACAGCAGCGGGCAGCGTACTGCAACAGCAAACGCGCACAGGGCGAGAACAGACAGGGGGCCCGCTGCTGAGCTTCCAACACAGCCGCGTTGTACGCGTCGATACCCGCCAGCGTCGGACTCGAGTGGCAGCAGTCTGTCGGCTCCCTGCGAACAGCGACCCGTTACTGTTGAATGAAATCCTCGCACTCCTATTGAAATCTGAATTATCGAAGTCTAATTATTTCAAGTAGCGTCGGAAGCGTTGTGCGGCATACTTACGCGCAGCAGTGTAGCGTGAGCGCCGACTCTCTGATTAGGCTTTTCGATGAGACTCCGTCGGACAACGTTAGTAATATTGTAACGATGTTGAAGGACTCGGGGTATAACAAAACGTATTTATTAAAGGGCGAACCTGTGCCCACAACTCAAACGGACTATGGTCGTAGCACGTTACAGCAGAACGGCAAGATGTCTTCCTCTTCTACTTCTTCAAGAAGAGTCCCAAGCGCGTGGCACACATCAGCAGGGGCCAGCTGGGTTCTCGTGCTATCATCATCGTCTCTGCGCAACACTAGACGGCGCCCATGTATGTCTCTGTGCGCGTGGTGATGGGCGCGTTATTTGAATGCAGTCACTATGTCGTGGCATAATCCCCTCCTCACACGCATCGTCCCGATGCGTCAGGCAATGAATAGATTCGTGGTAGGCGTAGGCGTCACTGGTCTTCCGGTGATCTCTCATAGTACGGCTTCATCCGGACTACATGTACAACCTCTGTAGGGTTGCGGCGTTTTGAGCTCCCGTGTATAGCGGATCTGACTTGGTAAGTTACATCGCTTACACGATGGAGTACTTCGTAAGGCCCGAAGTAGTGGCTAAAAAGTTTTTCAGAAAGTCCGCGGCGACGCACTGGGGTCCATATCCATACTTTGTCACCTGGTTGAAAATGCGCTTCGGTACGACGCTGATTGTACCGATAGGAGTCGATACGTTGTTGGCGGCGTATTCTGTATCTCGCCATCTGTCGTGCTTCCTCGGCTCTTTGCAGGAAGTCGTCTAGGCCAGGTGGATTGCTGCTTTCATCATTCAGTGGTAACATGGCATCCAGTGGAGTGGTGACTCTTCGGCCGAATACAAGTTCAAATGGTGTCACTCGCGTTGTTTCTTGAACGGATGTATTATATGCGAACGTGATGTAGGGCAATATTTCATCCCACAGTTTATGTTCGACGTCGATATACATTGAAAGCATATCAGTCAGAGTTCTGTTCAAGCGCTCCGTTAGGCCATTTGTTTGAGGATGGTATGCTGTAGTTCTTCTCTGGTCTGTGTGGGTCATTCGCATCAGACATTTCATTAGGTCTGCAGTAAAAGCTGGGCCACGATCTGTAATTACCACGCTGGGTGCACCATGTCTGAGGACTATGTTGTTGATGAAGAACTTGGCAACTTACACAGTTGCAGTGTACAGCGAGTCAGTCTCAGCATAGCGAGTGAGATAGTCTGTGGCTACGACTATCCACTTCTTGTGTGCAGTCGATGTCGGAAACGGGCCTAGGAGATCCATACCAACTTGTTGGAATGGGGCATGCGGTGGTTCTATTGGCTGGAGGAGGCCTGCAGGTTTCACGGATGGAGTTTTGCGTCTTTGACACTCACGGCAAGTTTTCACATAGCGCTGAACTGATGATAACAGTTTTGGCCAGTAGTATTTTAGGTGAATTCTGGCGAATGTACGGCTGACACCCATGTGCCCAGATGTTGGCTCATCGTGAAATGCGTGCAGAATCTCGTTTCGTAAAGGTGCAGGTACAACGAGTAAAAACTTGTCACCATGAGGCTTGAAGTTCCTCTTGTAAAGGACCCCTTCCCGAAGACAGAACGAAGGGAGCCCTCTGGATAAAGTGCGCGGGACTTTAACGTTGAGTCCTTGGAGACGCTGTATAAGCGGCAGCAAATCGGGGTCATTTTGTTGTTGTTCAGCGATTTCTGATGCCTGGACGACGCCTAGAAACGGGAAGTCTTCTTCCTCCGGCTCACTCGTCTCCACTGGTGCGCGTGACAGGCAGTCGGCATCGCTGTGCTTTTTCCCAGATTTGTATACCACAGTAACATCGTACTCTTGTAGCCTAAGGCTCCATCTTGCTAGTCGGCCAGAGGGATCCTTAAGATTCGCCAGCCAACACAGGCAATGGTGGTCACTTACTGCTCGGAATGGTCTACCGTAGAGGTACGGCCGAAATTTACTTATGGCCCAAATGACCGCGAGACACTCTTTTTCGGTTGCAGAGTAATTTGTCTCGGCTTTCGAAAGCTTGCGGCTGGCATACGCTAGCACTTTTTCTTGTCCGTTTTGCCGCTGGACTAGAATGGCTCCGAGGCCGACGTTACTCGCATCGGTGTGAACTTCAGTTTCGGCAGTATCATCGAAGTGGGCGAGGATTGGAGAGGCTTGCAGGCGTGTTCTTAACTCATCAAATGCTTCCTGTTGTTCACTTTCCCACCTAAAGGGCACCTCGTCTTTTGTCAGATTAGTAAGTGGTTCAGCAATGTTCGAAAAATTTTCCACAAATCGCCGATAGTACGCGCATAAACCCAGGAAGCGACGTACTGACTTCTTGTCTTTGGGTGTCGGGAACTTCCCGATGGCAGCTGTCTTTTCGGGATCTGGCCGAACGCCGTCGGAGCTGACGACGTGTCCGAGGAATCGAAGCTCTTCAAAAGCGAAGTGGCATTTTTCTGGCTTGATAGTCAAGTCTGCTAAACGAATGGCTTCTAATACTGTGCGGAGTCGCTCTAGATGTTGGTCGAATGTAGCGGAAAATACGACAACGTCATCCAAGTACACCAAGCAGGACTGCCATTTCAGTCCCGCGAGGACAGCGTCCATCATTCTCTGAAACGTAGCTGGCGCTGTGCACAGGCCGAATGGAAGCGCTTTAAATTCGTAGAGTCCGTCTGGGGTTATGAATGCCGTCTTTTCACGGTCGCGCTCATCCACCTCAATTTGCCAATATCCGCTCTTGAGATCAAGGGAGGAGAAGTATTTCGCACTCCGTAGTCGATCGAGTGTATCATCGATACGCGGCAGAGGGTATACATCCCGTTTCGTTACGCTGTTCAGTTTCCGATAGCCGACGCAGAATCGAAGGCTGTTATCTTTCTTTTTAACAAGCACTACGGGAGACGCCCATGGACTGCTGGAAGGCTGGATCACGTCATCTGAAAGCATCTCCTCCACTTGTTTCTTGATGACGTCTCTTTCCTTTTGCGATACTCGATATGGGTGTTGGTAAATCGGTCTCGTGGCTTCTTCTGTTATAATCCTGTGTTTTGCAATAGCCGTTCGTCGCACCTTAGAGGACGTTGAAAAGCAGTCCGAAAACTCTTTTATAAGGGCAAACAATCGTTTCTTTTGATATTCTGGGAGCCTATGGTTGACGTTAACTGATGCGTCGACGTTGCAGGTCTCTTGTGGAGTGGTTGGCGTTGTCGCTAAACTGCATAGTTCAGTCGCCATGCAGAACTCGTGGAAATAGGCGATAGCCATACCTTGCGCGATGTGCTGACATTCATTCCCAAAATTCGTAAGGAGGACAACTGAGCGGCCATTCGTTAAGTGAACAACACCCCTTGCCACGCAAATTCCTTTGTTTAAAAATAGCTCTACGTTTCCATCCGCTATTCCTTCGTGGTCACAAAATGCCTTATTTTCAACAAGCACCATTACACTACAGCGAGGTGGCACTGTGACGTCATCATCAACAACGCGCAGAGCAGTAAGACGTCGCTTTTCCGATTTCTCCACCGACATAGCTTGTTCTGTCGAAAAAGTTACACTGGATCTGCGCAGATTAATTATGGCTCCATTGGCTTGCAGAAAATCCATTCCTAGTATAAGCTCCCTTGAACAGTCCGGCAGCACGATGAAGTCAGCAGCGTAAGTAAAGCCTCTTATTTCGAGCCTTGAGGTGCATCTGCCGAGCGGTGTAATAGTGTGGCCACCTGTCGTGCGTATGTGTGCCCTACTCCATTTTGTTACAACCTTTTTCAGTTTCTTTGCCAATTTGTGACTCATTACCGAATAATCAGCGCCGGTGTCAACTAAAGCATTCAGCTCGTATCCGTCTATTTTCAACCGCAAATCTGAAGTAATCTTCGCACTGCTGCGCTTATCCTCTGTAAACATAGCATCGTCACCTTGAAACCGCAATGGAGGATCTTCGCAACTGTCGTTATCAGCGGCCTCACCTCCACAGGTCGCTTGCTTCAGTTTTCCTGGTGTGGGCTTGTAGAACGGTGCCCAGACCGTGCGGAAGAAGCACGTGGGCTGGGTGATCGATAACGCCTGGGCGACGGCGATCTTGGCTGATGTTGGCGTGGAGTGAGTGGGCTCTGGCGCGCGGACAAGTACTCTTCGATTTCGGTTGGCCGTTCACCGTTTCGAGGGCATGGTGCGTACAACGGAAAGCCCCTTAATCCTGCCTGTCGGTAAGGGCAGAACCTATACAGGTGACCTGCTTCCCCACAATGGAAACACAAAGGCCTGCGCTCATGGTCACGCCAGATGTCACTTTTTCCGGGGGCCTTTGATCCACGTAGCGAGCTACACCACGGGCTCGTGGCAGGTAGGTAGCCGTCGGTTCCAGTGGACGAGGTGCGCTGCGTACCGTTTGTGGGCAAGGAAGAGGCCATCGTAACTTGCTGCATTGGTGTGCGCCGCGGGTTGTCTGAGTACTTCAGAGTACGTTGGGATGCGTTGGATCGGCTGTGGCGCACGCTCCGGCACACGTATTGTCTGCCTCAGTTCACCTCGTACTACGTCGACTACAGACAGTGTTGCTGTAGTGTGAGGCGCTTGCAACTTGCTGAGCTCTTCCCTGATCACCGACCTGATGAGTTCTCGCAGAGCGTCCATGTCACTTCGCTGGCGTCCAGAGAAGACATTGACAGGTGCATAGTTTATGTCTCGATTGTACTGTCGAGCCCGCTGTTCTAGCGTTTTCTCTATGGCTGTCGCTTCCGTATGAAACTCCGCAACTGTTCGTGGTGGGTTGCGGACGAGAACAGCGAATAGCTCTTGCTTCACCCCACGCATGAGGTGGCGTAGCTTCTTGTCTTCGGTCATATGGGTATCTGCGCGCTTGAACAGGCGGATCATGTCTCGATATACATTGCGACACTTTCGTTGGTGAGTTGGTTCCTGGATTCGAGCGCAGCCTGCGCCTTTTCTTTGCGATCCGCGCTGGCATAAGTCGCCAGAGCTTGTCGCCGAAATTCATCCCAGGTCGTAAAGGAGGTTTCATGGTTTTCATACCACGTCTTTGCGAAGTCCTCCAAAGCAAAGTATACGCGGCGGAGCTTCTCTCTCTCGTCCCAACCGTTCAAACGTGCCACTCTCTCAAAGAGGTTCAGCCAATCTTCTACGTCTTCATACGAGTCGCCATGAAATACTGGTGGCTGGTGAGGCTGATTTATCACCACTTGGGCTGGTGTTTCATGACTTGTCATGGTGGCGGGCGTCCATTGACTGAGTTCCCTTGGCGCAAAGTGGAGTGGGCTGAATTCTGGTGAATCACCTCGAAGACGGCGACTGGTCCCTCTATGCACTTATCGAGTGCTGCGATGACTTAGTGACGTTACCTACGAAGTAATCTGGGATAGCCCAAACTGTACAAGGCGTCGCCAGCACCGACCTGAACTTGTGCCCGTAGTGCGCATTAAGCCATACGTCAGCCAGTGACTCTGCCAGGCACCGTCGCTTGTATACAAAGTGACTTTATGCGCGAATCACTGACTCAGCTATTGCATCGGGGCGATGCTCGTTTAAAGGGAGGCAAATGCCGCGCTCGAAACAGACAGAGAACGAAGACGACGTGCGCGCAAACAGTCTCGAGAAAAGAGACACTGAAGAAGACGCCGTGCTTTTCTTTAGGTCTCTTTCTCTTGGCTCCTGCATCAAAATACACGCCGTCGGTTTTCGGACTCAACGTCTCGGTGATCTGCTTACGTTGAACCGCGAGAATATCATTAAAAGATGCGGTATGGTGGTTCACCAGATGTACGGGCGGACGTACGTGGCCAGTGGACGGACGATTCATGGTTTACTGATATAATTTTTCTAAGCCTTGCCCCACTCATAATCATTCAATTAGATGATGTGCTCCGATTTTTTTGTTTGCCCTGTTTTTTTTTTACTTCGTGCGATCGTGGTTACGGACAGCGGCGTTGGCGGTGGATAGCTACGGTGGGCACGTGAACCATGTTGTGATCTCAAGACAACTTTCACTGTAAAAATTACGCAGCAGACGCAGCGAGCATAAATCACTTTGCAAATCATTCTCAATAAGTCTGTTTACGGCTAAATTCGCTAATACAAAACCACCAAAATCAATTCAGGGTTTCTTCAATACCATTTGTAGTGCAAGCTATTTTCGCTAATTCAGGCCCCGTCTTCCTACGTGTCTCGGCAGCAGCTGAAGCTGTCCATAGTTGTAAATGCTTGCATGTACGGAAGCTGTAAGAAGACACAACTTTGGGACTCACGCCTTGCGGGCGCACCCACCGCTGTGACGTCAGCATTGTTGCCGTCACCACGTCCTTCGTCAGAAGGGGTCGCCACATGTGCGGGCAGACAGCTGCGGGCAGCGTACTGCAACAGCAAACGCGCACAGGGCGAGAACAGACAGGGGGCCCGCTGCTGAGCTTCCAACACAGCCGCGTTGTACGCGTCGATACCCGCCAGCGTCGGGCTTGAGTGGCAGCAGTCTGTCGGCTCCCTGCGAACAGTGACTCGTTACTTTTGAATGAAATCCTCGCACTCCTATTGAAATCTGAATCATCGAAGTCTAATTATTTAAAGTAGCGTCGGAAGCGTTGTGCGGCATATTTACGCACAGCGCCGACTCTCTGATTAGGCTTTTCGATGAGACTTCATCGGACAACGTTATTATTATGGTCATTATGAGCTTGTTATATAACGTCTGCAATAACAGCGCATCTGCTAATGATCTACAATTTACCCTGTAGTGCGCGAACTGATTCTGTTTTACGCAATTTCATCGCTCACCCTCCCCCCTCCCATAACTCGGTGCCGCCTCTGCTACGTATTTCACCTCTTGAGTGTCTATTCCTTGACTCTCGACGTCGACTACAGGAGTGGCCAGTGTGGGGGAGGGGTTTAATTTTCTCCGCTCCCGCCTGAAGTTGACATTTTGCATGCGACTACATACATGCAGCAGTCACCAGAAGCGGAATTCGTTGGGCTAGTTGGTCACGCATGTTCTTACATGACATGCGTGCCAGGATTGTCATCTTGGCACGTCATATATTTCATCATTCATTGAAGTCACGTAACACCAAATTTGGTATATGGGGAGCTGTTGACATGCGCAAGTTAACAGCTGAAATCGAAATCAACGAATACTATAGCTGAGTGAAGTTTTCGTGATAACAAGTAAAAATGTATGATCCTATACAGGTAAGACCTTGCTACACTACTTCTCTCTTGGCTCGCAGTTTATTTATAACAAAGCGGGGTAGTACTTAGTACTAACTGTTTAAGTTTAAGCCAGGAAAGCTGTGGTAACTGCATTAACCGTTCATACCCTTTTAATGCCATCTTCGACAAAGGCCACATATCTGAAAATTCTAGCGCATCCAGCGTACATTTTCATGTTTCTAATCCCACTAATTAGTTTGTGTACTAAATAAACATCGGTATCAGTGAATGTCTCTGGTTTTGCGTGCCAAAACTACGATATGTTTTTCAGTCATGCTGCACTGAAGTGATTCAAAAATTTCATCCACCCGACGTCCTTCTACGTGAACTCAATTCGGTTAACATCTCGCCTCCACCGCACCGGACTGCTACTGTAGTGCGCTAGTGCGGACCAGAATAATTCGACCAGAAGACGACGACGACAACGCACCAAGCACGAGATGGTTGCACCTGCTCTTGTTCGCATCGGACTAAATGGTTCCAGACGAAATATCCGTTTGTGGCCTCAAAGTGTCGACGTCTGTCTGTATTACTTCCACAGTAGCATCATGGACGATCACCATAACCACATTACCACCGAGGCTGCTAATTCATAATCAAGCCTTCTGTAGACACGAATAACCTCGCATCATTGAGAGCCTAAAGTGCATTCCACGTTGGGTACAGTTGCCCCACAACTTACAATGATTGGCAGAGGCCGACTCGGACAGACTCCAGAAGCCTGAAGAGATCAGCACCTGCCTTGACTGGGGAGGCATTTCTGGAGTACCAGCGCACAATTGAGTGCAGCACGTCTGTCTCGGTTCGCACCCTCAGCTCGTTAGAGGTAAGCAGTTCGACGAGCAGCGCCTCCGAGATGCCCGGGAACTCGTCGCTCGTGCGCCACACCTGCGTCGAACGCAAAGCGCGGTGCCGAGAGACGCATCAGTTATTGCATCGATGATATCAGCAAGTGAGCCAGAATACGGGCGCCGCCATGTAAAGAGGGACAGTGCCGCGGCTGCAATGAAATATTTGTTCGAGAATTAATAAAAAGAAACTTGGGTCTGTTCGTTTCTACATCGCAGAGCAATTCATTGGAACGCCCAGCTGTTCAAACTCTAAAGATGGCTTTGTTCAGAGAATAAAGCGCAGCACTCTATCGATATCCCACTTGACCGGGTCCGTAAACGACAGTCAGTTCAAAGGCGAGTCAGTATGTTTCGATGCGAAGCAGCTCTTTTATTGGCCTGCGTAACGCTCAGCGTCCGTGTCTCCATGCCAACGAGCCTCGCCATGCTCCCCTCGCTGCAGGTGTTGTGGTGCTGCCAAGTAGGTCACGCCTCCCCTCGCAATACGAGGTGGCGTCTCACTTTCTCTCGCCTGCCACGCAGTTGTTGCATGTCTCCTCTTTCTCGCTTCACTATGTCAACCACCCGCAAAATTTAGTCGGCGTCGGTGTACATCAAGTGAACACTCTTTCAGCTCGTTTATCTGCGATGGAGAGGACGCCGGGAAGCGAAGCTCCTTCACACGTCGAAGCGCTTTTATGGTGGCTAGAACTGTAGCGATTTGGCCGAGCCCGGTCGTCGCCGGCATTGCAAAGGTCATCAAAGCCGATCGCGTTCGCAAATGACGACGTCGCGCCTGGAACACCAACGAGGCGCAAGCCAGGGAAGCCGAACGCAAGCATCGGTAGTGGAAGACAAACGACACCCACGAGGTGCACTTCAAGCACGCCGATCGCGTTCCAGAATGGAGACGGCGCACGGGTAACACCGATGAGACGTGAGTCAAGGACGCCTGGCAGAAGGCCAACGCCGGTGAATCCTTGACGTCACAGTCGTCGGCAACGTCTCAAAAGCGTCCGCCCGCAAGCGCAGGGCCCCGCCGGCCAATCCGGAAGTCACATGGAAGAATGACCTTGTAGGCTTATGCCACAGGAGCGAAAGAGAGACACGCCTGAACGATAACCGATGCCAGCCCGGAACGTGAGCCGTGGCTTCACGTGCCACGGCCTAGCGCCTTCTTTATTTTCTTCTGTCGCCATCGCGCGCTCTCTGGTTTGCGCGCCGCCCGAACGAGGGCGCTACAGGGCCCCCCCCCCCCCCCCCGTGTAGACTGGAAGTCGGAATGTGACATGCCGTTTGTGCTATTCCAACGGAAGATCAGTCGTAGATGAGAGGCTTTCTAGGGCGGTCTCCAGGTACGCCGGCTTGAGTCGCTCCAAGCTGACTGTCTCTTCACGGCCGTTCTGAAGTAGAGTGGCAGTTTTGGGGGTGCGGTGAAGGACGCGGAATGATCCGTCGTAGGCTGGTGTCAAAGGTGGTCTGACCGCGTCGTGGCGCACGAAAACATGTGTTGCAGTGGCCAGATCAGGGTGGGCGAATATGGTCTTGTTTTCGGAAGGTCTGGGTGGAGTGGGCCGGAGGTCTTGAACGCAGTCGAGGAGGCGTTGTAGGAATTGCTGTGGCTGGTCTGGTAGCTTCGTTGACGTGAAGAAGTCTCCCGGAAGCCGTAGAGAAGTGCCATACACCAGCTCTGCTGTTGAGCACTGCAGGTCTGCCCGGATGACAGCTCGTAAACCTAAGAGCACCAGTGGCAAGGCATCAACCCAGGTGGCTCTATTGAGGCGGGTAGTCAAGGCGGTCTTCAGTTGTCGGTGAAGGCGTTCCACCATGCCTGTGGCGCAGGGATGATAAGCCGTGGTACGGCAATGTCTGGCTCTGCGGATGCGATTAACGCAAGTAAACAGCGAGGACTCAAACTGACGTCCACGGTCTGTTGTCACGGTGCCAGGACAGCCAAAACGGGATACCCACGTAGAAATGAAAACGCGGGCAACTGCCTCGGCTGTGATATCTTGAATTGGAACAGCCTCTGGCCAGCGCGTGAAGCGATCGACCATGGTCAATATATAACGGTACCCCTGAGACACTGGTAGAGGGCCCACAATGTCTAGATGAACATGGTCGAAACGACGGCCGGGTGGAAGGAAAGGTTGGGGCGGCGTCTTAGTATGACGGAAGACCTTTGTCATCTGGCAGGGCAGGCACATGTGCGTCCAAGCGCGCACATCACCGTTGATTCCAGGCCAGACATAGCGCTGGGTGAGAAGACGCTGAGTATCCCGAATGCCAGGGTGACAGATGTCGTGTAAGGAGTGGAAAACGGTGCGTCGTAATGAAGCGGGAACGAAAGGGCGGGGAAGGTCAGTTGAGACATCGCACCACAAGCGCTCAGATGATAATGGATGAGGCACCAGGCGTAGTCGGAGAGAACGGGGGTTCTCCCGAAAAGCGGCAAGCTCTCTATCATCCTGCTGTGCCGAGGAGAATGAGGCCCAGTCGATGGTTGGCGGTGGAGAGTCAACCGCGGCTATACGAGAGAGGGCATCTGCGGCGGTGTTGTCAGCTCCTTTCACGTGGCGGATGTCAGTCGTGAACTCCAATATATAAGCCAGATGGCGGTGTTCACGGGGCACGTACTTGGATGAGTTAGTGCGGAAAGCATACGCCATTGGCTTATGGTCAGTCAGCACGTAAAACGAGCATCCTTCCAGGAAATGCCGAAAGTGCTGTATTGCAGCGTAGATGGCTAGTAATTCCCGGCCAAAGACGCTGTAGCAGGTCTCAGCAGGAAGTAGCTTCCGAGAGTGAAACGACAAGGGTCTCCACTCGGAGTTAATGCACTGCTGTAAGACGGCTCCGACGGCCACGCTGGATGCGTCCATCAACCGTCAACCGAGTAGGGGCGTTGACCATCAACCGAGTAGGGGCGTTGCTGCGTGGATGAATGAGAAGCACGGCATTAGCGACCGCTTGCTTAGCAGCAGCAAAGGCGGCCTGGGCCTCTGACGACCAAGGAATGGCGGAGGACGGGCCGGCGGTAGACCGAAGGAGGTCGGTGAGTGGTCGTAGCAGTTCGGCACAGTGTGGTATGAAGCACCTGGAAAAGTTCACAAGCCCCAGGAATTGGCGTAATTGGCGCAGTGTTGTAGGCTGTGGATAATCCTGAATTGCTTTAACGTGGGACCGGAGAGGGCGTATTCCTTTGGATTATATGTGATGGCCCAAGAACTCGAGCTCAGATGCGCCGAAAGTACACTTAGAGGCGTTCACAACGAGGCCGTACTGCTGAAGACGTTGGAACAGAGCGCGTAGATGGTGCTCATGATCTTCAGGTGTGCGGCTGGCGATGAGGACATCGTCAAGGTACGCGAACACAGTAGGAAGACCCCGTGTGACCTTAGAAATGAACCGCTGGAAAGTTTGAGCTGAATTGCGGAGTCCAAAAGGCATCCGCACGTATTTAAACAACCCAGAGGGCGTCGTGATGGCGGTCTTAGGTATGTCGGCGGGCTCGACAGGAATCTGGTGGTACGCCTTAACAAGGTCCACTTTGCTGAAAATTGTGCAGCCGTCGAGGCGCGATGTAAAATCCTGGATGTGAGGTAGAGGATAGCTGTCGTGGACAGTCTTGGCGTTCAACGCTCGATAGTCCGCACAAGGACGCCAGTCACCAGGATCACGCTTTGGCGCCAAATGCAGCGGGGAAGCCCAAGCGCTTGACGACGGGCGGATAATGCCGAGCTGCAGCATGTGGTCAAACTCCCGTTTAGCAATAGCTAGGCGGCCTCCGAACAGGTGGCGTGGTCGAGTGGCTGCCGGTGGACCCCGGGTGACGATGTGGTGTGTCACCGTATGTTTAGGCGGCTGAGTGAGGTTGCACGGTTTAGTTAACTCCGGGAAACTCGCCAAGATTTTTTCGAACAGTGAGGAAGGTATCAGCATGCGGATGGCCATTGGAGCGATGTCGGACAGGACTCCCGAGATGGAGAGACGAGTCTTACCATCTATGAGGCGGCGCCGCCGCACGCTGACTCCCAATCGAAGTATGAGAGGAAGTCCGAGCCGATGATCGGTTGAACCACGTCTGCGATGACGAAAACCCACCGGAAAATGCAGCGAAGGCCGAAGTCGATGGTGAGAGATCGGAGCCCATACGTTGCTATAGACGAGGCGTTGGCAGCACGAAGCACTTGCCCCTGTGACTTTGAACGATCAGCCTTAGTCGGGGGCACAACGCTAATTTCCGCGCCCGTATCTATAAGGAACCTGGCGCCCGATAGCTGGTCCGTGACCATGAAAAGGCGGCTGGGACGAGAAGGGAGATCACACGCCGCTGTCAGTGATCCCGGCAAGCGTTTCCCTGCCACAAACATGGGGGTGTACACTTCATGGCTCGGTGTCGGAAACGCCGGTGGTACCAGCAGAGGGGTGGAGGGCTGGGACTCCAAGCATCTCGTGTGCGTGGAAGAGCTCGACGACCGGAACGAGGCGAACGAGTCTCCTGCAGGGGGTTCCGGAGTGCGGCAATGGAGGCGGCGAGTTCGTCGATGCGGGCCTCAAGGCGCGAAATCGCTGTGTCTGCTGGTGGTAAGACAGCGTTGACAGATGGGGAGGTCGCTTCATGAACCTGATCGGCGAGCTCCACCAGGCGGTCGAGATTGACGTCGCCGGCCGCCGCGAGGACGAGGCGGATTGGCTGAGAAAGGCGTTGGAGGAAGAGCTCGCGAAGCAACGCTGAGTGGGCAGAGACGTCGTGTTTCCCAAGAAGCTGTCGCATTCGTCGCAGTAGTTGGGAGGGGCGCCTGTCGCCAAGGTCCCCCTCTGCAAGGAGCTGCTGTAGGCGGACGCGTTCCGAAGGCATGAATCGTTCCAGCACCTTGGTTTTAAGGTGCTGATATGGCGTAGTGTCCGAGGGGTTGGAGAGGACGTCGGAGAGCTCGCTGGCAACGTCAGGAGGAAGGACGGAGGCTACGTGGTAGTAGCGTGTCGTTTCCGAGGCGATGCGGTACAGGGAGAATTGCACCTCGAGCTCCCCTCGCTGCAGGTGTTGTGGTGCTGCCAAGTAGGTCACGCCTCCCCTCGCAATACGAGGTGGCGTCTCACTTTCTCTCGCCTGCCACGCAGTTGCTGCGTGTCTCTTCTCTCTCGCTTCACTATCTCAACCACCCGCAAAATTTAGTCGGCGTTGGTGTACATAAAGTGAACACTCTTTCAGCTCGTTTATCTGCGATGGAGAGGACGCCGGGAAGCGAAGCTCCTTCACACGTCGAAGCGCTTTTATGGTGGCTAGAACTGTGGCGATTTGGCCGAACCCGGTCGTCGCCGGCATTGCAATGGACATCAAAGCCGATCGCGTTCGCAAATGACGAACGTCGCGCCTGGAACACCAACGAGGCGCAAGCCAGGGAAGCCGAACGCAAGCATCGGTAGTGGAAGACAAACGACACCCACGAGGTGCACTTCAAGCACGCCGATCGCGTTCGAGAATGGAGACGGCGCGCGGGTAACACCGACGAGACGTGAGTCAAGGACGCCTGGCAGAAGGCCAACGCCGGTGAATCCGTGACGTCACAGTCGTCGGCAACGTCTCGAAAGCGCCCGCCCGCAAGCGCAGGGCCCCGCCGGCCAATCCGGAAGTCACATGGAAGAATGACCTGGAACCTCTTGTAGACGCTCCTGCTCCGAGTGCGTTGCCGTGCGCACCGAAAACGTCACAATCTTCGCGCTGTACCTCGCTACCAACCTGCCTAAGTGACAGTTTCAGCGCTGTCTGGAGGAGACGCTGACTGATTGGGGCGAGGCGTGTCGACGCGTGCCTCTTAGAGTCGCGGCATTATTCAACGTTGACCTCAGCGGATGAGAAAGAGAACGGCTCGTCGAATACGCACGTGACGTGCACTCGCTGAAGTTAGATTCGGTGGAACGGCAACTACCCACCACGATAAGGGGACCGCGCATCTGTCTGGTATTTGCCAACCTCGACGTCGAATGTTTGCAGAAACATCTCATTGTGCACTTCACTGATCCGAAGGCCGTGGTAGCCAAGGCGAAACGCTCGTCAGCTCCGGTCCAGCGCCAATGTCCAATCTAAAAAAAATGACAAGACCTGCACCAGCCATCGCTTCCAACGATATTCGAGTGCTCACCGCAGCCCCCGCGTTAGCGCCGTTCAACCCGTGACGCCACCCGTGCGCAACGCTGATGCTTCGCTTCCCTTCAAGGTTCCCTTTGGGAAGATGTTAATTTTTTTTTCTCGCCAGCAGTATCCTTCCTACAAGTTCGACTTTGCCCCGCCACTTATTTCTTCATAAAACACGTGGAATGTCAGCACTAACCGATGAGCCAGTCACGGCATGTGAATGCCGTGACTGGCTCATCGCTTAGTGCTATCACGGCATGCGAATGGCGTGATAGCACCGCGGGTTGGGCGACAATTCACAACTGATATTTAACGTATATCGAAGGCTTGAGAGCTCACCTTTAATACAATGTAGCTTTTTTCGTGCGAGCACGAAATGCCACCTACTAAATTTAAGCTGCCTGTGCACGAACTACCGGCGTGAACTAGCTAGTAGTTTCAGCAGGGAAAGTTTTTGCAGGCGATCACCACGATGAAAACCCAATTTCTGTGCAATGCGAATCACTCGCCTGGTCGAAGTGCTCACGCGCGTAGCTGAGCACCAATCGCTTGAATTCTGGGCAGTAGAACCACTGTGCCAAGGCGGCCATTCCCAGACAGTTTTCGATCTTCAGGTTGCGCAGCATGTAATTCAGGCAGCAGTTGCGCGCCTCGTCCATGAGCAGCATGTCTGCCGCAACCAGGACCTCGGTCACGTTGTCCTCGTTGAGACGTAGCTGCAGAAGTACGAAGGAAAGACGGCTCAGTTACAATACTGCGATTCGCAGAGTTATACTTAAGGCGAAGGCCTAAGATACCTCATCAGACAAGAAAACCGAACGTCGGCGTTAACAAGAGTGATGCGAAAAATCATTAAGTATGACGTCACCTTACCAACTTTTCAAGACGTCACACACCTCCAAAGTTTGTGACATCATCGCATGACGCCTTCGCTCGGTGAAAGGTAGCTTAATCACGGAGGCAGTGCGAAATCAGGTAAACACTCAAAGTGGCAATGCGTCTGATCTTGGAGTCCGTTCATAACCACCGTAGGTGTATAAACTTTATGAAAGAAAGCCGGGTAGGATGGGCACATAGACTGAGAGAGGAAAAAAATCACAGCATATCCATGAAGTGAATGATGGATAAGTGGGGCGAAGCATCCATCAGTCCGTTCGCGCTTCCGCCGTCTGTTCGTTCTTGCTTCGGTCCTTCCGTGCGAGAGTCCGTCCGTCCGTGTATCTGTCGGTCCATTCGTCCGTCCGTCCGTCAGTCCATCCATCTTGTGAACTCTCCAAGCACCGTCATCTCACATCTCATATTTTCATCATATAGAAGTACTGCCATCCAGCGGACATTCCAAGGGCTAAACGAGAGGTGGCTAACTACTACTTCTACTTCTACCAACCCATCCTCCTCCTCCTCACTACTACTACTACTACTACTACTACTACTACTACTACTACTGCTACTACTACTGCTACTACTGCTGCTGCTGCTGCTGCTGCTGCTGCTGCTACTGCTGCTGCTACTGCTGCTGCTACTGCTACTGCTACTGCTGCTGCTACATCTGCTGCTGCTGCTACTGCTACTGCTACTGCTACTGCTACTGCTGCTGCTGCTGCTGCTGCTACTACTGTTACTACTACTACTACTACTACATGAATCGCGGACGCACAACCCGCGGCTCAAGGAGCTTCGCCCCTAAAAGAACGGTAAAGAACGCCTTTCATTCACACGTCACGTCCATGCTATAATATACCGACATTAACTGAGTTTTCCATCCTATTGTGATACCTATCGTAATCACCAACGCACTTCGTGCCTTGATGGAGTGGCAATTAGTCGGCTCACCGTGTTCGAAGTGTAGTAGCGCAGCAACGCAGTCATCGTCGGAGCAGAGACGTCTGTTAGCAAAACGTCGCGACGGCCCCCGTAGTCCACGGAGAAGACGACCTGGAAGACGGGGCTCAAAGCTGACAGGAAACTGCACGGGGCCCTGAACTCGCCTCCGTCGGCCGTGCGAATCACGCAGTCTCGCGAATGGCTGCCGGCCTCCAGCGAGGAGACCTGTTTCTTTGAGGAACACTCGGACATGGCTGCCGGACGACCGAGCTGACGCGTCGAATGCAAAATGAACGCGAGTGGGGCACGTGGCACGAGCCTCGCGTGAAGATCGCGTTCGTCGTCGTTTTCGTCAAACTCGGTCACCAATATATATTTCACGAGATTAAAGGAAGGAATGGTTATTTCAAACGAAACTCAAGAAGTAATAAAAGGCGGATGGAACTGATTCCTCTGAATCATAAACAAGCGATGATTGCATTGAAAAAGCTCTTCACTGTGCTTTTAATTATTATGTACACGCGAAGTTTTATTTGTGTTTCATACAACCGCTCAGTCAGAGTGAATGATGATAATAAGAATGACGACGACGACGATGCATATTAAAATTATAGTGCCTAAATAATGACAATGGCAACGATGAGGAGGACTGACGATGATGGCAACGATATTGATGATTAAATAGTGGTGGCGGCGGTGGAGTTGGAGATTGTGATCCACCATTTGAAGCTACTAACTGGACAGTCAACAACAGTGCCATAAAAGAAGAAGAAACACTTAAAAGCAACAAAAGAGAAAAAAATTCACCCAACACTCGGCTAATCCCCTGCATGGGGTAAGAGCGATGGTAAGAGGAGGAGAAGGTCGTATTGGAAAGTGCATCTCCGGCCTGCTACTCCTAACATGCCTAAGACAGTAAGGCGTGGCGACAGGTGACTACAATGAGCTACTAAATACGCACTGCAGCTTGCTGGGACGCGCCGTACACGCAATGCTTTTACGGCACAGCTGCTTTGCGTTTAGTTTCGTTACACATTCGTATGAAGTGTCATCATCGTGAACAGCGTCTATCTTTTCAGCATGACGCCGGAAGGTTGTCGCCATATGATGACAAATTTCACGTTAAATTTGATCGCGCCATTGCAACAAAATAGAAATTACTATTAGAGTTTTTTTCATTAGCATGATTTTTCAGTCAAAGAGACGAAGAATATAGCTCTCCGACTTTTCCAGCTTGAAAACTGCAAAGATAGTCTGAAAATGCGCCGAACGTCATGTGCTGGAGGAAACGCGCCCGCGACGCTCCAGGCGCCGTTATTTGAAGAAATATAAAGAAAAAACTGTAAGAGCGTTGATATATATAGATCATTGCAAAAAATAAAAATCAGTAATGCTACCTAACATTAGAGAAGCGTTCGCGAGCTGGCTCATTTCGCACGTGTCGTTCCCTCTTCAGTACCACATTGTTTGTTACCATCGTACCAGCGTTCTTAATTCGCTGGACGTAACAGGCAATGTCATGCGAGCTTCATGTACAGTAAGGCTCTCATTTCAATTCATTGGGCAAGTTCCGACGTGAGAGGGCGACGGAAACACGGTAAGGTGTGCCCGCAAAAATCGAGTTAAGTGTAAGCATCCATTTCATTGTATTTTGATATCTCTACGCTGAATAACTTTGCACTGCGTGGCCCTATCACTGCCGTTCTTCAGGCACTTGTCTCTTAAGCCATCAGTGTACGCAACCAGCTAGAAAAATATGTAAAACTGTGAAGTCGTTAATAGTGTTAGAGGGCCCCTTTAGGTTACTTTGGTGCTGGGTTGATTATCTCGAGTGCTCGAGTGGTCGTGGCTCACCGACAAAGTTTTTTTCAGCTTTCAAATTCTGATGGGGAAAGGACTCCGTTCAAAGGAAGAAGATTTATGCGGCGTATAAAAACAATGGGTAGCCTACTTCAATTAGCTTTTTATTATAAGAGACACACTATACTTCTAAATATATTCCAGATAAACTCTTTCTACTATATATCGCCTTTATGGGCGCATATATGAGTGCGGATTCGGGCACGAGAATTCTCAAACTTAAAGGGGGAAGTGTAATGACCATTCCTACATGTTCAGCTACACTAAATAACACTAAACTGTTTTTCTTTTGTATTACCTCATCACTAAAGCTCGAGGAACAGATTCGATTAGAATACAGGGCTTGCGTATATGCTACAAGCCACGTCTACCTAGATTAAGCAAGTTACCCACCTCTGAGCATAGAGTACGCGCGCATGATTCCAAAATGACAAGCGTTATCTCTTACCTGCATGCCAGTGTAAGTACTTTTTTCTTCTAGTGGCTCAAATTATGCTTGTGCATTGATTATGGTTAAAAAACAGTAAGAAGTTATTTGATTGTTACATGCAATCTCACCTGAGCTTGAGAAGCCGCGGGTAATCTTTACGCAGTGTAAACAAAAACAATCGATTGATTATATGTGGGATTTAACGTCCCAAAACCAGAATACGATTATAAGCGACGCCGTAGTAGAGGGCGGCTCTATAAATTTCGACCACCTGGGCTTCTTTAACGTGCACCCTAATGTGAGCACACGGTCCTACAGCATTTTCTCCTCTATCGAACATGCAGCCGCCGCACCCGGTATTCAATCCCGCAACCTAGTATAAAGAAAAACAATTCAAGTGTGAAGTATTTCCATGTACACTGACGCGCCCATTACTTTACATTCCAGTAACAGAAAGTTACCCAAACACGAAATTCCCGCAGGTCGGGTAACGACCGTACATTTGAACTCGCTCGTTTCCTTATCTGCGCATCAAGGTTGCACGTAGAAGTCCTTCCGAAATTGCTGGAAACGTCGTCGTAACTGAAACAAAGTTTCGAATCCCATCCGGGTGCGAAAACAAGGACAGATCAAGAAAGGAGTGCTCTATGAGCTTCTATAACGAAGCTGTCTCCATTAGATCAGCCTGGTTTGCGCATCGTGTTATGTCTAGTCCACCCTGCAGGCCAGACTTCACTATAAATTTGGGCCATAGCGCTACTAGAAGAAAATAATGGTAAGGCAACGATTTAAAGCTTTGTACTTTAGCTTTACCCCAGAAATCTAAGTTAAAACAAAAAACCAAAAATCAAGTGTATTCAAAAAGGGAAAGGCCGAGAAGTGCGAGCAAGAACGGAAGAATGGTCCTGACAGCGAGGGCGCTCATTGAGGCTATATTTTAAGTGCCGTTTACTTCAGTCGCCTTCCGCAGGACCTAATACAGTATAGTAGTGTCCAAGTTGATTAAATTTCGTTCGCTTAGATGACCCGGAGCTAAAACGGCCAAGGCTTTCTGTACAAAATACATATCTATAGGGTTTATAGTTGAGCCACTACGTGGCCTTAGGAACTCTTTCGTGCCGTTTGTTCTCTAACCGTCATCTTAAAGGTGTGATTGATGTTGTAGAAAACCGAAGAAACAGACTCGAATTGAATATTTCACCTTACACATGGTCTCTCTGAGTCGAATTTCAAGAAGAAACAAAGAAAAATGAGCTACTTCCAGGCTGTGAAAACTTGTGGAAAGCGATAATGGAAGTTTTTTTTTTACAGCACCACTATCATAATCACCATAATTTCAATTATTCAATCGCTTATTCACTAAACATTTTAGACACGTCACCCGAATGATATAGATTTGAGTTTGAGTTTAGTTTATTTTACCACTTACAGTTGTACGTACGTGGTAAGTGACAGTGACAGAGGAAACAAGCTGTATAAGACAGCTTGACAAAACCCCATACATGAATGGCTTAGCCTAAACAAAAAACAATAACGCTATTAAAATTTATCTCGCTTGTTTTTTTTTACAGGAGAGCAAGACGAGTGTCACGTACTCTTCAGATGACTAGATTCTAGGAACTAGCGGATAATAATACACCCACACTGCCCGAAATCAAGGCGAAGATGATTGCCCGAGGTCTCTCTATGATTCGTCCAACGAGCACTCGAGCTCGTAAAAATCGCGTTACCGCGCAGTCATTTGTAATAGCTGCTGACACGAAGTCCCAGACGTCGTTCCGCCTCCCATTCAATTCTCCTCGCCAAATGTAGCTTATGGTTACGTTAGAAGTGCATGCGGTAGCTTGGGCTGGTTGGTGTGACAGGTCGATAGTTATAGCGCGTGAACATAACGACGTGTACTTCTTGTCTTTGTATCGTCGTTGTGTTCTCACGCTATAACTATCGTTCTGGTTACGGCCCGGTGACCCGACACGTTACCGTATTTCCGCTCTTCTATTTTTATCAACAAACTGCAGATTATTTTCTTACTTTTTTTTCTATGACCGAGTCGTTCACATCAGGAAGGCAGTTATGCACACCAGGAAGAAAGTTTTCGGAAGTTATGTCTTGTTTGTGGTGTATTTTTTAATTGGCATTCTCTTTCTGTGATGCGTTTCTTGTTGCTTAACCTGTATGCATATTATAGTTACCACCACGTGTCTCTCGCCTCACTTCTTATATGCCTTCTCTTCCACCCTGATGGTGCCTCTGAACGCCTCGTTGATATTTCTTCTCTTGTCGGACGCGCGTTCCCACTTCGCGCGAACCGGCATCAGTCATGCTTTACACGTCGACGCGGGCAGCACAAATATTTATTCGCCGCGAAATGCCTGTAAACGTTATTCTACGCTGTCACCGAACCTTCCAGGGACAAGCGAATCATGACAGATATGCTTACAGCTTGTCAGGCGTGGGAATAAATATTTGGCGAGGTGGAAGAAAACGGCAACCTCGAAACAGCTGTCGAGAAGTAATAAGAATAACCATTATTTTTAAATAGCTGTTAGACCAGGTCTCATCGCTGTCGTATTGATAGCCTACGCGCACCACTCGAAAAGCCAATAGGAGTATTTCACGCAATTGGAGGGAAATTGCGACAGTGATCATGATAATGACCTAGCACATCAAGACTTCCTGTCTTCGTCTTCCTATTGAGATGAGTAATTGTTAACATCGTAATTCCTACACTATAGCAACAGTGTTTCCGTGACACCAGCGGATAGTTCACAGAGTAAGAACACCCACCTTAGCGTCAACATAGCAGCGACGCCGCAGTTATTATCCAATCATGTGTCGCTACTAAGAGCACGACTTCTTCGGCGGGAGAATCACATCCATTTGAAATGTGGAATGAGCGTTTGGGAATCACTGTTTAGTTTACTGTTCCCTCTCTCCGTGCAGGGGGTACTACAGCACCGCCAACATTTCTCGACGACCAGCAAAACAGTAACAGCACTCGTGCTTCTTAAAGACAGCGGCTCTATGTGAGGACCTCCTGATTGTGGTATACAATCCAACATGTTGCAGTGAATTAGCTGCCTCTCTTATTTTTTTTCGATCTCTTCCCTCCTCCTCTGCCTCTTTCTCCGTTTTTCTGTTTCCCTTTCCTAGGAGGTGCTATTGCAGTCCTTGACTTCAGGACCCCTGCTGTATATTCGCACCATGTAACCATTGTACTAATTACAAAATAAGACTGAATCTGATTCTGACAATTCCCCAGGGTAAGACGCTGCCGCACTGGTCTAGTGGCTAAGGTACTCGGCTGCTGATCCATAGGTCGCGGGATCAAATCCCGGCAGCGGCGACCGCATTTTCGATGGAAGCGAAAATACTATAGGCCCGTGTTCCCATATTTGGGTGCACGTTTAGAAAGCCCTGGTGGTCGAAATTTCCGGAGCCTTCTGCTACGGGGTCTGTCATAATCATGGTGGTTTTTAGACGTTAACCCACACATATCCATCTTCTCCGGTGTAGGGTAGGTAACCAGAAGTATTTCTGGTTAACGTACGTTCATTCTCTCTTCAGTTCTGTTTTTTTTTCTCTTCATTCCTTCATTACGCTTCCCACCTGTGCGCACCGTAACATTTATAAGACTAAGTGGAAAGTGCGGTGGCAAGCACTGCCTAGTCTGAGCACAACAGTTCTGACGTCTGGGTAGCTGAATCAAGCCGGCGTTCATACTTTGTATAGTCATAGTAGTTGCATTTGCTTTCACGGCAGTTTCACTAAACTACAAATAACTTCTTTCCTTTCTTCCCTTATTTCCTTCTGTTATCCCTATTTATCGCTTCATTCTTTTTTTTTTCATATGCTTATTTTCTTCTTACCTAGTTTCCCGTCGTTATTTACATTTCCCCCTTCACTGGCCTATATAATCACTTCTGTTCTTCCAATACAATCTTCGTAATTTCTATTGATTTCTTTATTATTAATATTTATTTATTTGCCTGTTTCATTATTTTCTTCTTTCTTTGTACAGTCCAGTGAGTCGCTGGGTTACAACAGCGTTGCGCCTGCGGCAATACATATCATTTTCTCCAAATCTCCTCGGGGTTCATGACAGGCCCTTCTCTGTGGTTTTCTCATTTGGCCGAGTGGCCCATTCACGCTCTTGATTTCTTTCTTTATTGATGCATTTTCTTGATATCTACGTAGCCAGCATCAGTTGTTTTCTTGGTGTCGTTGTTTTTCACAGTCTGCCTTTTTTTTACTCTCCCCTCAAAGCTTTTCTGTAGAGTGTTGCACTGTTTCTTCGCACCACGGGCTACAGTCGGCATAATCATTTGCTACCACGGGTTTCTACTTTTCGAGTATTTAGTTCTACCTTAGCCTCTTGCGGTTAGCTAGACTATGCGCGAACTTTTTCTATATGCTGAGTATCAGGCCACTGCCTTTTCTGGTCTCTGGTCATAGTCATAGTTGGAAGTGATTTTCTCACAGAACGCTTGTGCCCGTGTCTCAGTATTTTCAATTTGTTTTCCTGGAAATTCTGGGAGCTGCCGCTCCCTCCTTTGCGGTGATGCTTCAGGACACACCTGAGAATGTTCCAGGCGTGGAACCGTCGCGCCGGACTTCGTCGTCCAGGAAGCGTAGCAACGCGTCGAGTGACACCGACAGTGAGGCAACCGATTTGTACTCGGATGGCTTTGAGTCATCGGATGATGACTTCACGGTCGTCATGAATCGATCTACAAAACGAAGACTGCTGCGGATGGCATCGTCGGCAAATGTTTCCACCGTGAAGACTGCACCACAGCGGTGGCCGCACACCATGCTGTTTATGCCCGAAGACCCTGCATCTAACTTGCGACTCCTGAACAGGCAAGTTCTTTCTGTGCTTCTCGAGGAAACCGCGCCGAATGAGATCAAAGACGTGAGTATCAATGCGCGAAAGAATGTCCTTGCTGTAGACGTTGTGCACCGTAGCGCACTGCAAAGCCTTCGGCACATAACAGAAATCGGCAACGTGAAAGTTCGGCCAATGGTGGCTACAGGTTGTGATGGCTCTGTAGGCGTCATTTATGATGTGGATCTTTCCATCTCAGCTAATGACCTGCCAATACTAATAAAGCCAGCGACTGAAGGCACCCGCATCACGCACATTACCAGACTCGGCAACTCACGCTGCTTGAGGCTTGTGTTCGAGGGAGACAGCCTTCCCTCGTATGTCAAAGTTGGCCATGTTCGCCACTCAGTGCGTCCTTACATACCGAAGCCCCTACAATGCTACAAGTGCTTCAAGATGGGACACGTAAAAGGTGTCTGTGAGAACAAAGTTGTGTGTCCGCGGTGCGCTGAGTCTCACTCAAAAGACGCCTGCAGTGCCACCATGCTACGATGTCCAAACTGCCACGGCGCTTATGAGGCCTCATCCAAAGATTGCCCGCGGGTGCGAAACGAGCACGCGGTACTCAGGCGTATGGTGCGGGACAATTCAACGCACAGGGAAGCTGCCGCTACACTACGCCGACGACGGCGTCGTGGGCGAAGACCATCACGGAAAAACGGCTTTACCGATAGAGAGATGTCATGCTCTATCAAAGAGGCTGACCCAAAAACACCGAGCTCACTGAAGACGGATACTGCCAAACAGAAGAAAGGGACAGCAGTCGCACCTTCCCAACAGTGGCCCTCTCTTCCACGAAGTCAACCTACTTCGGAGCTGCATCAAATCCCGCCGCCCTCGACGACCCCTCAAACCAGTGATGCGATGAATGAAGATCAAGTGATAAGCTTGCTGCAATCGCTGATGAGTACCATGCGTGTCCTACTGAGTAATATGAAGACTTCGGCTGCACAGACCGCACTGCATGTGCTAGACAACCTGAGTCCGGTGCTTGCAGCTCTAAGGTAAAACCATGGCCAGCGAGGCACCGTCGTTTCGAGCGGAAGTCAAGAATGCATCTGTCTTTCAGTGGAACGCCAGAGGACTGAAGTCGCGCATGTCTGACTTTATACCGTTTGTCTTTGTGAACCGTTTCCCCATTATCGTGATTTGTGAACCCAACCTGTGTGCTTCAATCAAGCTGTCAGGATATGAGTGCTTTATGTCCTCCACTCACAGAGACTGCAGCAAAGTTATTGTATTCATGCGCCATGACCTCACTTACGTTCACCACAGAGTCTCGCCTGATGAAGGAAATCAGTATGTGTGCCTTACTGTGAAGAAGGATAAGGTTGCTTTCACGATTATCGGAGCTTACTTATCTCCATCAAGCCGCCTTGACTGCGAGCGCTTACGCGGTATTCTGACATCGACTCCAAGGCCATGGGTGATCACTGGCGACTTCAATGCCCACCATTTCCTATGGGGAAGCTCCAGGAACAACTCTGAGGAAGAAAATTGGTGTCCTTAGCCTCGGAGTACGAACTCTGCGTTTGTAACGATGAAAGCCCTACATATTTACGCGGATCAGCCTATAGCAGCTGCCTGGACCTTACATTGGTTTCTCGCTCACTTACCAGGAAAGTGCACTGGTTTTCGGATCTGGAAACGCGGGGCAGTGACCATATACCAACTTACATGTGTATAGAAGGTTTCACCAGCTCCAAGTCCTCAAGAGGCCTCAAGTACACCGATTGGCCGAAATTCAAAATGTTAATGGAAGACAGCTGTACCGACGGCTCATCATATAACCTAGAGGACTCGATAAAGGATGTCCTGCAGAATACCACGCATACACAATTGACTAGTCACAAACGCACCGATTTTGACATCGAGCTTGAGAAACTTCGCGCAGTATGCCGTCGTGCAGAACGAAGGTACCGGCGGACAAAGTGCATGGATGATTTGAGGCTGGCTCGACGCATTCAAAAGAAAATGCAGCGGCACATGGACAAACTGGCTTGGCGACGTTGGACATCCTTTTGCGAGTCGTTGGATCCACGAAAGCCCCTATCACTGATATGGAGAACTGTCCGGGGTCTTAGCACAACCTTGGGTCAGCGACACCCGTTTACATCTCTGGCACTTCACCTTCGATGCAGAGAGATTGACGTCGCAGAATCTTTCTGTAGAAGAATTGCCGGTGATTCTAAATTCACAGTATCAAGAACGGGAACATTTGACAACCTACCGCCCTCACGTGATCCCTGTATGGAATGCCAGTTTTCTATGGATGAGCTAGAGGCGGCACTGGCTCTGTGCAGACGTTATTCAGCGCCCGGACCTTACGGCATTACCTATTGTGCCCTTTGTAATCTTGTAGACGAAGCTCGGAAGGCACTCTTACGCCTATACAACGACTACTGGCAGACTGGTACGGTTCCCCAGGCATGGAAGTCAAGTCGCCTCATTCCCCTTCTAAAGGCTGGTAAATCTCCTTTGGATATTGCCTCATACCGTCCTATCGCACTTGCCAGCTGTGTGGGAAAAACGATGGAACGAATGATTCTAATACGAATGGAGTGGTATTTAGAGCACTACGAAATCTATCCAGTATCCATGACCGGATGCAGGCGTGGCCATTCGGCAATCGACAACGTTGTTGATCTGGTGACATATGTTCAACACCAGAAAGCCTGTAAGAGACTGTGCGCCGCGCTGTTTCTAGACGTGAAGGGGGCTTACGACAATGTCACCCATGAAACCATCCTTAGTGCTTTGGAGACACTAGGTCTTGGTGGCAAGATATATATGTGGGTGCACAGCTACTTACAGCTGAGATCATTTTACGTGATGACAGCGAATGGCCCAACACCTGATTATTGCAGCAGCCGAGGAGTTCCTCAGGGAGGAGTGCTAAGCCCTACCCTTTTCAACCTAACTCTCATTGGTCTAGTCGAGCAGCTACCTAGCTTTGTAGAACTTTCTGTCTATGCTGATGACATCTGCATTTGGACATCAGGTGTGCCAAGGCCTTAGCTTCGCGCCCACCTTCAGAAGGCTGCTACAACGACGTCATGCTATCTTCGTAAACAAGGCCTCGAGGTGTCCTGCGGAAAATGTGCAGTGGTAGCGTTCACACGGAAACCAATGTCTGCTTACAGTATATCGATTAATGAAGAATAGATATCGTTCAGCAGAAGCCACAGGTTCTTGGGAGTCATAATAGATAGAAACCTGTCGTGGACTCCACACGTGAACTATGTGAAGAAGCGGCTGATCGCAACATGCCACATGTTCAAATTCCTTGCAGGAAAGAATTGGGGAGTGCCCATACCATCCATGCTACAACTGTACAGAGTGCTGTTTATCGGATTCTTACGGTACAGCTTACCTGCAATATCTAACACCGGCAAGACCAACCTGCACGCTATTCAGAGCATTCAAGCCCAAGCACTTAAGATATGCCTTGGATTACCCCGCAGTGCTTCAACACCTGAAACCATTGCCATCGCTCAAGATCACTCAATAAATACGCATATTATTACCGAGACAATGCGCACGCACCTCAGGCATTATTCCAGGACCCCTTCTCACCACTTGGCGAGCCTAGCTGCTGAAAGGCCCCGCACGACATACGGCACTATTGTCTACAAGCATCGTTCATCGTTTGCTGAGACATACGCACCTGCATCAAAGCCACTGCTTCCTCCTTGGAGCTTGAGCCGGCCGCGAGTTCACTTAATGATTCCAGGAATGAGGAGAAAATTGGACTTACCGACACATGCCCTGAAACAACTGAGTCTATTCCTACTGGAACAAAACTACAGTAACCACGTGCACATTTACACGGATGGCTCTACTACGCCGTCTAGTTCAGGTGGAGCAGTGGTTATAACATCACAAGAGGTAACTCGGTGTTTTAAGACTTCACATGTGACAACTTCAACAATGGCAGAACTCGAGGCTCTGTGCAGTGCACTGGAACATATCAACTCAGAAGAAAGACCAGGTAAATGGGCTGTGTTTTCTGACTCAAAACCAGCGTTACAGTGCCTGATATCAGTTCTCCGACGCGGATGCCACGACCAGTTGACCTACCAAACCGTGAACCTTCACCACCTTTTAATACAAAAAGGCCATGACATCGTCTTTCAGTGGTTACCTGGACATAGTGGTATAGGCGGCAATGATTCTGCAGATCATGCTGCTCGCACGTCACATAAAGAAGCGAACAGCGTTCCGAGTCCGCTGTCAAGAGCGGATGCGGCGAGGCAGATTCGTCAACTGGCCCACAGTCTCACACTGACTGAGTGGAACACACCAAGCATACGACGTACAAGACTGCACGAGCTCGACCCTTCACTCCAACTCCGGCCTCCACCCGGCCTACATCGACGTGCAGCTTCGCTTCTCTATCGCCTTTGGCTGGGAGTTGCTTTCACGAAAGCTTATACCTCGTAATCGGAATTACTGACAGTGCAGCGTGCGATGTTTGCGGCACCGACGAAAATATCGAACACCTGCTGCGCCATTGTCCTCGATTTTCCTCAGATAGACAAGTACTTGCCAACGCAATGCGGCGACTAGATGATCGGCCTCTTTCTGTGCAGGTGCTATTACAGCAACGTCCACATGCCTCGACAGCCCACAAGGCAGTGAAAGCCCTGCTGTGTTTCCTAAGAAAGACAGGCTTGTGTGAACGCCTCTGACATGCGGTAGAGTTCTACACGCTGCAGTGAAATTACTGTCAGTCTCTCCGCCACCCCCCTTTTTTTTCTTTTCCATCTCTTCCCTCTTTCTCGTCTTTCTTGTCCCCTTTCCTAATCCCCCAGTGTAGGGTTGCCAACCGGATGTCTTTCTGATTAACTTCCCTGCCTTCTCCCTTTTTGTTGCTTCCCTGGTCATAGGCCAAAATTTACTAAGTGTACCTTGGTCAGTTATTCTTGATATTCTTCTGTTTCTTCTGCTTCTTATTTTTCTTTATTTCTTCTTCTTGTCATCATTGTCTTCCTATTACACCGACGTCATCGATTTGGATGCCAATTTGACACTTGCAATCAGCAGCTCCTGTACGAAATAACTTGGGCAGGGTGACGCGTCAAACACCCTATATCAAACGTGAAGGAGTCATTCCAACTACCAGCCATTTGTTGGAAAAAGATCGAATAAAATGACGACGTGTGCTGGTCTTCGATTCACGCGTCACAGCAGCAGCACGTGGAGTTGAGCTGTGGTTTATTGTGAATGAACCCCTTTTTAATCGCAACGGGAGGCTCAATTTTTTTCACCATTAACACTGTGACAGCTCTTGCGAAGACTGCACGCTGTACTAAACTGAAGCTTGGAAATAAAGAAGCTAAAAACGCAGTTAAGACACATTTTCTCGTTTGCTGATGAGTTATGAAAAAAGGCCAGCATACTCTACTGTTACTATTATCGGCTAAGAGAGAAAAAATAAGGGACGTAATTTTCAAATACGGATGACATTATGGGTCCGTGCTGTCGATGAGTGTCATCGCTTCTTCGCCACGTGCCAAAATACAAACAATATGTAAACTAGAGGTGCTACAGATAAAGGGAATACCGAATTCGGTCACAGGACGACGGCACAGGACAATTCGGCACCAAAATAGTCAAAAATAGGCCACCGCCGCAAAAACTAAGGTTTATTTAGAAAAAAAATGCCGCCCGCATCTTCCCACGGGGGAACTTGAGTAAATGCGTCGAAGAGTAATGGGGCATCGCGTGAATATTGCGTTATTTGGTATGATTTGGGAATCTTTGATTGGTATTACGTCTTCATTATTCCTATTGAATGGAGGAGGAGCGTTGCCTTCAACGAGTGGTCGGATGCTGATGTGCGATCCAGTGCGTATACATATACAGGGTGGCCAGTGAACGGTTGTGCAGCTGGAGCAGTCCGTTTTCATTAGGGGTGTGGATATCTCAAGTGTATTTCATCTCAATTTTCTGTCGAACTATCATTTTGGTAGGTATCTCATTTCAAGGAACATTTTCATTATAACAAAGTTTTAGCGAATTTCGGGTTTTTAATGAGCTGCAAATAGTATAACAAATAATTCAGGTGTATGTGTAATTTTTTAATTAGTTCTCAGTGTTGTGCATAACGCCTACATCTTCCACAACATTCACATATGCAGATTGGTTATTACATCGGGAGGACTCGGGTATGATGCGGCCTAACTGCACACTAAATATTTATTTCCCTGGTGATTTAAATTAGTCGGACGAATCCGCGGCGGCATCTCTCAAGCCTGAGGCTCCTTGAGACGTTAAATCCCAAAAACCAATCAGTCATAATTACAATGGTGCCCAGGGCTTTCCAAGTAGACGTGTGCTTAGGCGAGTGTAGACGCCCAGGACAAAAGCCAAGAGGTATAAATTCCGTGTGGGGTGACATATTTGTGTGATCGCGTGATGGCAGTTTCTCACAGCACTTGTTGCAGGCACTCAAAGCTGATGCTGTGGTTAGTTTGGCTTCAGGCTGACATCCAACCTTGGTGTCAACACTACTTTACTCATAAGTACCTCGCCTGTGCACGGCGTTCGCATGGCTCCGATATGCATGCCCCTAGACGTGCAAGCGAAAGTAGAAGAAGAAAGGAGACATGCATGCGTATAGTGTTGACGGGACGACTCACCTAATAAGAGTGAGTATTCGTACGAGCCTACAAGGTTTCACAAAAATGAAACGTTTCTTATTGAAATTCGTTAAAGAAGCCGCCGCCAATGCTAGCGCTCGGCGCCGGCGGAGAAGCGCCTGGAGATGGCGAGGCCCTTCAGTGTGCAGGCGGCCATGGCAGAGACCGCTTCGTTCAGCGGCACCACGGGTTGCCAGCTGTCGGAGGACGGGCAATAGCGTTCCACCTCCGCTGTGGTGCCCATCGCCTGAGGATAGCCGAGAGCAGACAGGAACAGTCCGTAATTGTTATCAAAGCAGCAATGCTACGACAACCAGAAAAGCGTTTCTACCACCAAAAAAGAATTTCAAAATGCTTGTACAAACCACACCTACGTTGTTACTCAGAAAGGAACTCTTGTTAGGGAATCTTGTATAATTATTTATTGATGCATGCTTTCAACACGAAAGCCTTGAAGCGCCTGTGTAGCTAAAATTTAGCTGTCTCAGTCGCTTTCCGCAAGCAAAAAAAATCATAATGTAAATGCAAACAAGAAAACTGGGGTAGTTGAGCTGAAATCCAACTTTTGTCTCCTGTGCGGAAGTTGGACGTTGTACGACAGAGCCACACTACTGCTTGAAGCTGTTTCGGCGAAATAAAAACCTATACACAAGCCATGTAGTGCGACGAGTCACTTATAGCACATATGCGTGCGTACGGGGGATAAGGGTGGGGTCAGCGGCTTTCCTAGTCACCTAAGAAGGGTTAGCCAAGCCAGACACACACTTTCGACAAAACAGGAAGGGGGGCGCTATTACAATACTTCGCCACCCCCCCCCCACCCCATATAGGGGAACTTCGTGCACGTTCATGAGTTAACTAACACATGTAATATTTGCAGATGTCTGGAACTCCACCAGGTGTCACAACGTTATAAGTATTTCGCAATGAGTGAGTTGACGTTTATAACAATCGTTCAAGCACAAAAAAATAATCAACTAAATCAACAGCACCAAGAATGTATGAAACTACGCAGAGTGCGTGTGTGGACTTACGGACACAAAGCACGTACTTCACTAATTGAAATAATCAATAACTGCAGCGCAGTGGGCACTTCAGAACTGCAGTATTGTGGTACTTGTATAGTATGAATTGCCTCTTTGAGAATCACTGATTGATTGATTGATTGATTGATTGATTGATTGATTGATTGATTGATTGATTGATTGATTGATTGATTGATTGATTGATTGATGATTGATTGATGATTGATTGATTGATTGATTGAAATGTGGGGTTTAACGTTCCAAAACCACCATATGATTATGCGAGACGCCGTAGTTGAGGGCTCCAGAAATTTTCACCACCTGGGGTTCTTTAACATGCACCTGAATCTGAGCACGCGAGCCTACAAGATTTCCGCCTCCATCGGAAATGCAGCCGTCGCAGCCGGAATTCGATCCCGCGACCTGCTTTTCAGCAGCCGAGTACCTTAGCCACTAGACCACCGCGGCGGGACCCTTCGAGAATCACTAGCTCAATGAACCAAAAGACGACAAAGGCGTTCTAGGGTACGAGGTTTCTCGATACACATATATAGAAACAAAGGTTGACTCTTCGCAACATATCAGAGGCACCATACTCACCGTCGAAGCCACCGATGACATAAAGCTCGCCGTCGAACAACGCTGCGGCAAAGGTGCTGCGACCAATTCTCATGGGGCACACAAGGCGCCAAAACAGTGGCCCCTCATCGCCGGCACACATCACTATAAAAACAGCGAAAGTAAAGTATCACACTTGGAACCGACCATCTGCATAGGCCTAAAGAAATTAAGGAGAAACACACTATGTTGTGGGCACATATTGTCAGTTCTTTATTAAAACTAACGGAGGGCCACGTCCCCTGGCGTATCGCGTACTATGATATCGATTACAATCGTGAGTACGCTTGGCGAGAATGCCGGCGCCGCACCGTGCTATCAGCGATGCGCATACGTTTACCATCCCGAAGCTCTGCACAAGCACTGTTCATTCCTGGCGTGGTTATTGGGCTATCTCGCCCGTCAGTGAGTGCCTTTCACGGAGGTGACCTAAGATGATGCGTTGCGTGCAACGGTGATATAGCACATGAATCAGTAGAATACACACCTAGCTCAGGACAAGTCATGGTGAAATAAGTGAATAACAATTGGAATGCTACTTCCTAAAACCACAAAATCATTACGATTTCATCCACCTGGTTCTTTTTTTTTGGTAACGTGCATTTAAATAGAAACACAGCACGCAGATAAGGCCACCGCAGTCGATATTTGATCCCGCGTGCTTTGAGTAAAACTTGAACTAATGGTAAAGTAGTCTCGCATGCGCAGAGCATCGTATAGGAGTTGGTGAGCGTCTCTGGCAGCTCCAGTGCGGGCCGCAGTCTTGTTTTGACGTTAAGTGTGCTCACGACTGCACACTACAACGAATTCAGTATGCTTAGCTACTTTGTTGAGGTCATGCGCATTGGCTAGACGTCGTGTTAGGCTCACGATGCTTCAATGGATTTTAAGAGACTGCACTTAGTCTTGACTTAAATGGCTATTCTGATGTGTAGCAATCAGGGCGTTTTGATCGAACGTCTGCACCGCTCATTGGTCCGCATACCTGTGCTCAGCCGTCGACGGCCATCGTATCCACCGATGATGTACATCCGGTCACCAACCACCGCCATCTGGTGGCTGCAGCGGGGACTTGGTAATGACCGCACCAGGCACCACGTCTCGTGGCTGGGCGAGTACATTTCTACACTTCTGAGCACTTTCTCGCCATCGAAGCCGCCACTGGCGTATATCTTGCCTGTTAAAAAAATTCCAGCTCGAAATTACAACCATCGCACAACGAAGTGAAAGCAGATCTCCCAGTGGCTCGTTAGAATTATTCGTATCTGATTTATTTTTCATGAACATGAGAATTGCTTTCCATAAGCTTTAATACCGAAAGCTATCCTAACTTATTTTGAACATGATAATATTCATAATTTTTGTATCAATCATTTACGGCTTGTACGTGGCATCATGGACGCGAAACGTGGATTACACCTGGCGGCTTATATGTCGTCAAGGCAGTGTGTTCACGTTGTGCTTAGCCCTGATAATTGAGATAACAACGTAGCTACAGCGTTTTAGGGCCTCGAAGCATAATTGTAGCGAAGCCTCTGAACTCTGAAATGGGGCGAACTCTTGAGTACCTTCTAGTGGGGCTACGCAACAAGGACGCCGCTCGCGTTGTGAGTCCGTGCTTGGCCATAACTGTCGCCATAGCGTATGATCGCTGATTGCGGGTAATTAACGCCTTAACGAATTGGTGGAGAGTGCTGCGTTCCCTTTCAATGCCTTTGGAGCTTCGATCACGTACCCTGCCATCTACCATGCCCTACCAAACGCTTCCTCCCATGTCACCCCCTTGTCCCGGTGTCCCAGGATCCGCTGATCCACCCATCTTCACTGGCACCGATGGCACTGACGTGGAGGACTGGTTCGCCATTACCGAGCGCAGTGAGCGTCCCCAACAAATGGGACGAGGACGGCAAGTTGACGAACTTGGTGTTCTACCTTGCGTGCGTAGCTAGTTTGTGGCACAACAACCACGCGTCTGATTTTGCAACCTGGTCCAATTTTAAGACCACTGTCATCAACGTTTTCGGTCGCCCTGTCGTCCATAAACTGCAAGCCGAGCAGCGCTTACGTGAACGCGCTCAGCAAGCTGGTGAGTCATTCACCAGCTATATTGAAGATGTCTTGGACTTATGCAACAAATCCAATCACACCATGTCCGAGTCTAACAAGATCCGAAACATCATGAAAGGCATTGACCATGATGCCTTCACGATGCTGCTCGCCAAAAACCCGCCACAGTGGCTGAGGTCATCACACTGTGCCAGAGCTACGAGGAGCTCCGCCGGCAGCATTTGATGACCTGTCGCTCTCCACCACAAGCTGCAACGCTTGCTGGCTTCAAGGCCAGTTGTGCCCAAGTGGCATTGATGGCAGGCGTCAAGTGAGGAAATCGCGCGCCAGTTCTCTCTCCTGCCCTTTGCTCACCCACCGGCTGTCCAACAATCGACCACTACCATTCGTCCACCCATCCGTCCAGCGATTGAGCAGAAAATAGCGGAGGTCACGCCTGCATCATCATCATCATCATCATCATCATCATCATCATCATCAGCCTGACTACGTCCACTGCAGGACAAAGGCCTCTCCCATGTTCCGCCAGTTAACCCGGTCCTGTGCTTGCTGCTGCCAATTTATACCCGCAAACTTCTTAATCGCATCGGCCCACCTAACCTTCTGTCTCCCTCTAACTCGCTTGCCTTCTCTGGGAATCCAGTTAGTTACCATTAATGACCAGCGGTTATCCTGTCTACGTGCTACATGCCCGGCCCATGTCCATTTTCTTTTCTTGATTTCAACTATGATATCCTTAAGCCCCGTTTGTTCCCTAATCCCCTCTGCTCTCTTCTTGTCTCTTAAGGTTACATCTTGCATTTTTCTTTCCATTGGTCGCTGCGTCATCCTCAATTTAAGCTGAACCCTCTTTGTAAGTCTCCAGGTTTCTGCTCCGTAGCTAAGTACCGGAGAGATACAGCTGTTATATACCTTCCTCTTGAGGGATAGTGGCAATCTACCTGCCACAATTCGAGAGTGTTTGCCAAATGTGCTCTACCCAATTCCTATTCTTCTAGTTACTTCAGTCTCGTGGTTAGGCCCCGCGGTTATTACCTGCCCTAAGTAGACATAGTCTTTTACAACTTGAAGTGCACCATTACCTATCTCGAAGCGCTGCCCTTTTCCGAGTTTGTTGTACATTACTTTCGTTTTTTGCAGATTAATTTTAAGACCCATCTTTATGCTCTCCTTGTCTAACTACGTAATCATGAGTTGCAATTCGTCCCCTGAATTACTCAGCAATGCAATGTCATCGGCGAAGCACAGGTTACTAAGGTACTCTCCATTAACTCTTATCCCTAATTGTTCCCATTCTAGGCTTCTGAAAACCTCCTGTAAGCACGCGGTGAATAGCACTGGAGAAATTGTGTCCCCTTTCCTTACACCCTTCTTGATTGGTATTCTGTTGCTTTCTTTATGAAGCACTATGGTAGCAGTTGATCCCCTGTAGATTTCTTCCAGAATGTTTATATATGCTTCATCGACACCCTGATTCCGCAGTGTCTGCATGACGGCTGATATTTCTACTGAATCAAACGCCTTCTCAAAATCTATGAAGGCTATGTATAATGGTTGGTTATATTCAGAGCATTTCTCTATTACCTGATTGATAGTATGAATGTGGTCAATTGTTGAGTAGCCTGTTCGAAATCCTGCTTATTCTTTTAGTTGATTGAATTCTAATATTTTCTTCACTCTGTTAGCAATTATCTTTGTCAATAGCTTGTATACTACAGAGAGCAAGCTGATCGGCCTGTAATTCTTCAAGTCCTTGTCATTGCCTTTCTTATGTATTAAGATGATGTTAGCGTTCTTCCGAGTCTCTGGCACTCTTCCCGTCAGGAGACACCTCGTAAACAGGGTGGCTAGTTTTTCTAACACAATCTGTCCTCCATCTTTCAGCAGATCTGATGTTACCTGATCCTCACCAGCAGCTTTGCCTCTTTGCATGCTTTCCAAAGCTTTTCTAACTTCTATCATTACTGGTGGGGTGTCATCTGGGTTACTGCTAGTTCTTATAGTATTAAAGTCGTGGTTGTCCCGGCTACTGTACAGATCTCTGTAAAACTCCTCCGCTATTTTAACTTTCCTAGCGGAGGAGTCATGCCTGCATACCGCCCAAAACAACCTTCGGCTCCCGCGCCCCTGAGTTACGACCAAGTGGTCGCCAGGCCGCTTCCAAGTCGTTCCAGCACCCGCCCCTTTGGATTACGCCGAAGCAGCCGCTCGACCTCCGTCCTTTGCAGCGGGTATGCCCGCTACGTATGTCGACGCGACTCATCAGCCTCAGCTTCAGCCCACCATGCAGCCTTTCCAGCCACCGTTCCGTCCATCAGCTCTGGCGACATGGGTGAGACCTACCCCGGCGAACTGATGGCGCACGCCCGACAACTGGCCCATACGCTTTGCCTGCGGTTACGCCGGTCACGTAGCACGCTATTGCTCTTGCGTACAGCCGGCTCCCATTTCTTCGTCTGTTGCTGGCCAGCTCAGCTGTCCATATCACGACGATCCACCGTCTACGCCACCACCGTCTCACCCAGGTCCATCTCCACGAAGGTCGCCGTCTTCACGACGTCGTTCCTTGTCCCCCATCCAGCCAAGTTTGGCTGCTCATGAGCGGGAAAACTAGTTGTCGCAGTCCCCAGAGCAAGGAATGCGACGCTACCGCAATGTGAAACCCCTCGGAGCAGCTCCTCGAATGTAATTAACGTGTTTGTGGACGGTGTTCGTGCATCGGCTCTTATTGACACTGGAGCTGCCGTATCAGTTATAGACGAAAAACTTTGCCGCTTACTTCAAGAAGTTACGATGCCACCTTCCGGGTTGTCCCTCCATACAGCTACTTCGCATCGTATTCATCTTACAGCAGGGTGCACAGCTCGCGAACGTTGTTATTCAGGACGTTCTGCGTGTCGCACAGTTCATCATCATTCCGGCATGCTCTCATGACGCCATTCTGGGATGGAAATTTCTCTCCCACCACGACACCGTCATCCATTGTGCCTTCGCCGAAATTGAACTGTCACCCTTCTCGCATTTGACGCGAGATGACAGTCCCTCCACACTGAGCAAGATTCTCATGAAAGACAATACAACAGTGCCTCTGAACTCGACGACGGCTGTGTCGGTCTACTGCGCCGGTCTCTCCGGCACAATTGCACTCGTTTCGCCATCCGACCGCACTTGTAGCAGAAAAAGGTTGCTAGTACACTTAGCAACCGCGCAAGTCACCCAGGGCAACGCCGCTATTTTTGTAACCAACCCATCCCCGTACACTGTTACCTTGCTTCGAGGGGAATGTCTCCGCAGAGTAAAGCCCGTCGACGACGCACAAGTCCTGGACGTACCCGATGAACCGCGCTGTCCCAGTTCGCGTACCATCAATGCTGTTTCCACTTCTGATCTGCCATCTGGTGATGTATTTGGCCCCTCCATTGCTTGCAAACTTATGGTGGTACAGCGTTCCCAGATGCTGGACCTGTTGCAAGAATATCGTTCTTCTTTCGATGTCGGGCGAAGTTCTATCAGTCCCACGTCCGCCGTTACGCATCGCATCGACACGGTGTCCGTCTACCTTTACGGCAACGTCCATATCGCGTGTCATCTGCTGGTAGCCGGGTAATTAATGATCAGGGTAATGATATGCTTTGACGCGACGTTATTCGACCTCCGGACAGTCCATGAGCGTCTCCTGTTGTTCTTGTTGCGAAGAAAGATGGTTCTGTGCAGTTCTGTGTGGATTACAGACGGCTCATTAAGATCACTCGCAAGGATGTTTATCTACTGCCGCACATCAATGACGCGATAGACAGCCTTCACGGAGCCGAATTTGTTTCTTCTCTTCGATCTGCGCACGGGGTACTGGCAAGTACCCATGGCTGATGACGCTCGACTGAAGACCGCCTTCATCACACCCGACGGCTTTTACGACTTCAACGTCATTCCGTTTGGTCTATGTAATGCACCTGCGACCTCTGAGCGCACGATGGACATCGTTCTGCGCAACTTGAAGTGGTATACGTGCTTGTGTTACCTCGGCGATGTCTTTGTCTTTGCTCCAGATTTCTCCACGCATCTCCAACGTCGAAAAGAAGTTTATGCACGTGAGAAAAATGCCTGCTTTCAACTAAATCTGAAGAAGTGCCGCTTTGCAGCACGGCAACTCACCATCCTAGGGTACGTCGTGTCCAAGGACGGCATTCTTCCTGATCCGGCTAAGCTTCGGGCCGTGGCCGAATTCCCCAAACCTGCGTCCGTCAAAGAACTGCGTAGTGTCGTGGGCCTGTGCTCATACTTCCGACACTTCATAAAAAACTTCGCCACGATCATATCACCACTGACGAAGCTCCTTGGAAGTAACGGGCCCCGCAGTTCGTGGTCATCCGAGTGCGACGACGCGTTCGCAAAGCTCCACCATTTGTTGACGTCTCGTCCCATTCTACGCCACTACGACTCTACGGTCCCAACGGAGGGGCCCAAGGACGGCAGCGGTGTAGGCCTCGGCGCTGTCGTGGCGCAGCGCCGACCCGGATTCTCTGAATATGTCGTAGCATATGCAAGCCGTACGCTCATCAGAGCTGAGACAAACTGCACTGTCACGGATAAAGAGTGCCTGGCGATTATGTGGGCCCTTACAAAGTTACGACCTTATTTGTATGGTCACCCATTCGATGTCGTCACCGACCATCATGCACTATGCTGGCTGTCATCATTGAAGGATCCCTCAGGCCGTCTCGCCCGTTGGGCTCTTCGCTTACAAGACTACGACATCCGCGTGCTGTACCGCAACGGACGCAAGCATGCTGACGCCGATGCCCTCTCGCGCTCCCCTCTGCCCGAAGACGGTGTGCCCTGCTCAGTAACCTCAATTGCTTTTTCTGCCATCGATGTTGACATCCTCGCTACCGAACAGCGAAAGGATAATTGGATCAGCCCACTGATCGACTTGCTCGCTGATCCGCCCACCACACCACCCACGCGTGCCTTGTGTCGTCAAGCTCATCATTTGGCCATCCGTGACGGCCTCCTACACCGACTAAATTATGACGCCGATGGCCGGCAGTGGTTACTCGTGATACGCCGCAGTCTGCGGTCAGAGATATGTGAATCTTTCCATTCTGATCCGCAATGCGCGCACACTGGGCTATTAAAAGCTTACCACCGCAATGGACAACGTTACTTCTGATGTGGGATGTATACCGCTACGTGCAGCAGTTCGTTCGTTCTTGCCTCACTTGCCAACACCGCAAACCGTCAGCACACATGTCGTACGCTGGTCTGCAACCGTTACCTTGCCCTGACCGTTCGTTTGGGCGCGTAGGTATCGATTTGTATGTACCACTTCCTCTGACGTAGGCTGGTAACCACTGGGCCATTGTTGCCGTAGACCATTTACCACGATACGCCGAAACCGTCGCTCTCCCTGCAGCTACCGCGCGCGATGTTGCGTCCTTCTTGCTGCATCAATTCATACTGCACCACGGACCACCCCAAGAGCTTCTCAGCGATCGAGGATGTGTCTTCTTGTCGGAAGTCATCGAAGCCATTCTGACGGAGTGCCACTCTGTCCACCGCAAAACTACTGCTTACCACCAGCAAACGAATTAACGAATTACCTCACTGAACGCTTTAACCGCACCCTCGGCGACATGCTTTCGATGTACGTCACCGCCAACCACACAAATTGGGATAATATACTGCCCTTTGTCACCTACGCCTACAACACTGCCCCTCAGAGCACGACCGGTTTTTCACCTTTCTTCTTGGTGTACGGAAAGCACCCGTCGCACACCATGGACACGATACTCCCGTACACGCCGGATCCATCTGAGTGTGCACCTATTTCTGAGACAGCCAGGCATGCTGAAGAGTGTCGCGAGCTTGCCAAGACTTTTACGACGCATGAGCAAGAGCGGCAGAAGAGTATTCGTAATGGCTCCACCACTTCTGAGCCCACGTTCCTTCCTGGCTCGCTTGTATGGCCCCTGATTCCGACCTCTGTAGCTGGCCTCTCTTCCAAACTACTTGCCAAATACGAAGGCCCGTACCGTGTCATAGAGCGCACATCTCCGGTCAACTATCTGATCGAACCCGTCGAACAATCTTCGGACATGCGCCGACGCGGGCGCGACATCGACAACGTGAGACGCCTGAAGGCTTATTATGACCCGCTCATAGTAACAAGTTGTTAGATCGCCAGGTGGCTCCCTCTTCGACCCCGGGGTAGTTGTAGCGAAGCATCCGAACTCTAAAATGGGTTGAACTCTTGAGTACCTTCTAGTGCGGCTATTCAACAAGGGCGCTGCTCGCGCTGTGAGTCCGTGCTTGATCGTGACTGTCGCCATAGCGTATGATCGCTGGTTGCTGGCTAATAAACGCCTTAAAAGAATAATGAAAGAACCAACATACCATGCACTGATAACACTAACGTGACAGCACAAAGTTAGCAACCCACGATATTGGGGCTTCAGTGGTGCTGTTTCAGTGACGTCAGTCCAAACCATCACCCTTCACTCCTCTTCTGATCGCGTGATCTACATGATGCATATTAATACTACTACTACAAATACGACGATGGCACAAGGGGTATCTAAGACAGCTTCGTTCTAAAAGGAGAGCAAACGTACAAAAATCAATCCTGAAACAATACCACTTCTGTCGCAAGGTCGGTCGTGTATACTAAATGCATATAGTGCAATACTCCACTGTCGCCTTCAGTATAGCACATCTACTAACAAACATGGATGTTCTGCAGCATCGTCGTGACTTGCCTCTGAAGACGCAAGCAGCTCCGTCACTTCGCCTCTTGTTCATGGCGCACACTGGTTTCCACTGGTTGACACACGGGTCGTAGCGCTCCACGGAGGCTGTGCGTTCAGTGTCTGCGTGATCAAGGATCACGAAGACCGATGTCCATTCTTTAAGTGTGGCGAACGATACACAGACATCTTGCCTCATCGACATTACATGAATTAGTTGACTGAGCACCACTTTTAGTTATCGACAAAGTGGTGGCACATATCAAAGATGCTATGCAATAATACCATAACCACTGATTGCTTCGCTGTAGAAGCTGTCATGCCACAAATATACTATATATATATATATATATATATATGTGTGTGTGTGTGTGTGTGTGTGTGTGTGTGTGTGTGTGTGTGAGTGTGTGTGTGTGTGTGTGTGTGTGTGTGTGTGTGTGTGTGTGTGTGTGTGTGTGGTGTGTGTGTGTGTGTGTGTGTGTGTGTGTGTGTGTGGTGTGTGTGTGTGTGGTGTGTGTGTGTGTGTGTGTGTGTGTGTGTGTGTGTGTGTGTGTGGTGTGTGTGTGTGTGTGTGTGTGTGTGTGTGTGTGTGTGTGTGTGTGTGTGTGTGTGTGTGGTGTGTGTGTGTGTGTGTGTGTGTGTGTGTGTGTGTGTGTGTGTGTGTGTGTGTTGTGTGTGTGTGTGTGTGTGTGTGTGTGTGTGTGTGTGTGTGTGTGTGTGTGGTGTGTGTGTGTGTGTGTGTGTGTGTGTGTGTGTGTGGTGTGTGTGTGTGTGTGTGTGTGTGTGTGTGTGTGTGTGTGTGTGTGTGTGTGTGTTGTGTGTGTGTGTTGTGTGTGTGTGTGGGTGTGTGTGTGTGTGTGTGTGTGTGTGTGTGTGTGTGTGTGTGTGTGTGGTGTGTGTGTGTGTGTGTGTGTGTGTGTGTGTGTTGTGTGTGTGTGTGTGTGTGTGTGTGTGTGTGTGTGTGTGTGTGTGTGTGTGTGTGTGTGTGTGTGTCGAAAGACTTCTTCTGTCAAAAGACGGTGATTGAGATATGGTGCCATCTGGCAGTAATGTGAAGAAACAAAATCTTTTTGGAAAAGCTTCTTGCCACTGGTAGGAGGCAGGACCGGGTCATTTTTGTTGGTTTCCGAATTATTAGGCGAAGCGTAGAAAACACCCGCTTCTTCGTTCATGGCGTCGCATTGTCATCGCAGTGTAATAAACATTTCTATGTTTAAAGTAGGTATCTATGCATTTGCTACATAAAAAGACACACTGCCTAACACTTACATACTTATGTCGCGCGTCAAGTATACCTAATATTCGTTTTTTTTTATTGGCAAAGCTCACAAGTATGAACGCCCGCCACCAGATCAAGATAGGTGGGCGCTCAGCAAAAGGAATAAAACGAATTGCTTAATCGATGGTACCCGGAACAATGCACTGGTAAATCATGCCATCATCTGTGAAAAAAAGCATTCTTTTCTTAGATCAATGTTTAAATGTAAAGTCAACCAACAGCTTCACACTCGCTCACGAGTCATAGTCCGGAACCCAAACACAAGTGCCCTGCCTGCTTGCGGGACCAAACGACGGGCTCCCGGATATTGGTTCAGGTCATGTCAGATCACGAGTCTACCCCGCTCTCCCCACAGCACAGCCATTTCTGTATGTTCCCTCTCCGTATACTGCGAACGTATACACGTGCGTACCGTTTCGACCTCCGATGGCGTACACGTAACCGCCCAGAGCCACAACGGAGACGTAGCCTCTAGCGACGTTCATGCTGGAGCAGGTCTCCCACGTGCAGCGCTTGATGTCGAAGGAGTCGCAAGAGCGCAGGTATTCAGTGTCTCGCATGCCACCCACCACGTATAAACGATTCTGCATCAACGTCACGCCGTGGTACGCCCTGCGAAAAGATACGCCTTGGTGTTCCTGCACTATCACGCCCGATATACTTGCAAGCAGTAAACAATTCTGGGCGCGCGCCTTTCCTTAGGCACGTAGTGATGTCGAGCAGCCTCAAAGCGTGACCAAATTTTCTTATAACAAGGAAATGTCATAGTTAAACGCTGTCAAACAAGTCTGGTAGAGGGGATATCAGCAACTGCCGCGAAAAACATACCGCAGCGGTGTCTCCCTCAGGCGGCAAGCTGCGGCACGCTTTCCCCGTTCGCTTCTGCATGCTTCATTGCACTGAGTTCCCTTAACAGATAAGGTCCCCTGATAAAACAAGTTTTATCGAGGTACCTGCCTAGAAGGAAGGTCTCCAGGCGCATGCGCGCGCCAGCTCAAGGTTTTCGCCAACCGACAGATACGGGGTAAGCGGGAGAAGAGAACAAACCGACACTGCGCGTTTCTACGACTATGACGACGCACGTGCGAGGAGGCCAGGTTTCAAGACCAAACGCACGCACGAGAACTCTTTCTGGGTTCGCGTCGGGAGGAGTAGTGCTATTGCTCTAAAATTTAAGTGCAAGTGGCAGCTTCGCAGATCAAATTTATAACTTGTGCCTTTCTTAGCCAGGTAATTCACTACCTGACCTCCCTGAACTCCCTGAATGTGTGCGCATGTGGTTTTTTTTTCGAGTTTATTTTTTATCTATCTATTTCTATCCTCTTTCGGACCCTTTTCCCCACCCCCGTACAGGGTAGCAAACCAGTTCGTCTAGGTTAACCTCCCTGTCTCTTCCTTTTATTTATTTCTCTCAAGCAGAGCGATGCCACGTTTACTGAGAAATATATAAACAGGTATACGGCAATTTTTCTTGCATAAAACGTATTTCACTGTGAGTCATTGCACCACGATTGATCGATGCATATGAATATAATATGCTATCTGGTGCATAACTTTCGGAAGTTTTGGTCTTTCTTAATGTTTTTCAGTCCGGCAACAGAAGTGCCAGAGCAACATTTACGTCAGAAAGATGAACCTAAAAGGTAACAAGCAAGATGAAGGTGCCCATATATATATATATATATATATATATATATATATATATATATATATATATATATATATATATATATATTCCTATTGTGGCTGAATAGGTGTACCGGTGGGTTACGTAAGACCTATTTTCATAGTTTTCATGCAGTGGACGAACTGAACAGTTCCGAAAGGGAGAAAGTCCAGTGAACCTCAAAGATTGATCGTAGTGTTCTTTTTCAAGGGGGCGAAGTTCATACATGAGGCTGACTTCACCCCCCCCCTCTTCTTCTGCCGGATTGGAGTGCTCACTTTTTAATACTCAATTTATAGTATGAACTTTGCGTCCCTCCTTTTGGGTGGCCAGGGAGGGCGGCATCTCCCTGCCCCCCCCCCCCCCATGAGGGGGACGCAAAGTCAGTACTATATATTGAGTAATAGGGACTGGGCACTACTCGTCAGAAGGGGAGGGGGCAGGAAAAGTCCGTTCCATATATGAACTTCGCCCTCTAGAAGGGGAACCCTACGCAGGCCTATGGGAATAATCCTCCGATGTGGGAGACTACCTGAGAAAAGCCCACCAGCGAAAACTGCACACGCAAAGCATCTCCTGAATGAATGTCCGATGTGTATCCTACCTTTTGTAAATATGTGTGTTCAGTTCGCTATACACTGTCACGGTCGAAACAATTGCGCTGTAGGAAAATTGCCACATCATAGGAGAATTCATCGCATTCTGTGCTGTATGTCATGTATATTGTGTCCGTTAAGGTCAAAGCAAATTTAAGAACTAGTCGATGTGTGCTCAGAGCCGGTGATATGTGTGTTATATTAACTGAATCGTTTACACACTCATTTTAAGCTAGCCCCAACATAGAAACGATGGCCACCTCCATGGTAACAGGAAAGAAATACATGATCAGAGCTTTCCCGATGCCCACTCAATGGATATGCGTAATGGGGCACAAGATGTGCGTGCGCCAGAGAAGCTTGCCTGGGTTTGAATCCCTGCATGTGATTCATGAGCCAGCGTCCCGGCCTGGAGTCGTACGTCTCGATCGTGTCACGCTCGCGGCCTTCGCTCCAGCCGCCTACTACGAAGAGCATCTGGTACGGCATGCGCTGGCAGCCAGCGCTCAGGGTTGCGCGCCGAGCCACAGCGCTCGCACTCAAGCTGCGGGAACGATGTTCCTGCAGGGAGAATGAGTATATTGACGTCGCCTCCAACCCCAAAAACTGGGATGAAGTATTACCATTCGTCACGTACGCCTTCATCACGGCGAAACACGAAACGACAGGCTACAGCCCTTTCTATCTGCTCTACGCTCGCTCACCTCGACATATGCTGGACACTATCTTTCCTTTTGTCGTCCATGACGATTTAATAATTGCGGAAACTTTGTGTCGTGCGGAAGAGACACGTCGACTTGCCTGTTTACGAACACTGGCAGCGCAAGACTCCTCCAAAACTCGCTACGACAGTCAACACCGGCATGTAACCTATGCCCCCGGTGATCTAGTGGGGGTGTGAACCCTATAGTACGCAGACGTGGCTTGAGCCAAAAGCCACTGGCGCACTACGCCGGTCCGTTCGTGATACTCCATCGTCTCATTGAGGTCAACTATGAAATTGCACGTGTCACCACTCGTGGCCAACGTTTATGCAAGACAGAGGTGACGCATGTTGCCCGTCCTGAAGCCGTTTACGCGAAGGATACAGGAATGACTTGCCCTGAGGGCTTTGTCTTAGACAGGAGGAATGATACGAAGTGTCACTACCAGAAAAAACAAGGGAAGCATGGGTAGAGAAGGAAGACGACGTTGCTTCTACTGTGATCGCAGACTCAGTGCCCATTAAAACCCCCTTAAGTTACCTCACCGTACGTAACAATATGTTGGTGTTGCCAAAAGCCCATTAACGTGCCGAAGGAAACGCTTGAACTGTTCTGCTGACTATGTAGACTAGACTGTGTGCTGTCATAGCGTCTGAGCGCTTTGCGTTATGCATACTGTGTTTCTCTTTCAGTTTACTGTTTCCTCACTCTCAGTATACCTGTACTCATACAGTGTTTTGTCGTGGGGTTCAGGTTCCCGAAAGAGCACAGTCTGAAGAAGTTTATGAAGAAGATTAAACCACATGCTTGGACGAGCTGGAAAGGCATACGCTTTCATACTTCGCAAGAGACGACAGACCAATAGAAGTAGGGCACAGGTAACAAAACTTTTAAAAGCAAGGTTACCGGCCAAAACATCAAGTTCTCACGCAGCTGCTTTCGTAACTCAAAACAGGTCATCTGGAGTTGAACTCGCGGCTTCATACTTGGAAGCATGGCAAATCAGTCAGCCAAAGAACTTTATAAATGTTCCTGAGAAGCCGACGCCCTTCAAGAGGGCGGGTCGGCTGCAGACCGCACCCACGTTGGGACAGGAATGGCTATTCTAACTCCGAGAACTAATTGCATAATGCAGACTGTGTATTGCATTATATAGTTTTACGCACGTGTTCTTCAAGACACTCGAATACCGATTGGCCGCGTTTCCCGACCATGCTGAAGAAGTGCTATAGGAGAACTGCTCTTCCCGGCAATTCACTGGTGGTCACTACAGCTCTGCGACGTTGATAGTCCCGCGCACTTTGATGTAGTAATTGGTAATCCGTGTGAGATTTCGACGCACGTCTTTTGGTTGCAGCAGCGTCAGCGACGTTGGTGTTGCTGCTGTCGCCGTAGCCATCGAAGGGGGGCACCGCGTCCGCTGCTCCTGGAGAGCTGCAGCGGGCAGCGCACTGCACCAGCAGGAGCGGGCTAGGCGAGCACAGGCAGGGGCCCTGCTGCTGTGGTTCCCACACAACCTGGCTGAACGCGCGGCTGCACGCCAGCGTCGGATGCGAGCGGCAGAAGTCTTCCAGCGCCCTGCGCCCAGTGATGCACGGCTGTTACGTTAACGCCTCATACACCCATATCACTAGCATGTAAAAAAAATTACTCGGTGATAATATCAGAAGCTGTGTTATGGAACAGTCGTCATAACGGATTAAGGTACACCTAAGTAGCGGCTTCTTGCATTAGGCTGATCGAGCTTCATAAAACAACACATCAGAGGAGCTGAAAGCTTGCCTTGGCCGAGGTTTTGGAATAACGGAAAGAATATAAAGGTGCCTCAAAACCACAGGAATGGTGGGTGCATAATTCGTTTACTTAAAGGCATCATAAATTAGTACAAAAAATTGCGTATGCGGTGCGTGCAATAATTTACTTTTACCCGACGCAACGAAATTCGGGGATATTGCCCTATTGTTCAGAGCTTGTCAAAGGCTCAGTTTACGATAGTTACAGATACCTTCAGTGAGACAAACACTGGTTAATACAAAAACATCCATCAACCTATCAGTGGCTTTGTAGTAAAGTATGTGTGATGTATTGAACAAAGAACAATGTACTTCAGCACCCGTACTCACAAAAATTAATTTATGCTAGAGATTGCTCTTAAATGAAGTGACAATTGGCCAGGACGTGCGATTAGATAATAGCAGAAATGAAAAGACCTCGAAACATGGTGACATATTCCAGCATTCTTCTCGCGTAGTGACTTGAACTTGTGCTTCTAAATCATGCTTAAAATTACCAAACACCATTATGCATGCCGCGCATCCCTGAGGGAAAAGCAGCTTGAAGCTGAATCATAGATTATGGAGTGTCCATTACCTTCATGTACGTTGACGCATAGTCTGATACTGTCACGCACTAGGCCTGAAAACCAGAGTATGTATATTGTGGGGGTTTTGTCGCACAATATGTTATCCAGCCCCACTCAATTCGGTGCCAATCACAACGTAAACTGAGTTGCATGGCGAGAAGCGGCGTTTTCATGGTGGACGCCAGTGGATAAAGTCGAGCCGTGGCGCATGCGCAGTAGACCACCACGCACGAACACGCAGTGCTCTCGCACTCAGTGTATGCAGCATGCGACTTGATATTCACTGCAGAAAGCTAAATTCTGATTACGAATGTTTCTCGTCGTTTTCATTTTACCATTCTGTAATTGGGACTCGGTGTGTGGTAAGCTGTCTGTTGCGTTGAAAAAAAAAAGAGGCACAAAACCTTAGTTGTTGGTCAACTGGTTCAGCTATTCCGAAACATGAACAAATTCTTAGCGATTCCTCTCAGGCCAATCGCAAATGACACTTAGGACACTATTTTGTTTTTTTCGATATAACTCTTAAACTAACACTGCATTTACAAAAAAAAAGAAATTTCCTTTTTATTGTTTCCAGCAAACCGAATAAATGAATACGGTAAAGAATGCCGCTTTACACAAAGATAAATCAGTGCAAACTTACAGTCCCATTTATATTCTTTAGTCCCGGGAACTGATTTTCAGTTCGTAATAATTAGGTACCCCTTACGGTGATTGGAGCAACGAGCTAGCCGAACTTTCGCTTCTAGTCCCCTTACAATGAGTCGCAGAGGCCGACCCGGAATGACTGCAGCAGCCTCGACATAGTTGCACCAACCCCTCCCGCAAACGCACTTCTCGCCGATGACCATCGCACTATGGCGTGCAGGAGGTCCACTTCGTCGTGCACGTTCAGTTCGTTGGAGGAAAGTAGTTCGACGAGCAGCGATTCGGTGACCACCGGAAACTCGTCGCTTGTACGCCACACCTGCGTCGAATATGCAGTGGTTAGCGCGGAAGGATTGCCCTACCACAGAACGCTAATTCTTGTTCCCAATTGTTCTTAATTAGCCGAGTTGGTGAGATCCTCAATGCATAGTTTGCCGATAAAGAACAGGCTGAGAAAGATAAGACGAGGACGACTGGTATCGTAAGGTGTCTAACCAGTAAATAAGGCTTCATATCTGTACGTCAAAGGTCAAGCCACTTTTTCACAAAGTATATTTATTCAAAATACACCGTGTACGGAATCAGTGGTGCTTAGAAATTGGCGTGTTAAAGCAATCAGTACATGACACTCGAACAATTTTCAACACTGTTAGTGAACACCTGAAATTGTTCCAATGATACAAGCCCAGCATTGTATATGCACATATGCATGAACATCCATGTATATTGCATATACGCACGTCCACATATGCAAACGCATTGTACGCGATACGAGCACAGCACTGTAGGAAAACTGTGTAAGCCTACGCATGGCTTGCACAACAACCACAATGACTATAGGAGGAGTCGAGAACCCTAAAGAGTATAATGCTAATATAACTCTTATGTTTAGAAACGGCCCTCCGACTTGACTGGCGTTCTTTCCTTAGCTGACAAAATGTAAAGCCTGCGGATGCATTCCTCGTTTAAAACCTTTATTTTTAATATAAATCGAGACAACGTCACACGCGAGCTCAAAGAAACGTTATTTATTAAAAGGAAGGGCCTGGACTGCGTCAGCGAACCGTTAGAGATATTAGACGAATATGAACTGCCATTTTAGAAATGCTTGGCTGAAATGACTCCTCGCATAACCTGGTATATCAACAGTGTACTGACCAAGAAACGAAAAAAAAAATGTTTTAGGGGCGAAGCTCCTTACAGCGGCAACCGTTCAGTCCCTTGTGGCCGTTGTAGTATGTAACAAGTATAACATTTTGACCTCCAAGGTGGTGCCGTTGAGAGATTTTTTCTGTTCGATGTTGAACAATAAGAAATAGTGCTTAATGTATACATGCCAATGGTGGCTAATGGGGAATGAGAGACAGGGCATTCAGCTTTTAGTTAATGCGCACGCTGCGATCCCCATTAGCAGCCATTGACATGTACATTGAGCACTATCTGACAAGAAAGGGTTGCTACGTTATACTCGCTGGGTGTAACTTCTTAGTTTTAGAAAGGTTTAGCGAGCGTTGGGCCGCAGTGCCATGAATACAGTGAACTAGTATATACCATGAACTCGAGATGGTTAAAGGTGAGAAGTAGACCCAAAGCGCAAGCCTCAAGAAAGTGTGCATGTGCCACCTCTAGTTTAGTCCTTGGAATGTCCGCTGGATGGCGGTGCTTCTATAATGGGGAATATATGATGAAAATATGCAAGATGGTGGTGCTTGGAGTGTTGAATAGATGGACAAACGGACACACAGACAGATGCATGGATGGACGCATGAACGGAGGCAGGGGCGGATGCATGGACGAACGCAGGGACGGACGCACGAACAGACGCACGCACGGGCGGGCGGATGGACGCATGTACGGTCATACAGACGGGCGCTTGGACGGACGAATGCTTCGCCCCACTCTTCATCATTCACTCCGTGGATATGCTGCCAATTTTTTTTCTAATTGCTTCTACAGTGTTGTTTTGTAGATTGTGTTGCTGTGTTCATTATTTAATTTTTATGTGTATGTTACTCTGGCCGTACACACCACGTTTCATAGATCACATATCTGTTTTTGTTAAATATACGTCATCACGCTTAACTTTGATTGTTTATAAGTACACCATGTGATTAGAGCTGTCAGAATGTGAGCCTACATGTATTCACGTTTTCTTCCAATAAAAATCTGTTGTTAGTAGGCGTTTGTCCACGTCACCAACTAGCCCAACAAAGTTTAATAGGGAATTTTTGGCAGCAGAGTGCGCGTCTCGAAGGCGTATGACTTGCCTGGTCGAAGTGCTCGCGCACGTAGCTCAGCACTGCTTTGCTGAAGTTCGGGCAGTGGTACCACTGCACCAAGGAGGCGATGCCCAGACAGTTCTCGATCCTCAGGTTGTGCAGCAAGTAGTGCAAGCACTGGTTGCGCGCCTCGTCCATGAGCAGCATGTCTGCTGTCGCCAGAATCTCGGTCACGTTGTTTTCGTTGAGACACAGCTGGTGCAGAAGAAACGAATTCAGCGTCAGAATTAGCTTCTAATTCACAGAAGCAATCTAGGCTGCGCCATAGTATTATGACTTGAACCGAAGCGATGGATAACGTGAAGCGATGACATGCATCAACAACCTTCCTTTTGTACCCGCCTTTCCGGAAGTAATGGTGGGGTTTGAACAGTTTCGGGAATGTGACATCAGGAGGGCTCGTCCGCCATTATACACAGAGAGCTGCGTCGCCATAGCTGTACACATTAATAAGTGACAGAACAAGTCCGACTGAGTAAAAATAGAAAGGACAGACTTGGCATCCCCCTTAGATGACTGGGATGGGCCCGCACCTGCCCCCCTCTGCGCACGTGCCTATATGCGCACTGCAGGCACGAACTCCCATCTCTCCGCTGCGATGTGATAGATAGTAATAATAATATCTGGTGTTTGGAGTCTCACAACCAAGATCCGACTATGAGTGCGGCCGTAGCGGAGACCTTTGACGTGCACTGAAATGGCACAGCACATGGGTCTCTATCATTTCTCCTCCATCAAAATACGACCAACGCCACAGGCGGGATCAACCCGTGACCTTCAGGTCAACAGCCGAGCTCCTCAAGTACTGCTTCAGCACGGCAGACAAAAGTAGATAGGGGGCTCACCTTATTCGAATAGCAGTAGCCGAGCAAAGCGTCCATCGTGGAAGCCGACACGTCCTGTAGCAGAACATCGCAACGGCCCCCTTGGTTCACGGAGAAGAGGGCCTGAAAGACGGGACTCGATGCGCCCAGAAATCCGCGGTGGACCCTAAACTCCCCGCCATTGGCCGTTCGAATAACGCAGTCGCGCGACATGCCTTCAAGCTCCTGCTGGGACTGGTCGCCCCAGAAGACCGCGGACATGGTTCCCCGAGCAAAGAGATGTCGCGCCGATGCGGAAATAACGGACGCCTTGCATGCGCCACGAGAATCTCGTGCTGGCCGCGATGATGGTTGCGATCTCACATGGCTCGTACCAACATCGATAGAATGGTCAAGAACTGTTCATATAAAACTCTGAGAAGTATTTCACATATTAAATAAAGAATGCAGGGAAAAAACAGTATCAAGTATAACTTATACGAGGTATATTAATAAAACATGAAAGAAATTAAAATTACCAGAAATTTATAACACTGAGAACTGAAAAAAAGAAAAGTACATAAGTGAAAATAGAGGTAGGTTTTCGAACACAACTAAGGCAACTGGGAGAATAAGAACATGAGCAGTAAAGATGACGTAGATGCTTTAGGCGGCCCTTTTTTTTTTCAACCTCTTTATGCGGTTCGACATAAGCCACCATAATAGTTGAAATGACTGGGCATCATCATCACTATGATATTGCTCAAACTAAACTCTGTAAGTTCGTCGTTTTACCTTACTCTTGGTATGAAATACAATATATTTTTAACGAACTGAAGGCACTTTGAGCTTTTCTATCTATCTATCTATCTGTCTGTCTGTCTGTCTGTCTGTCTGTCTGTCTGTCTGTCTGTCTGTCTGTCTGTCTGTCTGTCTGTCTGTCTGTCTGTCTGTCTGTCTGTCTGTCTGTCTGTCTAAAGCAGCTAAAAGTCGCTTTGTCAAAAGACGACCCGTTATAAATTAAGTGGTTATTGATTGATATGTGAATTTAACGTCCCAAAACCACCATATCATTATGAGACGCCGTAGTGGAGGGCTCCGAAAATTTCGACCACCTGGGGTTCTTTACTGTGCACCCAAATCTGAGCACACAGGCCTACAACATTTCCGCCTCCATCGGAAATGCAGCCGCCACAGCCGGAATTCGGTCACGCGACCTGCTGGTCAAATTAGAATGGTTTGCTTTTCGCAAAAGCAAACGAGTATTCCTCTTTCTCATCGTCATCGTTTCACCTTACTATAAACCGTAGTAAGCAAGAAGCTCCCGTGTTCCAGCTCCCGTGTTCACATCTGGAACCACGACCGTTCCTGCAGTAGCTGGTGCCGCGCTCAACCTACTGGGGTGTTCTTGGCTGAGGATTGAGTGGTTTTAAATTTCTGTCTTAGAGTCCGACTCTATAGTTTGTTTCTGAGTCTAACCATATCTCTAGTGCTCATGTCGACTACTTCTCCTGGCCAGGCGCGATCCGCCTGGTCAGCGTCCTTGCCGTCTAATGAATTACCGCTAGACTCCTTTTTCCGCAGTGGTATCGACAGCATTCCCGTAGCACTGGTACCTACAAATGGAGGCTTCATCAGACTTTCAAACCCTCAGGTGGTTCAAAAGGAACTCAAGACAACTTCAAATCATTTCCAGACCATCTCAAATGTGCACCCATTTGGGCGGGGAGGTATCGTGTGTAGGTCGCCAGATCAGACCTGCGTGCAGGATCTTCTCAAATGCACCTCCTTTGCTGCTACCCCGGTGAGTGCTTTTATTCCGCCTCACCTTGCATGTACCAAAGGCCTTGTACGGGGAGTCGACTCCAAGCTGAGTCCAGCTGAGACCCTAGACAGGCTCTCTGGAGCAGGCGTAATTTCAATTTACCGGTGTAATCGCCTAGTCGACAACCAGAGGGTACCAACCGAATCTGTTATCGCGACATTTGTGGGCACAAAATGCCCGTCAGAAATAAATTTATGGCCACTGATCTTCCGAGTAGAACCCCTCGCTTCTCGTCCAATTCAGTGCAAGAACTGCTGGAGATTCGGCCACAGTGCGGGAGGATGTAAATCTAACGTTCGTTGTCGCACCTGTGGAGAGAGTCATCCTTCAAGCAATTGTACTGCAACAGTGGAAAAGTGTTGTCTCTGTGGGGGCAGTCACTGCGCCGACAACTCTGACTGTTCCTCTCGTTCCCGGGAGGTTCAAATCCTAGAAGTTATTGACCGCCGCTGCTGTTCTCGAAGGGAAGCCATTGACATATTTAGAGACAGGGCTTTTGGATACTCTGGTATAACAGCGCGCTGCACTTCCAGTATGGACTCAACCCTATCGCAGGCTATTGAAACTGCTGTGAAAAAGGCAGTGAGTAAGGCAATGGATAAACTAATATCTAACCTTTCCGACTGTTTAGTGCAAATTCTTTCAAGCCAGATTGGACAAACAGTACAGACTAGTACAGAACCTGCAGTATTACACATTACTAGTGACGCCACACAGCTACGCAATGTAGTGATGGACGAACTTTCTGCATCTGCAGGCAAGGCTAAGCAGCCAGGAACACAGGTGCACTTGGACCGACATTCGCCTCGGCCGAGTACAAGTACTGATACAGATATGGAACTCGATATACGAACTAATAAACGTACCAGATCCCCTATCTTCACCGATCTCAAGTCCAAATCTAAACGGAATGAATCAGCTATTTCGCGTGAACTTGCTAACAAGGGCGCGACATGCGCCTCTGCGGTGCGCTCAACACCATAGGTCAGTTAAGGGTACTGCAGTGGAACTGCCGTTCTATATTCTCAGCCTCAACCGACTTACATTACTTTTGCAATAATTTTAATCTTGATATTATAATTCTCCAAGAAACTTGGCTTACACCAGATAAAAATTTCCATCTTGCAGGTTTTCGTTCTTTTCGATTAGATCGCCCATCACCTGGTGGTGGTTTAATGATCCTTGTATCAAGTAAATTATGCCATAAAGCGAAAACTTCTTTCAGAATGTTAGACTTCGATTGCGAATTATTAGCATTAGACTTGTGTCTCCCCGGATACCACCCTTTTTCAATCGTAAATTGTTACTTCCCCTCCGGTGTGCAAAGCACGCGTTATCTTGACAGCGTTTTGGTAGCATGTAGAAAGGAAATTGTACTCACAGGAGACTTTAATTCACACCATTTGTCTTGGGGTATAAGGACATATTCTTGTGGTAGGCGACTGTGGGAATGGACTATTGATCACAACCTCTCCTGTCTGAATAAAGGTCATGTAACATTTGTCCGAGGTCAAACTAGCTCAGTATTGGATTTAACATTTTGCTCCAATGCAATCAAGATTTTGTCATTGGCTGTTCTGGATTCGGCAACTAACAGTGACCATCTTCCTGTAGTTTTTGACATTACTTGTCCAACAATAACTTTAGATCAGCCAAAACGCACATACATCAACCAAAGCAAATTTCAAGCCTGCCTCCGTTCTGCCATTTCCAAGCTTGGAAATGCCAGTACTAAGGAGATTGCATCTACGATAGGTTCAATGCTGCAGGGATCTAGAAAAAATTCTGAATTTTCTATTCCATCCTATAAACGATCCTCCTCTCGTTGGTGGAACGATGAGTGTACGCGCGATTATAGAAGACGAAAAGCCGCTTGGAAAAAACTTCTTCTTAATCAGAGCCCAACAAACTGGAAAGACTATCAATTCCTTGCTGGCGTATTTAAGCGTACAGTGAACCGCGCGAAAGAAGAATACGAGAGTAGACATTTTGATTATCTTTCTAAATCAAAGAATAAGCGTGCTTTGTTCGCTTATCTTCGGACAAGAAAAGTACTACCAGCACCTTTAACGTTGCAGTCATGTGTCTTGACGCCGGTAGAAATGAACACCTCTCTAGAAGACATAGCGCAAGGTTTAGAACGCCGCTTCACTGCGAATTTTTCGGCTATTCAGTCCGTTCTGGTAAACTTGCATGAATTTCCAGAAGTTTCTTTAGCTGAATTGGATCAGACAGTATTATGCTTACCGAGGATGGCTCCCGGACCAGATGGGATTACGAACTCTATGTTGAAATGTTTACTACAGGAATCGCCTAGTCTTTTGCTAGAACTAGTGAATTACTCTTTGGGGAATGCATGGATACCTCCCGAATGGAAACTTGCCAAAATTGTATTGTTGCTAAAAAATGAAAATGATGCATACACGTTGGATAACATAAGGCCGATCGCACTGATATCAAACTTAGTGAAATTGGTTGAGAGAATCATCAATATACGAATTAATGAACTTATTACCATGAAGTCTATTCTAAGTCCCTGTCAAATTGGGTTCAGGGCTGGTTGTTCAATTTGGGATGCCCACGTTGACTTAGAAAGTAGGCTTCAATTAGCTCGGCTACATAAAAAATATGCTGCTTTAGTTACGTTAGACATCGCTTAAGCATATGATACCGTGGAGCACTGTATTTTGATAGATCGATTAGAATACCTTGATTTTCCATCATACATAGTAGCGTGGGTTCACAATTTTCTCGCAGACAGGAAATTTTATTGTTTTAAAGATGGGTTTTCATCATCTACTCATACCCAAACGAGGGGAGTACCGCAAGGCTCGGTGCTTTCCCGGGTGCTATTTAATTTACTAATGAGCACCATCCCACGTAAACAGGATATAACAACTTATGTTTATGCAGACGATATCGCATTTTTTGCAATGGCAGATAACATTCAGACCTTATATGAACGGCTGCAGACTTACCTTGATATATTGGAGAGCTGGCTCGATGGCAACAGCTTTTTACTTAATCCGAGTAAATGTGCCCTCCTTGTTTTCCCGCTGCAATACCCTGTGAACATCTCTCTGTCTTACCATCATGAGGATATACCACAGGTGAAATCTGTTAAATACCTTGGAGTAATTTATCACACATCGCTTAACTGGCGGTCTCATATCGAATATATCACCGGAAAAGGTGTGCGGGCCATTGGCATATTACGTAAGCTAAGTAACTACCGCATAGGTATGAGGAGAGACACATTATTAATGATATATCGCAAGTATGTTCGTCCAATTTTGGAATTTGGTTGTGTGCTTTTCTCTGGAGTTCCAGCTTACAAGTTGCGGCCTCTAATTCTTCTGGAAAGAGAAGCTTTGCGCTTATGCCTTGGCCTTCCAAAAACAGTCGCCAACGATGTGTTATATCTCGAATCGAGGGTCCCTCCGCTTTCTTGTCGAATTCACCTTCTGACTGTTCAGACATTCTTAAGAATTTATGAATCACCATTACGACATTCAGAAACAGCCTTTATTTCCACCCCGGAATCATTTTTTGCTGCTAGATGGCCGCGATTTCACTCGCCACAAATTATATTTGTGCAAAATTTACTGGAGCCTCTAAACGTACGTATATGCAACATCATACCGAGTCGTTATAATTAAGCCCCGGTGGAAATTCAATTGGACGACATTTTTCCTAATAATGCCAAATTACTTCCCCATAATATTTTGGATGGTTTACTCCAAGATCACCTGCGCCGTATTACAACGAACGTTATTATTGCTACAGACGCATCGCAATACGACGAAAAGTCAGGGGTTGGTATTTTCAGCCCGATTTTAAATTGGATTTATTCCCTTCGACTACCCGATTTCATACCCGTTTTTGTGGCTGAGTTTCTGGCAGTAGTGCTCGCCTTACGCAAGTTAGATACAGCAATTACATCAGCTGTCATAATAACAGATTCCCTATCTCTTTGTGCGGCACTTTCTGTTGGTGCTGATAATCACGTAACAAAGGCGTTCCGTGCACTTGTACCTGCGCATTTAAGAAAAGTGCGATTAGTTTGGGTGCCTGGACATAAAGGTTTGTTTCTTAATGAAATAGCAGATTCCTTAGCTAAGTCGTCAATCAGCGAACCAATTCTACCGCTCTGTCCATCATCCGCTTATGTGACTGCTGCTCGATTCCGCAGACGTACGCTTATGCAAGTCTTTAAAGGTTCAGCACTAACAAACTCTACAGAATATCGCCATTTATTATATCCCTGGCGAAGAGACTTTTGCCGCACTCGAAAACAAGAAGTAGCTATCACAAGGCTGCGTTGCCGGGTACCAAATCTAAATTTCTATAAACACAGGTCTGCTCAGGCACCTTCGCCACTGTGTGCATTCTGTGATGAACTGGAAACAATAGACCATTTCTTTTTGACTTGCAGGCGGTTTAACACATTACGAAAAACCCTATTAGAAATACCTTTGCGTGGCATTGGTATGGACTTATCTCTGCCTGTCATTTTGTCTTTTGGAGCTTCCATTTCTGGTTTCTGTAATGGCACAGTATGCGCGGCCGTCCGGGACTATATTGATGAAACTAATAGGTTGACTAATTAACCAGTTTCATTATCTTAACATGTTTACGTAATTATATACGTATAAAATCAGACTAATGCTCTATTCTAAGAATAAATTTGTTTATGTAAATATTTGTATGCATTACATTAAGCACCACACTTGCCTATAGGCTATCGGTAATCTTTCTGTTATACCTCCATCATTCTAAATCTGAACAGTAAATTTTAAAGCCACTCGATTCTTGGCCAATCCCCCACAGTGGGTATGCGCCATTAATAATAGGAGAACAACAACAACAACAACAACAACAACAACAACAACAACAACAATAAGGAAGAAAAAGTGGGTCAGGAAGCATATTGACAGACACGTGGATTTCACCCTGATCTCGTTATAGACTGAAGACCATGCATGCAGTGGTGCATATAAGGGCTTTATATTTAGACGGCAGGCGATCAATAATTCTTCATGGGCGAGAGCGATAGAAACCTTCTCTGGAAAGATGATAAGCTTATTAGCAACACGCGCTAGTCGGAGTTCTCGGCAGGTCTTCCTTTTTTCTCATTATTTTTTTTCATGTAACGACGTACGCCAGCTGAAAACGCCATCTATGCAACTTGTCTATCAACAATTTATTGCTGTTAATGAAGCAAGTGAAATCTGACGTGGAATCTGATGTATTTGTGCATTGTGTAAAACTTCAGACAGGTAAATGAGCACGAATCAGTGAAGTGGTAGAATAACCACGTTCTATTACCCGTAACTCAGCGGAAAAGAAGTCATTTTTAAGGGGCAATTTCTGGCGTACCTTGCTTACAACTCTGTCTTCGCTAATCCATATCGGCACCTGGCCTTACAATGGTACTAATCCTCACTAGCTAATAATTTGGAAAGTTTCACATAATGTTTCCGGTTCCTGTGAAGGTGACACTGGCCATGGCCTGCGACGACAAGGTATAAAGATCCTGCCTGCCTGAGGCGCACCCCACGCTTTCTCAGAAAAAAAAAAGCTTATTCTCGCCGCTTGTTCCTGAGAAAGTTTCGTTGCTGAATGACACTGGGTGTGCCAACGCACGTAGCTGTATAAATATGGCTACGTTTTTTTCTTTAACATATTATCGGTATTTTAAACGTTAAAAATAATAAAAGATAACATATGGGCGCAAATTATTCTGTGTCACTTTTTTAACTAACGCAACCAGTGACTATCCATGCAATTTTTGTTGAATTCGTGCCGATTGTCACTTCAAGAACGCCACGATAGTGCTCATACTTCTATTCTATTGCTTTAGGCTGTCTACAGGAGCGAGATCTTTTTCGCGTCTACGCGCTTGGTGCAGCAACAATATAGCTACAGCCTTGCCTCCCACCAATCTCATCTATGTTTAGATATGATAAGAAAGCGAAAAACTGTAATGTACGCAGAGTTTCATTTCCGAACACCATGCAGTCAGAGAGTAGCCGCCGACTTCATCCACGCGAACTTCGCGTCGAGCTCGCCTCGGAAATCGGGCTTCCGGCAGGCCTCTTACAGCGGCGCCGACGCCACCTGGACGTCGGTGAAAGTGTGCCTTTTCCCTCCCTCAGCTGTCTCTTTATATATGCATGTAGTTTAGAGAAACAGTTTCTTCCAGTAAAAGTAAAGGACTTTGATTGATTTATATGTGGGGTTTAACGTCCCAAAACCACCATATGATTATGAGAGACGCCGTAGTGGAGGGCTCCGGAAATTTTGACCACCTGGGGTTCTTTAACGTGCACCCAAATCTGAGCACACGGGCAAGTAAAGGACTTTAAAAAGGCAGATGACACTTCCATCATAGATTTTCTTGAGCTGCACTTTAATGATTTCCAGCGAGCATCACATGTTGAATTTGTGGAGCAATTGTGGCAGAGATTTAAGGCCAACGTCGTAACTTGCGTTGATCGCTTTGTCCCTACTCGTATTAAGACAACACGTAAATGAAATCCCTGGATAACACGCAGCATTATACATATAAAACGGCGAATTAAGAGATTAGGGAAAAGTAAAACAAGAGCGACGGAAGTTGCAGCTATAAAGATCAAGTTTAAAGATGCCCTTGTGAATTCCAAAAATAAGTTCTTTGGCCAAACGCTTATGAACTTCCTTAAAAGTTCGCCATCCAAATTCTGGCGTTACATCAGTGACAGAAAGGAAAGATTTGAGCAGATCGAACATGATGGTTGTATTCTGACAAAAGTTGAAGACTTAGCAGATACTTTTAATCACTTCTTTCAGTCCGTTTTCACAATAGACCAGGGCGATAAGATAGCGGCATTCATCAGTAACAGTGCAACAACCGCAATGGAACCTGTTATTATCAACCGCGAAGCTGTTTTTCAGTTACTGCTTGAGCTAGATGTAAAGAAAGGAAGTGGTCCAGATAACCTACCAACAGATTTTATCAAGAGATACGCAGAATGGGTCTCGTTTTATTTAGAAATATTTGTGAAATCGGTTGAGACGCGATCACTTCCACAAAACTGGCACAATGCAGTTGTAATTCCAATTTTTAAAAACCGTAACCACTCGTTAGTGAACAATTACCGGCCCGTATCCTTGACGTCGGTTTGCTGTAAAGTTCTGGAACATGTATTAGCAAAACATATTCTTAGTTTTCTTGATTCTAACCAGTTACTTTGCACAAGGCAACATGGGTTTCAGCATGGTCTTTCTACTGTGACACAATTAGCTGAAACGCTCCATGATTTCAATAAAAACAGCGATGCCCTTCTGCAGACTGATGTAATTTGTGTCGATTTTAGGAAAGCTTTTGATAAAGTCTCTCATCGTAAATTACTTTTCAAGCTTAAAAGATCAAGAATAAGCGAAGAAGTATTAAAATAGATAAAGGCATATTTATCCACAAGTCAACAGGCTGTAAAAATTGAAAATTACACTTCAAGACCACTGGCCGTGTACTCGGGCGTTCCCCAATGATCTGCTTAAGGACCGATTATTTTTCTGATATTTGTTAATGATCAATGTTCAATAGTTGAGGCTCCCATTAAAATGAAACTTTTTTCTGATGACTGCTTTATTTATTCCCTAGTTTCTTGCGAAGGTTACCAAATTAATCTGAACAGGTGCCTACAGGCATTAGATCAGTGGTGTATAATGTGGTACATGGAAATAAACTATAGCAAGACGACATTTACGCATATTCACTCTGGTGGGCGGGAATTGTGATTCATGTATCACATCGGAAGTCACCCTATAAATAATGCTGATTGTTTCAAATACCTAGGAGTTAGTATTATGCCCACATTGAAATGGCACTCGCATATCGGTAACATCTGTTCTAAGGCAAACAAAAAACTGTATTTCCAAAAAAAAACTGGAACACGCCACACCAGATGTAAAACTAACTGCTTACAAAACATTCATACGTCCTGTCTTAGGGTACGCTAGTATTGTATGGTCGCCTCCCCAGAAGGTGTCATGGACAAAAATTGAAAGAATACAAAAATTAGCAGCCCGTTTCATATGCGGTAGATACCGATGCACACACTCAGTCACAGCTTTGTTGGAGTCCTGTGAGCTTGAGTCTTTGGAATATCACAGGTGAAAACATCGCCTCAAATTTCTTTTTAAGATTATAAGCGGGCAAACAAAGATAAATAAGGATTTATATACTCAGCCCCCTGGAAGGCGATGTGATCGTCTTAATAATAGTAGTGCAATTCGACCTTATTTCACACGCACGAATGCTTTCCGCCACTCCTTTTTTCTAGACACAAAAGATATCTGTAATAGTTTACCTAATGTGGTTGTGCAACAAACATCAGTGGATTTTTAAAATGCATTGGACGGTTTTCTTTGTAGTGATGTGTGCTAAATTCTGTTGTCAGCATTTATTCGTTGATATTTATGTGTGTAGTCAATGTTGTTTGTTTCTTATTTTTTCATTGTTGGTTATGCATCTCGTATTTATATGTGCTTTTGAATTTTTCTTTTTTGTGCGAACGTTATGTACTTTGTGTCACCCTCCCTGTAGTGACCCCAAGCACGGGGTTGACAGTATCAAATAAATAAAAATAAAATAAAAAATAGCTCTGACAATGCATTACTAAATCTCCGCTGTCAATGAGAACTCAAACCAGATGTGAGGATCCCGCGTTTGCCTCCTAGTATTTTTTAACGCTGTCCTATCGTTGCTTCGTGAATGTGTGCTATATTATATACGAACACGACGCTAGGCTAGCTTTGCTGAGCCTTTGTAGTATACTAAAATTCAGCATGTGATATGCCAGTGATCTGCTTTAACCCAGTAAAACCCTTGGATGCCTTATTAATCGTGAAATTTGACGATAGGCGTCATCATCGTAGCAGATGTCAACAGGAGTGATGTAAAAGTACATCACGTGATGAAATCACCCTAGGAAGTCCCTATGACATTGGGGGTTGCCAAATTGTGTGACGCCAGCCAGCATAAGCCTCAGACTAACCACACTAAAGTTATTCATACCATACCATACAATACAACAAGTTAACCAGGACATCCTCACACAGCATCATCAATGGTTAAAAGTGAACCAATCCTGGAACCGCACCATCAATTCGAAACATTGGGAACTTGAAGCGGGCAACTTCGCTTCGGATAGTTTGAATTTAGTGAGTGTTCGGTGGGGAACGTTTAATTTCCACAAACGTGGGATGATATAGTTTAAAGCGGCTGCTTGAAGAAATACAAGCTTATTGGCAAGGTGGCCCCTCTTTGTACAAGCTCGATAGTTGAACATATGAAGAGAAATGTAAGCAAAATGGCAACTCAGGCACAAAAAAAAGCATTCCTATTATATTTCTGCAAAAATGATGAAGTAACATATTGCAGGCATTTCGGAAGTACAAGCAGTTTAAAATGCCATATTATCTATTTATTATGTCACTCGTTTTCTGAATGACGCGTTATTGGCTCGATGTTGAGCGCCTTTTCAAAAATAGGTCACTGATCAAAGTCAAAACAAAAAAGAAGAGGGAAGTTACGGGGTTACAAGATGCCTCCTTTACAACGAAATGCCGAATGTGCAGGAGGCTCTTGTCTAAGGTCGAACATATCGTGGAAAGTCCGGAAATACATGCAGTTTATTAACCTATATTATCTATTGATTAGGCCACTCGTTTTCTGAATGATGCGTAATTGACTCGTAGTTGTTGTCTCAGTTCAAATCAAGGTAAGTGATTAATGTAAAAACAAAAAGAGTGATGTTATGGGGTCTACAAGATGCCTCCCTCACAACAAAAAGCCGGTTGTGCAGGAGGCTCCCTTATAAGTTTGAACACAACACGAATAGTTCGGAAGTACACACAATTTATTATCGCAGATGATCTATTGATTTTGGCATTCATTTTTCTTTTGATACGTCATTGACTCAATGTTGAGTCTCCTATCAAGAAACAGTTCCCTGGTGAATGTCTCAGCAAAAAAGAGTGAAGTTACGGGGTCTGCAAGATGCCTTCTTCACAACGTAAGGATGGATGTGAAAGAGGCTTTTATGTAAAGCTGAACACATCACGGAAAGTCAGGAAGTACACGAGATTTATTATCCGAGATGATATATTTATTTTGCCACTCATTTTCTAAATCATGCGTTAGTGACTCGATGTTGAGTCTAATTTCAAAAACAGGTCATTGATAAATGCCAAACAAAAAAATTGGGCCCGTATCTGCATGTTAATCAGCAAACTGTCATCGAAAGACGATAATCCTTACGTGTGGCGAGAGTGAACAAAACATTTATTTGATGTTCTGCGCCAGAAAATCGGTAAATGGTAATCTGGAGGCGCTGCGTTAGAGTGCCTCGAGCGTGCAGCGGAGGCGAACGAACGCGTCAAATCACGTCACACGTGAGACATGAGCGTCCATCTGGCAGTTTTCTTGGGAAACGAAGCGCGTGGCTCTGAGACGGGTGTGCGCGCCCGTCTCAGAGGTGATAAAGTGTATAACGCAAGGTGACGGGTAGGTGCCACCACCGTCTCGTCTTAGCAAAAATATTAGAAACAGTCGCCTTTTCGTGCAAGCGTTGCATGGTCAGCGCAGCGTGATAAGCGTTACGGTCCTTAAAATTATCATATGTATGCCTTTTCTAGTAAAATACGCACATGCAGAATATATTCGTGCTGTTATGGTGCCCCAGACATGCGCAAAAATTGTTTTTTTTTACTTGGCAATCGCACAACTATGAACGCTGAAATTTGAGCAACATTGGTGCGTGCTGCGGATGGGGCCGGCCGTTTCAAGTACCCGATGCCATTAAGAGTGGGAAAACATGCAAATGTACCGACAGACAGACAGACAGACAGACAGACAGACAGACAGACAGAGAGACAGACCAAAATTTTTGCGTCGAAGGTCTCCAAGAAAGACTATCGTCTTTAAAAGAGTGAAGTTACGGGGTTACAAGATGCCTTCTTCACAACGGAAGCGCGGATGTGCAGGAGGCTTTTATGGAAGGTTCAACACAACACGGAAAGTCCGAAGCTTCACGCTGTTTATTATCCCATATTATCTATTGATTATGTCACTCAATTTCTGAATGATGCGTAATTGACTCGACGTTGTTGCCTCACTTCAAAACCAGGTAAGTTATCAACTGTAAAAACAAAAAAGAGTGAAGGCATAAGGTGTACGGGGATGCCTTCTTCACAACAAAATGCCGGTTGTGAAGGAGGCTCTTATATAAGGTTGCACACATCACGAAAAGTTCGGTTGTACATGCAATTTATTATGCCAGATGATCTATTATTTTGCCGTTAATTTTCCTAATGACACTATATAGACTGGATGTTGAATCTCCTTTCAAGAAACAGGTCACGGATTAATGACAAAATGATTGAAATTACGGGGTCTACAATAGACCTTCTTCACAACGGAATGCCGGATGTGCATGAAGCTCATATGTAAGGTTGAACACATCCCGGAGAGTCAAGAAGTACACGCAATTAATTATCCCGATGATCTATTGATTTTGCCACTGGTTGTCTGAATGATGCGTTAGTGACTCGATGTTGAGTCTCATTTCAAAAACACGCCACCGATCAATGTCAAAACAAAAAAAAAGACTGAAAGTTCGGGATCCGCAAGGATGCCTTCTTCACAAAAGAAAAAGGAACGACGGGTGTGATGGAGGCTCTCCGGTAAGCTTAAACAGATCATGGAAAGACCAGAAGTACACGCCGTATCTTATCTCATATAACCTATTGATTATTTCACTCGATTTCCTAATGATACGTTATTGATTTGATCTTGAGTCACCTTTGTAGAAACAGTTTACTCATGCATATCCAAACAAAAAGGAGTGAAATTACGGGGTCTGCAATATCCCTTCTTCACAACGGATTGCCGGATGTGCAGGAGGCTCTATTGTAAGGTTGATCACATGACGGAAAGTCAGGAAGTACACGCAATTTACTATACCAGATGATCTATTGATTTTTCCACTCGTTTTCTAATTGATGCGTAAGTGACTCGATGTTGAGTATCATTTCAAAAACAGGTCACTGATAAATGCCAAAACAAAAAAAAAAGTGAAGTTACGGGGTTACAAGATTCCTTCTTCACAATAAAATGCCAGATGTGCATGAGGCTCTCATGTAAAGTTGAACACATCGTGGAAATCCTGGAAGTACACGCTGTTTATCATCCAATATTATATATTTATGCCACTCGTTTTCTGAATGGTAGGTTATTGACTCGAGGTTGAGTCTCATTTCAAAAACAGGCCACCGATCAATGTCAAAACAAAAACAGGGCGAAGTTATTCGCAAGGATGCCTTCTTCACAAAGGAATGACGGACGTGAGGGAGGCTCTTATGTAAGGTTGAACACAACACAGAAAGTCCGGAAGCACACGCAGTTCTTTAACCCACATTCTCTATTGATTATGCCAATCGTTTTCTTAATGATACGTTATTGACTAGATGTCAAGTCTCCTTTCGAAAAACAGGTCATTGATGAATGTCAAAACAAAAAACGAGTGAGGTTTTGGGATCCGCAAGGATGCCTTCTTGACAATGGAATGATGAATGTAAAGGAGGCTCTTGTGGAAGGTTGAGTAAATTACGGGAAGTCCGAAGGTACACGTAGTTTATTATCCCATATAATCTACTGATTATGCTACTCGTTTTCTGAATGACGCGTTATTGGCTCGATGTTGAGCCTTCTTTCAAAAGTATGTCACTGATCAAATTCAAAACAAAAAAAAGAGTGCAGTTACGGGCTTACAAGATGCCTTCTTGGACGACTGGACGACTGGGTCTGAGCTGGTCAACACGGCTTCGCTCAAGAGAGGGATCACGCATAATATCTACCGGCCGTGGTGCTATGATACATTCCCAAAGCATGTGATCATAAGTTGCCGCAGCCTGGCACCGTTTGCATTGCGGCTTTATCTCCTCCGGGTATATTTTGTTCAACACGCTGGAGCATGGGAAGAGGTCTCGTCTGCAGTTTTCTCCCGACGCATTCCTGCGCCTTAGTCAACCGATCGTGCGGGGGTGGGTACCAGCACAATCTGGGAACCCCGGGAACGAGGCGGCTCACCTGAATGCTCGAAATTTCGTCAGCCGGGCAGGTGAGCCGCCCATTCTGGGGAGGTCCGCAAGAGGTGGGCTGGTGTCTTTTCACGATGTAACGAATCAGCAGGTGTGAGCGTTAAACTAAAGCTCTGCACAGCCAGGAGCAGCGCGAGACACACGCGAAAGAGTGAAGGAGAATATGAAGAAGGAATAAAGAGAGAAAATAGAGAAGTATAGAAAAAGAAACAATATAGAACTAGAAATGAAAAAAACAGAAAGAAATAAAAAGAACAAAGACAGAAAGACACAAGAATCCATAAAAACATAGAAAAAAGCGGACGCGGTAAAGATATAGCAAAAAGCACAGAGCAAGACATAAGGAGAAAGAAGTAAAAAATAATAAAATATGGACAGAAAAAAGCGATATCGAAAAGCCCTCATTGTCATCATCATCATCATTATCAGCAGCAGCAGCAGCAGCCTATTTACGCCCACTGCCGGCCAAAGGTCATTCTCATGTTCCGCCAATCAACGAGAGAGAATATCGAGATAAATAGATGAAAAAATAGATAGACAGGAGAAAGACATGAAAATAGGAAAACAAGATGAAGCGATAAACAAAGAGAGAGAAAGAGAGAAGGAAGAAAGAGAAAGATAGAGAGAGCGAGAAATGGAGAGAGAAAGATGGAAGGATAAATAAATAAGAAAACACAGATACAAAAGCGTGACACAAGACATACACAGAAAGAGAAGGGACAAAAAAGTGAGAGGAAAGAGGGAAAATAAAGATAAACAAAGAAGGTCACGTAGGGTCACTCTTCCTTGAGGCTTGGCACCACTATAGCAAGGTCTATATACTAAAGTACGTCGCGAAAGTTCAGGCAAAAGGTTGCTGAGAAGCTGTGGTAAGCGACAACAACATGGGGAGTTCTGGGTGCTGCAATTAAAGCGCGACTATGTTTGTACGGAAACAAACGCTAATGGCGAGAAACAAAGATTTAGTCAAAGGGGAGCAACTGCTATGTTTTACAAATGACATTTCTTTCCTCCAACAATACTATTACGTAGATGTAATGCGCAAATTATTTAGGACAGTTTTCTAATATTACGCAAAATTTCCTTTTTTCTAGTGCCCCTGCTCACGTCATTATCATTCGGTGCAGCTCCTGCGCTGGAGCGGTCGACAAGCTTGGCCTGACGGTCCCGACGTGGGAGTCGCCCGCTGCGCGCTGACGTGCGTTTTGCCGGACACAAAAGTTTTGCACCCACACGAACGTCTTTAGTGCAGGGTCAATCGGGCACAGAAACGATGCAGATTACGTTTAATGCGGAGTGTTTGCGTCGGTACCTGCGGAAACGATGTGCTGTGTAAGGATGCAGTAAGAGCAAACGTACGCCTGGCGACCCGCGTCTTCTAGATAAGGAACGAGGGCAACGGTTCGGAATACGGACCCGCCACGGTGGTCTATGGCTAACGCACTCGGCTGCTGACCCGCAGGTCGCGGGATTAAATACCGGCCACGGCGGCCGCACTTTGGAGGCAAGAATGCGCATGCATTTTCGCTTCCACCATGGTTATGCAAGCATCCCCAAGTTTCTTCAGACGCTGCAAGGATAAGGGCGTTTCTCCAGAAGGGTAGAGAAACGCTCTTTTGTCCAGAAGGTGGGAAAGTAGTTGTCGTCGAGAAACATCGGTAGCATCGTCCTGGAAACGCAAGGTGAAGTTTACAACGCAGGGTCACAGCTCTGAGGTGCAGTGATGACAGCCGACAGTGAAATGGCCTGAAAAAAAAATTGCAGACTCGCGCTTTTGACATCAGCTGGCCTGAGAACAAGCTCAGATGTCGGGTTGACGCTGCCCGAGTTACCCGCCTCTATTTTTCGGCATTTCGTTCTTCTAGCACGGTGATGGAATGAGCTAAAAGCTTCAAGTAACGTTACCCGTGTATACCACCTGCTTGGTTCGTTCATACAAAAGGCTACGCGGTGTCCGCGAAAGCATGCCTTTCAGTCCTTGAACGAAAAGTTGCGTAAGAAAATTTTGTTGCAGCGCCATTTTGTTTGTTCAGCAGGGTCTAATTTAGTTAGTTTTTTTTTAAAGCGCCGATAAGAGTAAGATCGTGTCTAAGGCAGCACTTTGCTCAAGCACAAGGTGTATGGCCTACCGTGCGTGCACCCTTTTTGGCAGGCATAGAAATAAACTTGTGCAACAAAGTCACCAGTCGATTTCACTGGTCCAAAAAAAACTCCAAATGCTCCGGGGCAAACTTACTAGATTTCGTAATTTTTGTTGGCGTTGTCATTGTCGTTGTTACTGTTGTTGTGCACAAGTTGCTCGACTCACTAGTCCACTATTCGTAAAACAGTAATAAGCAATGTTGAGGCGTTCATCAGGCGAATTTGTTAGCGTTCAACCGAGTTGCTTACCAGGTAAATTCTGATATGCTTCCGAGCCATTTGCATGGGACAAAATAGACGTCGCAAAAATAATTATTACTAGTTAATAATTATGACATCCCTAATTCGAGGCCTTAGAATTTAAGTCTAGAACAGGAGTAGTTTGAAGTCACTTCACGCAGGGAAGTCACTTAAGTTTGAAGTCACTTCACGCATTGCTATTCGCAATGGCAGCTGTGTCCGCATGGCTGCTGCGGACGCGCAACTAAATCTGTCTATTGTAGTGAGGAGAGGGACCTCTGGAGACCACCGCTACGAACGTGCCGTGAAAGCGGCTGCTGCACGTTTGTTTCGCAGGTGCTTGTGTGGCACGTCTGTGCGAGAGCAGATGATCATCAGCGTGACGTGCGTCACATTCTTGTGTGGTGACATGACCAAGCCACCTACACTGCCACGTCACAGCCCAATTCGGCACCCAGAAACCGAAACCGTAAACTATCCACATAAAAAAGGCAATCATTCTGTCATGGAAATCACTTCTACAAGACGCACATTATCAGATGTCAGAGAAAAACTTACATCATCTCAACCTAAAAGGAACCATGTGGGAAGGCGAATCAGCATCTGGTGCTCGCTCGTGTTTCCATTTGTAGTTTCCGTTTGTATGTTTCAGCGTATGTTTCATTTGTGTGTGGAGTTGCGTACCCGTTATGTTACCCCCCTTCGATTTTTGTGTACTATCGTGATTGTTCCGCAAAGTGAACACCCATCGCTGCTAGGAGAAGACAATGGAGTGAGGGAGCGCCGCATTATATACGAGCACACAACTGTGGCACCTAGATAAACGGGAGAGGAGAAACGAAGCGAGGCTGCGCTCTGCCACCTCCTCACGCTCACGCAAGGAGAGGAGAGGGATGGCGCATGCGCAGTAGGGGAGCGAAACCAAAGCAGAAGTTGCTTTGCATCTGAAATTCCGTCATATGGCATCCAAAAAACGACCTATCGGTCAGTAGCAACACTTGCCAAGCACGCTATACACTGCGCTATGGTCACAGACTCTAGCGACTTTAGAAAAGCTTTATGTCACACCTTCCTCTCAGAGTGCCATTGGTCAGCGGGGTGGTGTCGCCCTCTTGGAGCGATGAAGTCAAATACTTCATCATTACTGCAGCCTCCGCGATTAGCAGCTGCAACCCGTGTTGTTACGTGTACGTCCCATTCGGCACGTTGTCAATAGAAGAGCAATTTCGTCAACGCCTCAAAACACAGTGAGGTGTGGACCTTAGCCCAAGCGTCAACCTCGCTTACTGCGTCCATCCAAACCAAATGTAGCTCTGCGACATGCGCCTGCCTTACGTGGCCAAATACCACGTTTCTCGCTTGCGCTCACCGGAGATCCGTAATTATGAGCTTATTCGTTAGTTAGAGAAAGACGTACCACCCAGCGTCAATGTCAGTGCATCCAACTTGGACGGTGCTGTAGCTGTAAAACACCAATATAAATCATGCAATATCTCCTGTATCAATGTACAGTACACATTCAACTACATCTGTAGGGGCACGTCTTACTTTCTTGTTATATCGATTCCTGAAGGAGGGATCAACCCTTTTCTTTTTATTCTTGTGGACCTCGAGATTTGTTGTATTCCTGCTTCGTGCACGTGCATTGGCCGAAAGGTTAATGAAGACCAAGAAGACACCGAAATGAACCGCGCGATCAGAAGAAGAAGAAGAAGTAAGCGCGTGAGGAGACCAGGTTTTCGATTTTGGCTGCGCAACCCAGCCCTGCCCACCTACAGGTCGTCCCTCTTTTGCCTTGTGCCGACCAGTGACGATGGATTCCGAGCCTCCGTCACACGCGACCAAAATTACGGGTCGCAGCAAGACGTCGATACGGCCTCGGAAGAAAAAAGTTCACCGGAGGCCCATGTGCACAGCATTTGGGTGCACGTTAAGGAACCCCAGGTGGTCGAAATTTTTGGAGTCCTCCACTACGGCGTCTGTCATAATCATATGGTGGTTTTGGGACGTTAAACCCCATAAATCAATTAATCAACTGTGTTGGTGCACAACTGTTAAAAAAGAAATAAATCTTTACTCCACGAGACAGCAAACGAAGGCTGGCAGAGAAGAACGTTCTTATCTGTAGACGTACACATACGAAGCGCTTCAGTATGAAAGCTTGTTCACAAAAAAATGCTCGACGATTCAGAGTACACTGTACTCTACTATGGGAGAGCTTAAATATGTGTGTTTAAATAAATAGTAGACGATTCACAGTACTCTGTACTGTAGTGTGGGAGAGCTCTAAGCAGCTGTCCCTACACGATGAAGGCAGAAAATTCATTTGAGGATTACAGACGAGGCAATAACTAAAAAAACATAATGGGCAAAAGCAAAGTGTAACCAATAATAAGCACACTGTAAATTTGATAAGAACAAAATTCTCCCAAGGGGCAGGGTAGTGACCACAGAAAAAAAAAGACTTCGGCATATCAATAAATGTTTCCAACCCACGAACGCCTTTATCCTAACAATGCTCTTGCGCACACGCTAGTGCGAATCGGGCAGCCAAAGCTATATGCGTCTGACCAGTTTAAAGCAGCCGTAGAACTAGTGAAGAAGATTCTGAATTGAAAATCAGGAAACTCAAAAGCATTCTAATAAAGTTTTCTTTCCTTATTACTACTCGAAAGCATTTGTGGCAATGCGGGAAAAAAAACTTCAAGTGAACAAGCTTCAAGGCTGAGTGAAGGGAGAACACTAAAAGAATATCCGCACACTTTGATCTGCTGAATAAAATATGATTTGTGAAAATGTGGGTAAAAGGTTAGGACGTGCTTTAAGGAACTTTAAGAGCAAACAAAGCGATGTTCTACTTTTGAAAAGCAGTCGAGTCTCGCTGGACTGTCCGATAAAGGTAAGGGAAAAACGCGTGTGTTTTTCATCACGTACGCAGCGAGAAATATTTCTCGAGTGTTCCAGGCTGTGACTCTCGATGTGACGAAGCCATCCGGAGGATTTGACGGAGAATCCTCTTGACGGCGCTCGCAGAATTTTTCGTGTTCTTACAAATTCACATCTTCCTTCTTCGTTAGCTCGACGTGGTAGCTTGTTCTTCGCAGGAAGAGCTGACACTGTTTTGACATGCCATCGCCGTTTCACGTGTGCTCGAAAGAGTGCGGTGCGCTGAGCGAGAAGAGCCAGCCGAAGGGCTTGGCACACTGCATTTGTGTAGTGTGTGTGTGTGGGGGGGGGGGGGGCGCACTCTAGTGCCAAGGACAAAATGCGATTCTTGCATATAATACACTCTTTATATTTTTTAATTTGTTTCTCTTCTACTTCTAAAGTTCTCATGAAGCACTATATGCTGATAAGCAAGAGCTCTTTAGACGAACAAACAGACGTGATGGCATATATAAAAAGAGGCGGACTACATAGCAGATATCATAAATGTTAAAAAATGCTTACATTCCATTTTTTTCCGTCTGGCACTTTGCCTTTGGTTCGCTGTTTGTGAAGTGGAGCGAACAAGTGTGCAATTACGCGACCATTGTAATACTTCATCCTGCATTTGTATTGTCAGGTTTAAGCGTGTCTATTGTTGAAAAATGAATAATTTTTATGGAAAGCTGCGTAACATTTTTAAAATAATGCATAGAATGCTTGCTTAATTTAGAACATGGGTGTCCTAAAGGAGCAATTTAAAGTAAAATGTTCCACAACTGATCGAATGATGCGTTTATTCAACACTTAAGCAGATACTTCCGTAACGGGGGTATGTGGTTGTCAAGTAAAATAATTCTCGCACTTTGCATGTATTTGAATAAAAGAATAAGACTATACGGAGCTAGAGCCGAGATGTAAACATTTCCCGTAGCTTGTTAAGACCCCCCCCCCCCCCGCCCCTTTACCAAGGGCAGGTGGAGAGCGCCTATCCGTTTTGTGTATTGGATTTACTTTTATACTCGATAGGGGCTCCAATTTTGCGTAGCAAGCTATTGCAGGAGAGGGTACGCGCGTAGACACTTTTTTTATAAACAAAAGACATTCAATTGAGCAACGAAAACCTACCACCAAAGATTTTGCTCTCGTCGGCAATGCACTTCACTGCCACGTACTAAGTTCTTCTGGCTTTCAAATCACGCAGGAGAAGCCGCGGATGTTCCTTATTTACCCGTCGCCCAAGAAGAAATGGCGCCAAAAACACGTCCGATTCTTCAGCAAGAATTCTTGCTACGTGGCACATACGGATCTCGTTCTTTAGCTTGTGGATGCTTGTAGGCAGCTGTTATTTGAAAGCAGGGATCTCGCTTCGAGCGATGGTATGCAGGGAAAAAAAAACACGGTCCCTTAGTATGGTCTTATGAATAATACATGTTGCGCAGAGTATTCCTTTTTCGATGCATAAATTTTAACTTCAGAAACGACATTAGCCATTTGTGTCAGTGAAAGAATGGTTGCCAAGTGGAAGTCATACAACAAGCGTTTTCCGCCGTTACCGAAGGCGATAAAGCTGAAGTTGGTGCATTTCCATATTTTTAATCTAAACTTGACAAAGACGTTACTGATTACACTGTGCCAATCATTTTTTACTATAAAAAAGCTTATAAATCATTTAGTAGAACAACTACATTTTAACCTCTCATTAACGCAATTCAAATATCACATAAAACATCTCCTTATTAATTGAGTATAGTAAACATCATGTTTCCAATAAACTTCTGGCTAGGTTCCACATATACTCTCACCTTTAGGTACAAAACGCGTGTATGCGTGTACATACATATGGGCAGATGTATGTATTATTATGTGAGTGTATTATATGAATATATCAATATGTATGTGTTTTTTGAATATGTAATGAAAAGAGCCCCAATGTCTGATTCTGTGTGTCTATGCAGCCTATTTTTTTGTACTTATATGTCACCTATTTTTGCTTCTATGCTATTTCTGTGTTTCTGTTATTATGCTGCTCCTTGTATTGTGATAATTATTATTCAATGTAGCACTGTTTGGGGAATTTTTTTCGCGTAGCGAAGCCACGTCAGGCCGAATAGCTTTTAGCTTCGCTTAGTTTTTCTGTATTCTCTCCAGAAATAAAATCTGTTCATTTCATTTCATTTCAAAAATAAAGGGTTTGAAAGGACCTCGTTTCCAAAAATATTGCGTTGAATCCAATGTCGTTTGTAATAGGACTTGCATATTGTTGAATACTTCAGGGTCGCGGTTTCTAAGCAGTCAGCTTGTTAATCTGTCATGTTATCCAAAACAGCTAAACCACAGTGAATTAGCAAATTCAAACCACGTTTTCATGGATATGCTGCTAAGCTGTATTGTTGCCGTGTGCTGATAAAACTAGTCTTGCAGCAGAAAGTTTGCTCTTCAGCAGAAATGCGCAATTGTCTGTTTGAATTTATGTGTTTATTTTCTAGATGCAAGACACCGAAGTTTTTCAGCCCCGTATCAGATCACGAACGTTTTGTTCACACCACATATTTCCAAAACACCGCAGGCTTTGCTCCCAACTATTCTTCAATTGCTGTCACCTGGCTATGGTTCACAAAGCTCTGTACGCATTTATTCCAATTTTTCTTTTTTTTTTTTCATAATTCTACTCACAAGCAGTATAGTCTTCATGGAACCACGTAGTCGTTCACAACCCAAAAATAAGTGTAAGCTCCGCCTAGGCTCTGCGGAGCCCCGCTCTTGACGACCAAACCTGGGCGACCCAGCACGCCCGTGAGGCGGCGTCGAGGCAAGCCCTTGACGTCCCCTCATGGGAGGTCTACAGGCCCGGGCACCTATACCTGCTTGCTTCTTATAATAAAGTTTATTCCTCCTCCTCCACCTTCAACAGCAACTCTCCCACCCCGAGAAAATTTGCATAGGTGGCTGGGTTAGAAAAAAGAATCGCAGCATACTCATAGAGCGAATGATTATGAGCGGGGCAAAGCCAAAGCGGCCGTCCGTCCATGTGTCGTTTGTCCGTGAAGCAGTCCGTCCGTGCTTTCGTTCGTCCGTCTGTTTTGTTGTCTGACACTGCCGGACCAAGGAGGTTAAAAATATTGCTCAAGTGTAAATTCTTGCTCACGAGTGAAGACGTGCCAGCCGTAAGATGACGGCTGCGGCAGCCATCTTACTAAGGGCATAACGATCTGTTGGCGTTCGGCGATTGCGAAAGACCGTTTTCCTCGCACGCCCAACGAGTTCAACATAGCAAATTTTACGGGTGAGATAGCGCTCAAATTACGTCATTGTGTTGCTAGTTTTATTTAGTAAGCCTCGAATTCAAGGCAAATTTTATTGGAGATTAAGTCACCGTTACTAGTCTCTGCGGAATATTTTTTTTATTCGGAAACAACTATATTTTAATTTATAATAGCGTAGCCTTTAGACTCACAAATCAAAGCCACTTGATGTCTTAGTGGGCCCCATGAAAATAGCATGTTTCTAAGATCTTAGCAGGGCAAAACCTGGCTTGACTTCTGCTGGCAAAGAATTGCGGGAGCTTCCACTCCAGCAATTTTTTTAACCTCCTTGGGTTAAACTGAATGGAGCTTCGCGCCTAAAAGTGGGTAAAGATTTAGAGTACAAGGTACTGTACTATGGGAGAGCTGAAAGCCACTCAGTGGGCCTCACGCTGTATTACAGCCAACGGGGACCCACCGCTGAGAACCAGCAGGCGCGGGCGGGTGGGGAAGGGGTAGAAAAAGTGAGTAACGATTTAGAGTGCTGGGTACTCTACTATGGGAGAGCTTAAAGGCGACCCGTGAACACATACACCCAGTTCTAGGACACAAAGTGTCTATTGCTTTGTAGTGCCATCATCATCACCATCATTTCTTGATCACTGCGCCGCGCCTCTCGCGCAGCTGATGCTAGCTCGAGCTGCGCGAGGATTAGAACGGGCTGACACGCCTGGCGTGGCGGACGCTGGTAGCCGACGTGGCTCCGCTTCAGGCCTGGAATAAAGTGGCGAGATCGGCACGGCCCCATCGGCCGCCTTCGACGTCATCTCACGTCTCTCTTCTCTCGCCGCTACATTGGTGACCCGGAGAACACGCCCTTCGCCGAGCGGCCCGCGGCCATGTTCCCGCAACTCTGCCTGCCAGTGCCGCCGTTCCAATCGACCTACCCCAAGGTATGGTTCATGCAGCTCGATGCCGTTCTGGCGTTGAATGGCGTCACGGACCAGCCGCTGATGCACGCCATTCTTCAAGACGCCCTTCCGGTAGAGTTGCGTCATCACTCTGGCACTTCAACCTCCAGCCATCGAATAACGCGTTCGATGCTCTAACCACTGAGCTACCACAGCGGCTTCAACCTCCAGCCAGCAGCCTTACGATGACCTCTGCTCGGCGGTGCTTGCCAGCTATGGCCTCACCTACCACCCGCTGCCGTTCACCCGCGACTCACAGGTTTCGTCTGCGTCGCAGCGTGCGGTACACTCCGGCCCGAAAGTCTTCACTGACCGGGACCTAACTTCCTCGACTACGTCTCCTACATCATCTCGTCCGGCCACTATCAACGCGAGTCCCGCGTACGAATGCCCATCCGACGAGGTTCAGAACATTCGTGCTGCACGCGACCAGTCAGCCACGAAATCCGACGAGCTTTTTCAATACGTTCCTGTAGCCAACGACCGGGTCGCCACGAGGTGCATTTTTTCGAAGTCCTCGGCCGATTGTCCCTCGGGCACTCTCGCCACCCGCATGTCTTCTCCGGCCTACACAGACCACGATTTCTCAGACATGTCAGACTCCACGACGGCTTCATCGCCGCATGCCCCGGAGTCTGCCAAGACTACGGATATCCTCACGCTCACTATTCGCCCCTTGGTCGCGGAGACTTCAGCGTCGACGATGTCCGAAGGCGCCTCCCCACCCACCTCGACGCTCTCTGCGTCCTGCCAGTAGCGACCATCTTCAGCCCCGCAGTCTCCCGCGGCCGAAGTTAGTCATAAGCCGTCAACCACAGCCAAACTTCCGAGAGGCTGCGACTATGACTGACGCAGCTGAGGACGACGTACCTGGCGCGCCTATGGCACTGCAGACTACATATGCCACACATGCTGTAGAGGTTGTCATCGATCATGCAGACCTGCACACCAACCCTCATGCGCGGAGAACCGATGGTCTTTCAGGTGTGCCACCCGATCCTCCATCAAAGCTCACGTCTTCTGAGCTTCACAACTATTCCCCAGAGCATTTGGCACCGGATACAGTCCGCCACACAGGCTCGTTGGTAACAACAGCGACGACGTGCGGTGCAACTGCATATCTGCCGCCCTTGATAGTATGCCAACGAAATCATCACGTTCGGCATAATACAGAGAGGCCCTTTTTCAAGCCTCTTGCTAAACAGTCATGTGTTGCAGCCTTGGCCTTCAAGACGGCGCAAACACCTACGAGGTTTTCCCGACGCAAGGGCCAACCACTTGCCGTGCACATGACTAGCCGCAATGCACGGCGTTTCCGCATCCGTCGACTCGGCCACACGCCCCGGCATGCCGGTCACAGTGCTACACAGAGGCCGGTGTTTCATCGACAGAGACGTCCGCACCAGCACGACCGCGACGCTGCTCCTTGTCGACAGCATGCTCGGCACCCTGTGCGCTGTCCGAGACCCCGCTGTGGCTGTGAAACTTCAGTGCTCGGTCATCATGGGTGCGTTCCGATCCTTCACACTATTTCGCCCACATTGCCGGCGCGAGCTCTTCAGCGCCTGTCCACAGTTCCAGCTGTGGGCACGTTTGTCAGCCGCGTCTACTCGAAACGGTGGGTGCGCATTCGAATGGTCCCGCCGCGTAATTGTGGGATGGACGTGTCTATGAACACAGCAACCCAGCACTTCATTCTTCGTTCCTTTGCGCTCCTCCCAGAGTCGCCCACCGGAGACACACTGCCTACTGATGGCCCATAAACGTTGACAACCTGGACTTGCCAAAGGAACACTTTATGGATTGCCGTTCATGCATATAGCTTTCGTCACTATTTTTTCTTTTTTTTCATATGCCTTCGAATCGCGCAAAGCGCTAGGGGGGGAACCCTGTAGTGCCATCATCATCACCATCATTTCTTGATCACTGCGCCGCGCCTCTCGCGCAGCTGATGCTAGCTCGAGCTGCGCGAGGATTAGAACGGGCTGACACGCCTGGCGTAACGGACGCTGGTAGCCGAAGTGGCTCCGCTTCAGGCCTGGAATAAAGTGGTGAGATCGGCACGGCCCCATCGGCCGCCTTCGACGTCATCTCACGTCTCTCTTCTCTCGCCGCTACAGCTTCTTTAGGATCGGTGGGTCCCCGCCGCGGTGGCCTACTGGCTAAGGTACTCGGCTGCTGACCCGCAGTTCACGCGATCGAATCCCGGCTGTGGCAGCTGCATTTCCGATGAAGGCGGAAATGTTGTAGACCTATGTGCTAAGATTTGGGTGCACGTTAAAGAACCCCAGGTGGTCGAAATTTCCGGAGCCCTCCACTACGGCGTCTCTCATAATCATATGGTGGTTTTGGGACGTTATACCTCGTATATCAATCGATCAATTCTTTGGGATCGGTGGTTTGGTTATACAAACACATGTTGGCATTGCTTGTTTTCAGTAGAAAAACGTTACCTTCCTGCATAATTTGCGCAAAAATTTCGAGATCACTCTCTGTAAAATATAATTTTTAAGTAGCGACGGCAAACTTCTACTTAGTACTGCGCGTGGTATATCTGTAAGCAGCGTAAAAGTACTTATAGTTGCAACGGAAATCGCGTAGCACGACTCTATCGCACATATAAATGACCGGTTAATCGCCGTTTTGGGGGCGGCGCTTGTATTTATTCTTAGGTTTTGGGTGATGGTAATGGTTAGAAGAGGAAGAAGGTGGCTAATTTCTGCAGCCCAGTAGGGGGCACGGCACAGCGACTGAGGTTGTAACCTTCTCGAGTTGTAACCGGCTGTTGTGTCTCTTTCCCCCATTTAATTAATGTCTTTTATTCTCGAAGTATGCACAGTGAATACGACCACTCTGCACTCTGGAGGATGGGCGACACGCCTTCTGTTTCTTACCTTCGCAATGCTAACACGTCGTTTGTCTACGCTAACGTCAATTACAACTTGTGTTTTTTTTTTCTGGACAATTCTTCGTTTTTGTCGATCTCATACTATGTCGATTTCTATTTGGGCGCACGTTAAAGAACCCCAGGTGGTCGAAATTTCCGGAGCCCTCCACTACGGCGTCTCTCATAATCATATGGTGGTTTTGGTACGTTAAACCCCACAAATCAATCAATCAACCATGTCGATTTCTCTGCTCAGGAATTCGATTGAACTAGATCTTTTTTTCAACTCCTTTCATTCTGGTATAAGCATATCTGTTCCGTGATTCTATATGCCCCGCCGCGGTGGTCTAGTGGCTAAGGTACTCGGCTGCTGACCCGCAGGTCGCGGGTTCAAATCCCGGCTGCGGCGGCTGCATTTCCGATGGAGGCGGAAATGTCGAGGCCCGTGTGCTCAGATTTGGGTGCACGTTAAAGAACCCCAGGTGGTCAAAATTTCCGGAGCCCTCCACTACGGCGTCTCCCATAATCATATGGTGGTTTTGGGACGTTAAACCCCACAAATCAATCAATCAATCCGTGATTCTATGTTATTTATCTTTACTTCGCTCTGATAAAGCCTTTCCACGCCTGTTCGCATATTTCTTATGTGTTCTTAGAAAAAAAACATCCAGTGGTCCCGCGATGAGGTGGTAGGAAATGTCTTGAATTTTCCAACATGCAAGAGGCCCGCTGCGCGTTGTGTCACGCTCCTGAAAATTTTCGGATGAAGTTTTGCATCTATCAGTTCATGATAAATATAAGCAGGATGGATTGTGCTGTAAAAACGACTACCTGTGTCTGATGACGCGGATCCAGGAACGGTGTTTGATTTTTATTCTGCAGACGGTAGTGTCAGTACGTTTTGTTGGGATATATTTCTTTTTTCTTGGGCACCTGGTCAATATCTTAAATGCAAAATCCACGGTGCACTTAGTCGCCCTAAGTTTCTGCATTCTGGAAAAGGAATCAATGGCAAACATTGTTCGCTGTTCTCGGAGGTTCAACATTACTGTATAATCATCCATCGCTCAAACTATCAGAGCGACCAATATCTCACTTAGTATTGCATTGTGGTGCACGAAAGATGAATTTTGCATAGCATTTGCGGAAGCATGTTAAAAAGCGCGTCTCTTAAAAGCGAATCTCACACATTAAGTTATCGCTAAAACGATAGACGTGATTCATGGTAAGCGTTTACTTGTATAACGACCCAGCCATTGAATGAGCAATCTAGCGTTTGGCGGGAGCGCTTTCGTCGCTTTGTGGGTGTTATTTTTTTCCCTTTAGGTGGGTAATTAAGGATCTAGCACTAGCGCATTTCCACAGTCTAAAAATGTTTACGAAACCACATTTTTAGTGGGCTTGTAGCCATAAAATGTGTTCGAATTCTCAGCAAGCCTTCCTAATTGCATACACCAGAAACACCCATGCCGCCATCACCGCCGAAAGTGCGGATATTCACAGCGTCATTATTCTACAACGAAAGTTTTCAGATTTATGAGCCAACTGTTATCCTTATCACGAGACATTTAAACACGTGCAATTTACCTCAAGGTCGATTACAAGTAAAGCACTGGCAAATACAGTTAAGCGACTAACAAATCGAGCAAGCGCCGGCTACTGAAAGCTTGGCTTTATCGCCAAGCTTTGTGAATGCTATGACGTGGCATGTCACATGATGCCATTAATGATGAAGCATCTCACTTGTTCTGTACTTATTTGTGTTTTACATTGTACATAGAATATACGAGGTTTTCTGTTGTGTAAATTGCCATGTGAGGGGAAAATGTGTCCACACTTTTTCCCCCACACTATTTCTTACATTCGCTTTAAAGTAACTATAATGCAAGGTGCTTGCGTTATGCTTATCTTATTATATATATTAGCTTTTTTTGCGAAAACACTTCTAAGACCGTCCAAACAATAGGTTGCTTAAGACATAATATAGAAATGTCTTTACGATAACCATCCTATACCAAGCCTTAATCTAATAATAATATAGCAGGTGTCACAAAGGCCTTGGGCGACAGCCATTTAATATTATGTTAGAGCCTTAACGAGCGAGGGTATACAAAGCAGTCAAGGCCGCATTGCATGGATCAGCCTAAGGGCGTTGCAGTCAGGCCTCCCTAAGGTTTTCACCCTCGGGTAATAACCAGGAGCATCCACTAATGTAAACTTGTGAAACACGTATTGATTCTCGCGTGTATAGGCTGGGACACTTACGCAGGCGCCGGCGGGGATGCTCACCAAAGCCAACCTGGCAATACGTAAAGATCGTTCATTAATACAGGAAACTGGTGTATTTATTTTATTGGCCTCGAGGACGTACCGTCACTGACGACGTCACTGATGGGATGCCGGGTTGTGTTGTCTGCTATGGAACGCCGCCATTCCTGCGCTTTCTGTGGACACTGTGCGTGCCTCCCTTTGTTCTGAAGCTCAGTGCTTAAAGAAGCGGTAAGATCAGATAACACGGGCAGGTAAACTATGAATCGGTGCCTTCGGTGGCACTCTGATGTCTAGTTTGCATCGTAAAATCGTGACTGAGAACCGGTGCAACCATGGGGGATGATGCAAGTGGTGTCGCGAAAGCAAAGCTGCCGTATTCCACGATTACTACGCAGCAAGGCGAGCGCACACATCCTTTAACTACGAGGGACGAACGGGTGCCGCTATAAGGAGCTTCGTCCATAGTAGAGTACCGAGTACTCTAAATCGTTAAACAGATTATATGTGGGGTTTGACATCCCAAAACCACCTTATGATTATGAGAGACGCCGTAGTGGAGGGCTCCGGAAATTTTGACCGCCTGGGGTTCTCTAACGTGCGCCCAAATCTGAGCACACGGGCCTACAACATTTCCGCCTCCATCGGAAATGCAGCCGCCACAGCCGGGATTCAATCCCACGACCTGCGGGTCAGCAGCCGAGTACCTTAGCCACTAGACCACCACGGCGGGGCCTAAATCGTTAACCACTTTTTCTAAACACACAGCTAGTAGAGCACCCTGTACTATAAATCGTTACCCACTTTCTTCTAACCCCCCTACCTGTGACGTCAAAACGATCGCAGTGCTAGCCTCTCTAGTTTAGGCCCTCTCGGCTCGGTCAATAGACGATAGCTTTTCTTGAGAAACTTCAACGCAAACATTTTGGTCTGTCTGTCTGTCTCTCTATCTGTCGGCCGACATGTCTGATTTTTACCTATACGGCTGAAGTACTACATCCGCAGCGCTCATCAATATTGCTCTGGTTTCATGCAGTGTTCATACTTGTGTGACTGTTGCTTCAAAAGCAATTATTGCGCATATCCGAGGCACAATATCAACATGTCATTGTTCAGCAATACAATTCTTCATACTAGAAAAGGCATACGTTAATAATTCTAGGAACTTTAGCGTTTATTACGCTGTGCTGACAATGCGATTCTATGCACGCAAATGCGAGTTTCGTATACGCATTGCTAAGACCATGGAGTTTTCTATATATCCACTAGAGGAAACTCTGGCGCTAGTGTCTATGGGAGGTGCAACGCATGGCGCTTTAGCAAGCATGTGATTGATGGGCAGTACATGGATTTGTCTAAGCTTCGTACTTCTGGCTCCGTGTATGTTCGTGTGGCTTGGAGCTGTTCTGTCAGGCAACAAAAATCAGCGAATGTTCAGTGGTTTCGGTTCCCACCCTAATCTTCTGGCTCACCATTTTAAATCGAGTCCCAAATTTCAAGGTGGTTCGTTTTTTTTATTTCGAAGCAAAACCGAAACACAGTAATAAACTAAGCTACAAGTGCGATTCGCCCTCTGCAAGTACGAAGACTAGTCAAATCCTTGCACTACCCATCATTCCCATGGTCGCTGAACGATCGCAGCGTCAGAGTCCCCCGTATTTAATTTTAGGAAACTCTCTGGCTAAGACAATGCGATGCTGCCACCTTGAAATCTACAAGATATGGCCTCCGCGATTATAGCACGCTGCGCGCTCGCTATAACGAAGGTCATCCTTTCGTTTTCTTATATTAGTGATACAAATGCTTAAGCGTTACAGCTTTCTTGTTTTTACCAATGTTTTGCTTTATGAATAATCCATTTCTGAACATATTGAGATGATAAAACAACTTTATCTTTAAAATAACGTAGCACCCACTTCATAGCACGTCCCCATGCACGGTGTATTGTGCCAGGTCACTAAGGAACGATCAACATGTCTCTTTCCGTATCACTCAATACAGTGCGAACTGCTGGGTTTATACTGCAGCGAAACTAGCCACGTGTCACGAAATGTGCTGGAAACAAAAGTAACAAACCACCATATAAAGAGACAAATTGTTAGCAGCGTTCGATGAAAAGAATAAAGGATCTTACATGAACAAAAGGACTCACGTCGCGAAAGATGAGCGATCGACACAATGAAAGAAGAAAGATGCGACAAAATCACGAGAACAGACGTGACCTGTCACGACTCGGGTTTCAGGGCAGAGTATTGCGTAACGCGCTGCTTTGTGCACGTCATTGTTCATCTGTGTAAACACGGCTGTGTCAGCAACCTCAAGCGTGAACTCAGGATGAAACTGCGCTTACCCAAAACTCACTGAACAAAATCGCATATTCCGCTGGAAAAGGAGATACGGAACATTGATCATACGTTGCACCACACTTTCTTTTGTTTGGTAAGGCTAATGACCTCCCAGTGAAAGCTCTGCTTTTGTGCCTATCCAATAAAAAGCATTGAACGAGCCGTGAGCCCTGTTTAATGGCCGTAGCGATATTGCGTAATGCAAATATATCGCCGCAGGAATTCAATTAGAAATGTACAACTGCAACAACGACAGAATACCTCATGAAATATTTCGTAGGCAAGCAATTACCTCTGCACACGAGCTGAGTCCGAATAATAATCGGTGATCGTAGGTTGGCGAGGTTGAATCCCACATGCACGTGAGGATTGAGTGTTGCTTCGTTGGTGCCTACACAAGTTTCAACGGAAATGTAGGAATTGTGTTTTAGAATACTGGTAATTATAATCTGTAATTTGACTGCTTTAATCAGCTCACTTCACCAACACGTTCCTCGAAGAATGCTTGGAACATATAATTCCTAAAACTCAACTCTCAATCACAAGTATTTCAAGTGTAGATCAACGCAGAGTCCTGTGACCTGAGTAGTAAAAAAGTGAAAGCACAATAATTTCTCAGGATTCTGAATTCTTTGACCGAATCTTCATGCAAACGTTAGATATCGCATCAAGTGAATCCTTTCAGCTTCTTTCTTGAAGTGCACAAAGCATTATCGCGACAATGTTTTAATAACTATATTATGTTTCGCAGCCGCTATACTCTGAGTTTCAGATGCACCAAGGACAACGATCGCATACAAGTTATCTGAACCAGCAAGAGCTTTCGTCCTCCTCTCCTTCCTAATTGTCCTCCTCTTCTTATTCTGCTTCACTCCCAGAACAGGTGTGTATGGCGCGATATGCAATATAGGCAAGATAACGAGTACACAGAGGAGAGAGAGAGGGAAAAAATAGGATAAAAAAATGGGGAAAAAACGAGATACACATACAAAGCTAGAGAAAGAAATAAGCACAAAAAGAGAAACCTAAGCGCAAGACAGAAAGAGAACGAAAGAAATAGCGATAGAAGGCAAAGAAAGAAAGAAAAAAAGAAAGAAGAAAAGAAAGAAAGAAAGACTTTCGAAGAAGTGGGGCCGTGTTTAAAATATCCCGAAATTTTCTTGTAGTGGCTTACTGATCCAAAACGACCACCTAAGACGCGCTTTATCCCATGGCGGGAAACAAAGGTGGTTGTAAAGAAAGGCCAGCCGAAAATCGTGTTTGTTCTGTGTTATCAATCTATAATTCAAAGTCAAGGATGATTGGTACAGATTGTTTGCTTAAATACGGAACACAATGCAGGTAGCACAGTACGTGAAAACCTTGTCTTGAAAGCCGAAAAACGGGGACAGAGATCAAGAGTGAAAGTGCTGGAAAACTAGTGATAAAGCATATATTAATACATATATAAATGACGAAAAAATGGTAGCGTATCTCTGTTTTTCGCTGCAGAGGACAAAAGAAAGAAAAAAATGATAGAGAGGAGGAAGGAAGAAGAAAAATGATGAGTACGAAGCTGCTCTGATTTTTAATTATTCATTTTTTTAGCGATGACTTCCTACAGCTTTCACCACTGTCTAGCTGTCTTCCAACATGAGAATGATATAACGCGACGGGAGAAAGGGACTGCAAGGTATGTGACTCGAATAAACATAACCTTCCTTTGCGTTTGTGAATTATTTTGTTGGTGTGAAAAAAGAAACATGTATAACCGTAAAATATATTCACAGTAACAATAAAACCTTAATTTGAAGAGAATATCAAATAATACGTTCTACAAAGGTAAACGAGATATGAACTTATTGAACATAAACATCATTCGCAGAAAATGCAAAACGGTTGTCGCTGGCACCGTCGGCACTACATGGATTGAAGCACCGAAGGCCTTAAAGGGCAACTTCAATTAGTCGACAGAAATCAAACGACCAAGGCCTCGAATGCTCGCAGATATTTAGTACGACAACCGTTGCACCTGCTTCCCCTCACACGCACTTGTAAAAGGGTTAACGTAGCCGTGCTCTACCGAGCAAAAACGAGCTGCTTATACACCTAAACAAACGGAACAGTCAACGATATATAGACACCGAGACAATGTTACACGGAAAGTTGCCGCTGTCTGATCTTTGCTTGAACGAGCACGAGCGAAGCCAGGCATCAGAAGAACGGCGGCGAGTACGCTGTTGTTCCCGAACTATTTCGTCAAACAAAAAAGAAAAGACATTCTTTATCGTTCATGCGTATAGCAAAGAGCTCCTACATACGACAGAGAGAGCAGGAGATACCTTGGAATGCGTCGTTCACTGAAGCAGCGTGGGGTCTTGCGACGGATAGCGTTGTACGAATACGCAGGAAGTTAATAGAAGCAGATCGATGTGTAACCATAAACAAGACAGAAAGATAGTATTTAGATTAGTTGGTTTATGGGTTTTAGCGTCCCAAATCAACTCCGTACATGAGAGACGTCGTAGTAAAGGGCTCCGGATAACTTCGACATCCTGGAGTTCCTCGACGCGCACTTGAACAGCACATTACACGGGACTCTTTCGCCATCATCAAAATGCAACTGCAATGACCGGTATCGAACACGAGTCTTTCGAGAGACCCGCCGAACGCACTGGATCACCACCGCGTTCTCTAAGAGATGAAGTGTACCAATGGATATGGAGTTGTTGAACAGGTGAACTATGGGGCTTTAAAGGGACACTAAAGTCAAATAACAATTTACGTCATAGTGAAAGCTCAATGTACGACAACATCTAAAACGATAATATTATGAAGAACAGTGCCCTACTTACCGAGAAATTAAAGTAAATGCATAAGAACACAAGCGTTGCATTAGGACATCTTCAAAATGACCCCGATGACGTCAGACGGACCACCTACAATTAATCACTGGTAATTGATCCAAGTGCACTAAATAAAGAACATTCCGTGCATTAGGAGACGCAATAAAATGCTGCTTGTTCGTTTCTGCTTGATTCATGGAAAAAAGAACCACCGCACGTTACTATGGGGAATGGCGCGAGTGGTTCGAAAATTCGATTCTCGCGTGGTTACACGGGGCAGGTGGTGCTTTCTAGCGGGGCGCAGTTGAAACAGAAGCGTATGCAACCTCGAAGCCAATGGCGGGAAATTGATCAATAGCCGTTGTTGCTGCTGTATCTCCCGCTGCTTTCGGTCTGCTGCTGCTAGTACAGTAAAGCCGGGCAACGTTGGGCACGGCAACAGTGACGTGAGTCGGTCCGGTCGGTCCGCTTCCTGAGGCTGGTAATTTGAAGTGCGCAAACTCGATGCAGAGCACTAAAACGTGATTTTATTTCAATATATGTCCTTCCTTGGCACAAAAGTAAGACTACGAGGTTTCTGGACCGTCATTTCAACAGTCAACGACGACTTACAGTAGATATTAGTGTATACCTTTAAATGCACTTTCCAGGAATCAAACCCATGCCCTCGCGATTCGCAGTTTTATGTCTTAGTCGCTAAGCTATCCTCGGCGGAAGTAGGCAGAGTGAATTAGTTCCGTACAACTACAATTGCATTATGACTTTCATTTAAAACTCAAATTATTCCACTGTGAAAAAGAGATCTGTACGGATCCCGAAACGTCATTTCTTTTGTTTGACATTGGTCAGTGACCTGTTTTTCAACAATGGGTTAAATCAAGAAACCAAAAAACTCCATCATTCTCGTGCGGCGTGAAGCTACGCGAACACCGGAGTTGCGTGTAGACATCAGCGCAAAGCTTCGCTTCAGTGCGGCAATTTCGTAAGCGACTGTGTACGTAGTAATTTAGACATGTCATGACACGCCGTAGCAGCTTGTTCCCCCTCACCATTCTCTGTTTACCAGCACGAAAGTTTCACGCGTCGAGCAGACAAACGCACGCTTTACGTCACACAAGACAGCATCCCCTGTGGCGAATAAGGCATTATGGCAATTTCTGGGATGCGCGTCCAGTGGGCTGCGCGCTTCACCGTTGTAGGATGAATGTAGCGGGGCGTCTCCATTGTGTTGAAAGACACGTCAGAGCTGGACTGCGCACGCGGCACAATGCCCGCCATAAATTCGGACTAATGAGACCGACAATGCGAAACCAGGGTGGCGTCATGCAGTCCGTGGTTGCGCACTTGTCTTGCAGGTCTTTGTTATAAATTCCTTTTCGGTGTGGAAGAGAGTACAGGTGAGATGAGCTCGAAAGTTTTGCGCAGGAGAAGAGGCGTACCTTTCGATTAGTAGGTCGCCTAATGAACTCTCCTTTCAGATCAAAGAAGGGTTGGACACTTCATTTGTTTCGTATAGTATTGCTGGTGGTCACACGTCGGCAAACTCACTCGTGAGCCGAGTCCCACAGACTCAGATGAGACCATAAGTCTACGTCCGAGCGAATGCGCATGGGTAATATTTGCATGACTCTGAGTCCCATTGAGTCCGGCTAAGGAAAAAAAAATATTACTGACTCTGAGCCCGAGTCCGTCTTTTGCGCGAAATATATTTCTTTACTGAGTGTGAGTGAGCTGTATATCTTTTCGTTTTTTTCCCTGCTTATACTGGTGGTAACCTGTGCAAATAGGATTAGCGGGGGGGGGGGGGGGGGTAGTCTGTTAACGGTGAGAGCGGCGGTAATAGACATAACCACTCGCAGTGGTGTTGCATACTTGAATAATATTTTGCGCAACTGAGCAGAAAATGTCTCAGGCCTGTTTGAGGCCGAAGGCAACTAAGTTACCGACAACTGAAAGCGCAGTGTTGCGAAACAAAATTCAGGAAAGTGAAACCCGAAAATCCGCTTCATTGGCGAGTATACTTAATGTGCCGCAGCCTTGCTATGCATTACTTTGTACCGTTCACCCAAGGTTGAACTTTTACCCCGCTTGACCTATAAGGCTTGAAGGAATTGCACTTCATGTGTGTAAGTTTCAGATCTGAAGAACCTCCGAACTACATATAAAAAGAAAATTACGATATTTTTTTTTCCTTGTAAAGGGACAAATGCATGTTCGAGCTTTGAGGCTTAAGCGAAATAGACACACCATTTCAGCCCAGCCTGAGTGAACTTAATTTGGAACAGAGACTGCAAGGGACCACATACTTTGCAGCGCGGTAATCTATGAAACGAAGCGCATTATAGCGATCGACAGGACCAGCGGTTTGTTTGCCCACCGGACTGTGGATCAACGCAGGACTGCACCAACCTGTGCAGTCTTGCTATATAATAAAACAGCCATGTGAAGACCATTTTATGGTATTAGGCGTCCTCCTTCGAAACGAGAAGACAAAGATCAAGAAAAGTTTTTTTGCGTGCCACCTGGGGCCGATGCAGGTCCCAATTAGGATTCGAGTTCAAAGAAATTCCATTAAACAAGCTACTCAAAACAGAAAGGACCGCTTTGTAGCAGCTGGTGAAAATCGAACGACTGCTTCAGCGGTAATTCAGACACCCTGATTGCTTGGGGTTCGTAACGAGTTCTGATGAAGCGAAGTTTATATCGAAGTCCCAGACAATTAAGCGGCGCTTGTCAACCTCATACGTTTTTTTTTTCTTTTGTGTGTGTTGAGTTTACGCGTTCAATTTGTTTAAAGCGATGGTGGACGAAATCGCCCAAGATACTCCAAGATACTGTCCTTGGGAAAGACGCTAGGGCACACGCTGCCTTCTTTGTGAGGTGTCACGATTAAAGTTAACTGACGGGTAACTACAACAACGAACGTACAGAACCAGCCCTGGTCATTTCGTTGATCACCGTGCGAGAAACTGCATTCATTGTGACAGTCACTTGATGCGTGAGAGTGAATGCCTTAAGGATTTTTCCCGCATCAAAATGCCGCCACCACGGCTGGGATTCGACCCCGCGCCGTTCGATCGGTTGAGCGGTTGAGTAATAACCACTAGACAATCATGACGGGTCATGCTACTACAATTTCTTCTGAATGCGTTCTGCTTTTGTACTACTTCCATAGTGTAATTAATCATCTGAGAAGGAAGATACGGAATTTATTCATAAGCGGCTTTCATCTCGAGCCGCTGCCTATGTGCTAACTCTCACAGAGCAGCCTACACTCACACCAGCCAGCCGAATCCCGAGCCGAACAAAAATAAAACGCGTCAGCAGCCTGCTCAAGTAGCTTCATTCATATACTTGACATAATTCACAGAGCGATGTTTACGACAGCGAGAGGATCATTTTTCGTACGATGCGAAAACTATTCAAATGACAGTCACTGTATAGCTATTAATAAACGCCTCCCATCGCCACATATCTTCCCGTAGTCCATGAATGCGAACCACACCATCATAAATCATCTCGTTTTCCAAGCAATCTCACGCATAATTAGTACTGACGTATCTTTGAAGTCGAAAACACACGTGCCGCAACAACGCCAAGCAGAACAAGGCGCGCAGTTCCGTAGCGCAGCGATATAATGCCGTTTTTTAAAAAGACTTCGTGCAACAATTTTTCGATATATAAAAGGAGACAGTATTATGGTAGACTTTACAGGCATATCCCAATTTCTGTTTTTTTTTGTTTTTTCTGATGGGACGCGTGGCCGTAGTGCAGTGTGTCAGACGAAACCAGTCATTATAAATCTAGCATAAACACTTTAAGTTACGATGATATATTAAAACAGCCATGTGAAAACAATTTTATGGTTTTAGGCGTCCTCCTTCGAAATGAGAAGACAAAGATCAAGGCAAGTTTTTTGCGTGCCTGGTTTTGTCGAGTCGTATGTGACGATGGCAACCTGCTTGATGTATATCAGTAGGCACTTTCGAAGAGGTCTGGCTCAAACATTTTGTTTATTCTTTCTTTAAGAATTAAAATGAAGCGTTTATATAACTTACTACAAATTTGGGGGTAAATAACGAAAGGTGCCACACATATTGTATTTGCCCGGAAATTAAATTTATTATTTCGTACATAATTAGGACTAAGTATTCATGTAGTTTTCGTTTCCTCGCTCGCATACACGCTTAAAAAAGCCTAATCAATTGATTCGCATTGCCAGCCTAACGTTTTAATTCGATCAATATTACTTAATTTTTAAATATAATCGATAATATATATATTGCGTGACATACCTAATTTGTTATTACTATCAATCATTTGTCGTCCAGGCAAAGCTGCAGTTTATTTGTAGTCATGCACCCTTTATTTATGCGAAGCAGCTCTTTGACTGGGTTGTGTAACGCTGTCCATCCGTGTCTCTGTGCCAACTCGCTGCACCGCGCTCCCCTCGTCGCAGGTGTTGGGGCGGTGCCAAGTAGGTCACGTCTTCCCTGGCAATGCGCGGTGATGCCACTCTCCCCTCGCCTGCCACGCGCTAGCCGTGTGTCACCTCTCTCTAGCTTCACCCTCTCCATCGCTCGCAATGTTCGAGCGCACATCGAGTGAACACTCTTTCGGCTCGTTTATCTGCGATGAAGTGGACGCCGGAAAGCGAAGCTCCTTCACCCGTCGAAACATGCGCCGAGGCAATTTGGCCTAACCAGGCCGTCGCTGGCGTTGCGAGGGTTAGCAGAGCCGATCGCGTTCGCGAATGGTGACGTCGCGCCTGCAACACCAACGAGCCGCGAGTCAGGGAAGCCGAACGCAAGCGCGGGCAGTGGAAGACCGACGCCGCCGACGATGCGCGAGTCAAAAACACCGATCACGTCTATGCGCAACGCTGCTGCTTCGTATGCCGTCAGGGTTCCCTTTAGGAAGATGCCATTGATTTTTTAGCTTGCTTCAGCACTGATGCCGTTTCATTATGACATCATTGTAAGATTACGTATGTCAAGCTGCCCTTATTATTTTTATTCTTCTAGACCGACTTACGACAATGCTACTCCACGCGTAGCCTCTCTTGGTGTTGGAGATTGGATTAAACCCACGTAAGCGAACCTGGCCGACTTGCAACAACAGGGAGCGGGCAGAACGACAAACAGCACTCGGGCCGCGAACGAGCCAATATTCAATTAAAGCGTGCCGCAAGACCTCGCTGCCACTTTCGACTGGTGCTGTCGCAATCGAATTAAGTCACAAATTGCATCACGACCTATGTTGTTAGACGATAACTCTATCGTAATTCGGTTCCCATGTTACCACATTGCTCGCTGAATGTAGTTCTCCCATCTCGAGTGCTTAAAGCGGGCGAAACCTCATAAACATAAGAATGCGTTAGGTGAAGCATTGCACGCGAACAAAAGTTGTTCATGTACAGTCGGGTGCGATATGAAGGTAATCGCGCGAGCGTCGACGAAGAGCAAGAACAGCGCCACGGCTCATAATTCTTTTTTCAGAAGAGGGAAGCAGTAGGCTAGCTTACCTCACTCTTTTTGTTGTTCCTGAAGCTGCGGTCACTCCCGTCAAAGAAAGGTGTTTTTTATTTCTTTTTTTTCTTTACTGGCTTCCTATAATAGAAGGGGATGGTATTTCATGCAACGCATTCTTCGTTATTATCAGTAATCGGACGGCATGAAGGCTGCGTCTAGCGTGTGCATTACGTCACTGCTGCCATGGCAAACGCTGCCAGTGATGACTACATAAGGTGCGGGCTCTCTTCAGTTTTTATTTTGCTGTACACCTCAGAACGGGTTTCGAAGTACGGGCTCGTATGTGGTGCCTCACTTGGCGCAAACAATGAATGGGCTGCTGGCCACGCAGCTGAAACAGTCAGTCATTTGGCACGAAGTCAACAGCAGAGCTCGTGTTCGATGCTTGAATACCCTATTTTTAGATCGTGTAATCGGCAGGCTATATAGACCAGCTTATTTGTATACCCTCGCACCCACGATTAGACTGGCGTACTTAATCTTGACTACCGATATCAGTCGACGATGCCAGCGCTAAAGAGTCTGCGGGTTTGTTTACGTCGTAGCCAGTGACAAACCAGCACTCGCGGCAAGCACAACCAGAATGCGATAAGGACAGGCCGGGCATTGCTATGGTACACTGGTAGCGTAACTTCCATAGAAGCCCGTGTATCCAATGGTTGGCCGCTCGTTGCCACCGTCGTCATCTACGCATGGAGGGGACAACTAACAGCAAACAAAAATAAAATATGTCGTCACTACTGCAAGTGGTAGCGATATCGTGCATTTGGCCTATATGGCATGAAATTCAACTTTTTCTCAATTGCTGACATCTTACGTTCCGTTACAAAACGCGATTTTATTGCGCCCTATGGCTCACCAAATACGTGCGTGGGAGAGTTGGAAGACCAACAAGAAAGATTGAGGGGGCAATGTACCATCAGCCAAATTTCGGTTAACAGCCGATCGCGCTAGCCAATTGCGCCACGGAGACAGTCCATTAGCCAAATAGTGCACTTGCAATATACGCCAAAAATTTTGCAGATGAAATGGTGACACAACAGTCAACGAGCACAATAGCATAATAGTTCAAAAACTCACGTTGTCCAATTGTCACAGAACGAGCGCTAAAAATGGGCGCGCCGCCAAATTCTTGCGATAACGGGCGGGAGAAACGCCGCGAGGTCAAAAGAAAAAAAGAAGAAAACAAACATCCAAGGCTCCCCGGGCGCGCGCTCTCCCCGCGAAAGCGTGGCTTCGCCGACGAACCTCCTCACCCCACAGCGGTGGCCGGGCAAGCACTGGAACGTTCCAGAAGGAAATGGGCGTGATTGCCGGGTTGACTCATCTGTCGGGGACGGCCCCCGTACAGTCTCGCGCCTCTCCCCAGCCCTCGCTGCGTATCGCGCCGACGAAATGACGAGAACTTTCTAGAATGTGGCGCGGAAGGTATTTAATCGAGCGGCCGAGACGAGAGAGCAGGAGAAGACGGAATTTAGCGCCAGAGTGCGTAGGGATCCCGCCGTGTAGTCGGCGAAGGTTTTGTCCGTAGGGACGAAGCAGGAGATGAAGAGGATTTCCACCTGAGGGGTGAAGGCTCGAGCTACAGGCAAGAGCGTGCGTCTACCGCTATCGAGCGAGGACGCGTGGCAACAGCTGCGTGTGTGAAGCCGACGTGTTCCGGCGAAGAAGTTTGAAGCTTGGAGAGTGGCCTATTGAAGACGGGAGGTTTCCTGGAAGAGAAACTTCGGCGAGGTTTCCCGGAAGAGAAACTTCGAGGGCGCGGAACGACAACGCTGGACTTTGCGTGAGTGATTCTCAGAAGAGTATCATTCAGACTTTTGTTCCAAGAACTTTGGACTGGATAGGTTTCTATCTCTTTAGTCTCCAAGTGTCTTGGTTGTTAAATGCATGCGACTGCATTGTAGTGCGTATTGTTGTCTGTGTCCGTTGTTTCGAGAGAGGCTGATTGTACTGTGTAGTACGTTGTTTGATTGGTTTAATTGGTGACGTATTGTATGAAACTATTGTGGAGTGAGCATTCTTGTGTATTGTTTTCGATCTGCCATTTTTGAGAATGTAATATTTGTTTTGTTTATCAACTCTCGGCTCTGACTTGTTCTTTGGGCCACAGCCGGCGTCTGCTGGCGCGCCAATAAGGACCACTTCTAAATTGTCCACGCTTTCGTGGTGCGGTTCGGGGGGCCGATACTGTGGCCCTTGGAATTAGCCCGGCGATTGCATCCCGAATTACGAGACCGGTGTGACAATTAATCTGGCGTCCGCGACAGGACCTTCTGGTGCACAGTGTGTCCAAAGTAGTGAGAAAGAGCCTCGAGTTGTTGATACTGCTATCGGAACGATTTTGTGTGTTGTTCAGTGATCTCGTTAACGAGTGCAGGGGAGTGTTCCGATAGACTGATTTAGGCAGATACTTTTTGCACGCGGCAAGGTTTTATTTGCGAGTTGCGAGACAAAACGGATCTCGAGAAGTTAGTCGCTCTTGGTGAGAAGATGGGTCTTTCTGGCGCCGAACTACGGAAGTGGGTAAGCCAGAAGGAGAAAGAGGCGGTTGAGAGAGAAAGGCTGGCCGCTGAAAGGGCGAAGGAAGAAAGAGAGCAGCAATTGAAGTTGGAGCTGGAGAGAGAGAAGTTGGCAGCCGAAAGGGCGAAAGAAGAAAGACAAGCGAGGGAGCGACAGCTGAAAAAAGAAAGAGAAGCGGAGATGGCTGAAAGGGAACGGCAGCGGCAGCACGAGATGGAACTCGAGCGGCTCCGTTTGCAACAGCGAAGTGAAACTCCCGTCCAAGCTAGAGTTGAAAGCAGCGAACGGGAAGATCATGGCTTCCGCTTGAACCCAAGCAAGCTGCTCGTAGCGTTTGATGAAAGGAAGGACGACCTTGACGTGTACCTTCACCGATTTGAGACGATTGCGAGGAGCCAGAATTGGCTGGAACATCAATGGGCCACGGCTTTGAGTACTTGCTTGAGTGGTGAAGCGCTCAGTGTGTACGGCAGGCTGACGGCGACCGATGCAGCCAACTATGCAAAGGTGAAAACTGCTTTGCTGAAGCGATTTAGATGTACTGTAGAAGGTTTCCGGGACAGATTTCGGACAGGAAAGCCAGCTGATGGTGAGACGGCTACGCAGTATGCCGCCCGACTTTGCCATTATTTCGACAGATGGATTGAACTTTCAGGGACAGCGCAGGAGTACGATGAACTTAGAGAGCTCCTAATTAGAGAACAATTTCTTACTAGTTGCCACCCAAGCCTGTCGCTGTACTTGAAAGAGAGGAAGGCTGAGTCACTTGAAGGAATGCTTGAATTGGCTGATCAATTCTTGGAAGCGCAAGGTGGAACTAATTTGGCCAAGGTCAAGAAGGATTGTCCCGATGATTCGAAGAAATTGGCTCCCGAAGAAAAGAAGCGTGCACCAGAGAGCATTCCGCGATGTTTTCTGTGCAACCGAGTGGGTCATCGCGCGAAAAACTGTCGAACGATCTTTACGAGCCCTACGGCAGTAAAATGTTTCAAGTGTGGTCAGACTGGGCACAAAGCAGACGCTTGTCGGAACGGAGTGAGTCAAACTCACCAGGTATCTTGTGTGCAAGCGGCACCGAAATATGATAATAATGCCGTCACCGATGGATTCGTAGAGTTGAAGAATGGGGAGAAAATTCCTATTGTGGGTGCTGTAATGTCAAAACAGCCAACCGGTGTTACGAAAGGAATGCCAACGCTGCCTGGAAAAGTTGCGGGCAAAAAGATTACGGTGTTAAGAGATACCGGCAGCTCCACTGTTATCGTGCGGAGAAACTTGGTAGGGGAAAGCGAGTTAACCGGCAAAACGAAACCGGTTTGCTTAATGGACCGTACAGTTCGGATGCTTCCCGAAGCAGAGATTGAGGTTGAAACCCCATACTTCAGCGGGAAGGTTACGGCTCTATGTATGACGACCCCCCTTTACGACCTTGTCATCGGAAACATCGACGGGGCGCGAGGACCGAATGATCCGGAATGTTTGGGAGAAGACCTTAAGATAGAGCCCTCGCCAACCCTACGACCGCGAGATACAGTGGAGGAGCAACCCGTGACGGATCCCACTCGAGCCCAAGGAGAAGCCGCGGTGCAAGGTATTATGAATGATAAGATGATCGTGTTGAACGAGTTCACGGGCCGAGCAACTGGACTTACGTCGGCACGACCTCAACCGACCGACAGTGTAAAGGAGACGGAGTTGGCCAGCCGGGCAAAATGTAGAGACCTGATCAAGCTGGTAAATAAACAGACAGGACCCGTCAAATGTTATGACCCGTTAACGGTGTCGGAAGCGACAACGATGGCTGAGACGCCGCCTCAGATATCGTCGTTGGAAAGGGCTCGCCGAAAAAGAACGTGGAAACACAATAAGAGATCGAGCGAGCACCGCAAAAAAGGGCGCAAGCGCCACTCGATATACACAGGATAGGTCCTGAGGTAGAATCGGATTGTGTTTGGCAGGGCTGAGTGCCATATGTTGTGTTAATTTTCTGGTTGTCCTGTGTCGCAACTGTATGTTGAGTGAGTCAAAATGTTTGTTTCGGTGATGTGATGTATAGTAATGATGTGAGTGTAGTAATTGTTCTAAGGAGAGAACTTTGTACGTTTGTATTGTTCGGAATGTGTGATGAAGTGTTGTAGTCATGTACCTGTGTCTATATTTCATGTGTTGGGGAATTGAACTACAATGTACGATTGTATTGAGCGATCTATTGCGAATGTGAAGTGTCAGGGGCGACGGTTTGTGTTACAGTCTTTCAGAGTGTGTGGTGACTGTTCGCGCTCGTTTGTGTGGTTTTGAATATTATGAGATAATATTCTTAAAGTGGGGGGCAGTGTCACAGAACGAGCGCTTAAAATGGGCGCGCCGCCAAATTCTTGCGATAACGGGCGGGAGAAACGCCGCGAGGTCAAAAGAAAAAAAGAAGAAAACAAACATCCAAGGCTCCCCGGGCGCGCGCTCTCCCCGCGGAAGCGTGGCTTCGCCGACGAACCTCCTCACCCCACAGCGGTGGCCGGGCAAGCACTGGAACGTTCCAGAAGGAAATGGGCGTGTATGCCGGGTTGACTCATCTGTCGGGGACGGCCCCCGTACAGTCTCGCGCCTCTCCCCAGCCCTCGCTGCGTATCGCGCCGACGAAATGACGAGAACTTTCTAGAATGTGGCGCGGAAGGTATTTAATCGAGCGGCCGAGACGAGAGAGCAGGAGAAGACGGAATTTAGCGCCAGAGTGCGTAGGGATCCCGCCGTGTAGTCGGCGAAGGTTTTGTCCGTAGGGACGAAGCAGGAGATGAAGAGGATTTCCACCTGAGGGGTGAAGGCTCGAGCTACAGGCAAGAGCGTGTGTCTACCGCTATCGAGCGAGGACGCGTGGCAACAGCTGCGTGTGTGAAGCCGACGTGTTCCGGCGAAGAAGTTTGAAGCTTGGAGAGTGGCCTATTGAAGACGGGAGGTTTCCTGGAAGAGAAACTTCGGCGAGGTTTCCCGGAAGAGAAACTTCGAGGGCGCGGAACGACAACAACGCTGGACTTTGCGTGAGTGATTCTCAGAAGAGTATCATTCAGACTTTTGTTCAAAGAACTTTGGACTGGATAGGTTTCTATCTCTTTAGTCTTTAAGTGTCTTGGTTGTTAAATGCATGCGACTGCATTGTAGTGCGTATTGTTGTCTGTGTCCGTTGTTTCGAGAGAGGCTGATTGTACTGTGTAGTACGTTGTTTGATTGGTTTGATTGGTGACGTATTGTATGAAACTATTGTGGAGTGAGCATTCTTGTGTATTGTTTTCGATCTGCCATTTTTGAGAATATAATATTTGTTTTGTTTATCAACTCTCGGCTCTGACTTGTTCTTTGGGCCACAGCCGGCGTCTGCTGGCGCGCCAATAAGGACCACTTCTAAATTGTCTAAGCTTTCGTGGTGCGGTTCGGGGGGCCGATACTGCGGCCCTTGGAATTATCCCGGCGATCGCCTCCCTAATTAACGGGACATGTGTGACACCAATCATGCAAAGCCACTGCAGCGAGACAGCAGCCTTGAAAACATCGCTTTGGCAGCCGTAGAGTAGAGCGTCTCACTCCTTAGCGTGCCATATTCACCGTCTCCAGAGGCGAGGGAACACCGGCCATGTATGAGCGAAGACAGTCGCAAGTCACAGGAGCGGCTATTGACACATTCAGTTCAGCTGTGAGAGAGAAGGGAGAGAAGAAAAAATATAAGAAATGTAGGTATGTTAACTAGACTAAGTCCAGTTTGCTGCCCTACACTTTGGAGAGGTGAAAGAGGGAGATGGAGAGAGAGAGAGGATGTACACATTGCACATAACACACACACACACACCACACACAATTCAGGTTTTACAGGTGGTCGCAAAGTGATGTTTCCCTCAAGAATTGTAGAAGGGCTCGTGTGGCCTTCTGGGCCGAAGTACGTGAAGGCTACGCTTCCAAGATCTTCTCTAAAGTAAAGGGTCGATCATCCAGCCTCCTTAAGGCAAACTGGAGAGTCCGGCGATCTTATTCAAATTCTGGACAATGGCACAGGACATGGTCGAGAGTTTCTACACAATGGCAGTTATCACAGTTGGGAGAGTCAGCCATACAAATGCGATCACCTAATGAATTGGTGAAGGCAAAGCCGACCTATATAAACGACACAGCATTGTGGCATCCCGCCGCGAAGTCTTTGATGGTAGCTGTAATTGAAGTAGTGAAGCGAGGTTCTGTGGGCATCGAGGAGTTTAGCGGAAGATTCCAATGCATAAGTGCGGTGTTATGTGCGACATGGCGAAATTTTTTTGTAGCATCGACCCTTGCCACGGGTATGAGCAGTGTAGTGCTCCGTCGAGAGCCAATCGGGCAGCGTTGTCGGCGAGGTCGTTACCACCAATTCGACAGTGACGAGGCAGTCATTGAAACATTATGTCATGTCCTTTGTTATTGGTGTGATGACGAATTTCATCGATTTGAGATACCATCTTATGGTATTTTCCACGTCGTAGATTTCGCATACATTGAAGGGCCGCCTTGAAGTGAAAGAAGAGAGCCCACTTTTAGCAGGCGATTCTCGCAAAACAAATCCTATTGCGGCTAGAAGGGCGGCGAGCTCGGAGCCCGTAGATGTTGTGACGTGTGACGTTTGATGGTGATTTACCGAGATGGAATCACAAAAACCACCATGCAAAAGTGAGCGATGCCTCTTTGACCTGGCTATGCGCCGAACTGATAGCAGATTGCCTAGATAGCCTTCCCCCCCCCCCATTTTTGGCATCCGACCGTAAAGTGAGGCAATAAACCATTTTAGCCAAGTTTCCGATAAACTGTAGAGTAAATTCATAGTTAACTTCGAGATATAGAGAATTACGGCTATTGGAAACAAAGCTATATTGGCTTTTTGGTTTTGGTTATTTTTCCGTTGCTGTCTGTGGCGATTGGTTTTCGACACTTCCCGTTCCAAGTTTGACGACCTATATAGTATAGTGCCTAGAAATATTACTGACTAGTATTCTGAGCGCGCGCATTCCGTACGAGAAAGGGTGGCCCCGCATGTGATGACTGCACTCAGATGCCACAAGTGGCGCTGCGTGTCGAGAGGGTGCACGAACGCGCGAAATTCTACTCGTCTTGTTGCTGCCGGAGTCTTGGCACGTGTAAAATCAGTGTGTGACAGCTATCATATGTTTTACTGTAAAGTTCGACGACTCCAGATGTAGGCTGCAACATCCTGCGATGTTACAAGCTAAGCGGCAATGCAAAGAAACGACGTGTTTTGTGCCGCTGTGTTGAAACAGTTATCGGTCGAATTAACAAGGAAAATGTGTCTTGTTCCCCGCACCAACGAACCCAGCACCATTTCAAAAGTAGGATCAAGAGGTCAAACAGAAGGCTGACGCCAAAGGCTGTCGTATGCGAAAGGCATTTTGAGAGTTACGGCATCGAACTACCTTTTCTGGTTAGTGTGAACGGTGTCGGGAACGAAATCGCCATTTAGGCATAATTTCAAATATCAACCTTTATCTAAAAAAATTGAAAATACCGCTCCAAACTTCAGTCACACACTGTTTTCCCCATTTCAACGTCACACTCCCTTTGCGAAAACGTATTGAGTATCATATGCGGCGAGTGTCAGATTGTTCATTAGCATGTTCTCATTATTTGTTTTCACTCGAATCCTAGTGGAATGCATGCTAGGAGGCAGAGGTTTTTGGGTCTTCTGTGATAATTCTTGCTCTCGAGAACAAAGCGTAATTTTTAAAATAACTCTGGTGGTTATTCTGTCAATGGTCTATAAATCAAGTTATTCGCGTACTGCAGCCACTTTGAGAACCTATCTATTTGTCTGTTTGTCTGTCTGTCTGTCTGTCTGTCTGTCTGTCTGTCTGTCTGTCTGTCTGTCTGTCTGTCTGTCTGTCTGTCTGTCTGTCTGTACGTCTGGGTGCTCTCACGATTACCCTCTTAACTTAGGGTAAACCAAAATGAGTGTGGGTGGGTAAGATGGTTTGATGAATAGGACTCGATGGTCCTGACAAAAATAATGTCACAATCCCGTCACGTACGCCATCAAACCCTTCTCGCCACGCCTTTTTTAACGCGTGAGCGTTAGGAAAAAGCTGACATTGGCAGTGTTGAGCCCACGTGGGCAAATAATAAACGTTTGTGTTCCAGCAAAGGAATCGAAGCCGAGCATTCTGCGTGGAAATCAAGTATTCTACCACATAGTCACGCCAGCTCTCCGAAATAATTTGCAAGAAGAGCGTAATGTTCGTGAAACGCCAACTCAGGTTCCAGTCTTGGCTGTCCGATTTCTTGCATATATTTAGCGCCACTTCAGAATGTTTCGCATAATCAAAAATTACAACAGAGTCACAATCCATCAGCATGCTTTGAACAGCATTGATTCCCAAGTTACGTGTGATCTGCTCTTTTTTTTTTTTTTGCGGGTGGTAGTGGAGGGTGAAATGTATGTCACAAAATAACCTTTATTTGGTATTACAAAGTGTCAACACTGGGAAAGCAATCAAGTAGTTCTTATACAATAAAGAATTTCGTAAAGGACACTCCAAAAACACAGAAAAAAATCGGCAGCATATCCACGGAGTGAATGATGGAGAGTGGGGTGAAGCATTCGTCTGTCTATGCGTCCGTCTGTATGACCGTCCATGCGTCCATCCGCCCGTCCGTGCGTGTATCTGTTCGTGCGTCCGTCCCTGCGTTCGTCCATGCATCCACCCCTGCGTCTGTTTGTTCATGCGTCCATCCATGCATCTGTCTGTGTGTCCGTTCGTCCATCTATTCAACACTCCAAGTACCACCATGTCGCATCTTTTCATCATATATTCCCCACATAGAAGCACCGCCATCCCGCGGACATTCTAAGGACTAAACGAGAGGTGGCACACGCACACTTTCTTACGGCTTGCGCTTCGTGTCTACTTCCCACCTTTGACCACCTCGAGTTCATGGTATATACTAGTTCACTGTATTTATGACACTGCGGCCCAACGCTCGCTAAACCTTTCTAAAACCTAGGAGGTTACGCCCAGCGAGTATAACGTAGCAACCTTTTCCTGTCAGATAGTGCTCAATCTACATGCCAGTGGCTGCTAACGGGAAATGAGAGACAGAATAATTCGGTTTTCACTTTCTTACAGCTTCCGCTTCGTATCTACTTCCCACATTTAACCACCTCGAGTTCATTCATGGTATATAATAGTTCATTGTGTTCATGGCACTGCGGCTCAACGCTCGCTAAACCTTTCTAAAACTAAGGAGGTTACACCCAGCGAGTATAACGTAGCAACCCTTTCTTGTCAGACAGTGCTCAATGTACATGCCAATGGCTGCTAATGGGGATCGCAGCGTGCGCGTTAACTAAAAGCAGAATGCTCCTGTCTCTCATTCACCATTAGCAGCCATCGGCATGTGCATATAGCACTATGTATTATTGTTGAACAACACACAGAAAAAAATTTCTCACCGGCACCACCTTGGAGGTCAAAATGTTATGCTTGTTACACACTACAACGGCTACGATGGACGAACGGGTGCCGTTATAAGGAGCTTCGCCCCTAAAATAGAAGTAGGCCTCGCGCGGCTCGACCTCCTGAAACCTTCGCAGCGCTTGTGGAGCACAAGGATTGAACGCAAATGCACGGATGGATGGATGGGTGAATGGATATGGCTGTACCCTTTAGATCGGGCGGTGGCTAGCGCCACCAAGCCGTAATACTTGATGAACCAAAAACTAGGTTTTTTTTTCTTTTAAAAAGTGAGGTTGAGGATTCGTACTTTGCAGTGAAGGGTTTAATTTTCACTCTTGCCTTGACTTTAGCCACCAGTCAGATAACCCTCCTTCTAGTTGATTGTACCCGCCTAAAGTCTATTTTTGCCCTCCCTGTCTTTAAACCCAACTGCTTTGAAAAACTCTGCGCCATCCTCCTGAACTATAGGGCAAAGCCCTTTGCAGAACATTATCAAGTGTTCGGCAGTTTCTTCTTCCTCTCCACACGCACTGCATACCGTGTCTACCCCTTCGTATTTGGCCTGATATGTCTTGGTTCGTAATACTCCCGTCCTGGCCTCAAACAGTAGAGAACTACCTCGAGTGTTATCATAGATCCTTTTCTTGGCCATTCCCTGCTTAAAAGTTCGATATACCTTTAGTGCGGACCTCTTAATCATGCCAATTCTCCACATATCGGTCTCAGCTTCTTTCACCTTCTTCTTAACCGATAATTCTCTTTGGTTTGGCCCCCTTCTGTTTTCTAAGTATTTACCCACTCGCACAGCAGCGCACCACGCGGACGCCGCCGGCAGTCATCAGCTGCGGGGCCTTCTCCTAGCCCTCACTCTGCACAATAGCCAATATAGAGAACCGAAGCTCAAGTTGGTGGAGCGATGGCAACGCCGCGCTAAAGTAAGCTAGAATAGTTCTAGCTCACTTTAGCTGCGCGTAGCCCTGGCGGTGAGCTTCGGAACACTTGAAGAGACACGTGGGAGAGGTCGCAGGCGAGTGAGTGTGTTTCGCTGAAACGGGAGCGCGAGTGACACGCGCGCAATGCGTGTAAGCTTGGCGCGCTAAAAAGAGACGCTCGCTGTGCGAAGTTGCCTTTCCGCGATGGAAGAAGCGGCCCCAAGGAAGCGTCCGCAAGTCCGATGTATTGTGTTGTGGGCTGCCACAACAATGCATAAAACACCAAGGGACGCTCTCCACGTGTAAAGCTGTATCAGTTTTCTATCTTGTTACAGCCGGCGAACACAGCCGCGTTCGCGAAAGATACAGCAAGCATGACACGAGAGCCGGAAAAAAAAAGCGAGCTTTTCAACTTGACTCGCTCTTGTTAAACTTAGCTTGCTTCTTCGTGGCGACGTCAGTGAGTCATGCGCGGCACGGAGAATATGACTCTAAAATTTCTCGGACATTTTTATTGCCACTACCGTATACCTCAATTTTTATTTATTTTTTCAACACGCCGGCAACTTTTGCACTTGACAGTACATGGCTGCTACTGCTAGATACCACATCAAAACAAAAACTGTATTGTTTTCATAAACGTCAACACAGCACATCTATAAAGTACGCGTCTTTATGTCGGCAGAATGAGACTTACCTCTAGGCATACATCGTACTCGGTATTATCAGGGAGGACCCGAGGAATGCATTTCGCAGTGACTTAGGCATCCTCCTCTTCCGTCGACTGCTCCGCATCATAAACTTGATTGATTGATTTGTGGGGTTTAACGTCCCAAAACCACCATATGATTATGAGAGGCGCCGTAGTGGAGGGCTCCGGAAATTTCGACCACCTGGGGTTCCTTAACGTGAACCCAAATCTGAGCACACGGGCCTACAACATTTCCGCCTCCATCGGAAATGCAGCCGCCACAGCCGGGATTTGATCCCGCGACCTGCGGGTAAGCAGCTGAGTACCTTAGCCACTAGACCACCGTGGCGGGGTCATAAACTTGACTAATGAGCTTAACTCCTTTTGTTCGATTCGATTTTCGGAAGGGCCTGTCCAGCACAGAGATCTTTGTCACCAGGTGGTACATTGCGTGGTGACTCAAACGCAGCGCGCGCTCTCTGCACGAGCACGTAAGCGAGCGGCAGCCCACTGAAGCGAAGGGAAAACGCGCCATCTACATCCCCGATTTCTACTTTCCTACCAAAGATGGCGCTGCCTGTGCGGAGTCGCAGCGCCATCATGCGTTGATTTGGCTTCGTATATTTCTAGACACGGTATATACAGGTTGACCATGGCCTCACCGTGGTTGTCCGCTCCATCATCAGCAATTATCAGCTCCCAAGCCCGCAAAGCCCCAAGAGAATGCGTACCCAGCACTAAAACTCCCTAATTACTCTGCGGTGTGGCACCTTGTGGCGGTTGCGGGTTCTGGCGTGGTGTGCCTAGGAGCATGCGCGGCCAAATAGACACGCTTATATGCTTCACACATGTGACAGCGATGGAAGATGCGCATATTTAGCCGAATATGCCCGCTCCATGAGTGTGCTTTCGGCATAACGATTCACAATGGCACACCGATTCAAAAAGATGACGCACTTTGACAGAGAACTGGCGCCACGACAAGTCACTGCAATATCTGGCCGCTGAAGTCAATGTTGGCTCTGATGTAAGAGTTCGAGTCAAGAGCTCGAACTATAGACGGTGCAGACGAGTGTAAGCTTAATGGTGTTTAGAGAAATTTATTCTCACAGACAGTGAACATCAATTACAATCCAACTTAATATAGCCGTTTCAATGTGTGGGTTCTGCAGAGAGGTTTGGGTCATGCATTATGCGCGCCACATACCGTTGCATCCCTTGTGGGCGCGTGAGTGGCACAACTTTTACGACATTTTATGGACGCCAAGTTCTGAAGAAACAATATTTTTTTTTCAAATTACCTTTTTTTACTTGCTACCTCTGTTGTTGATTAAGACTATTATTCTGAATTGTAAATACAGCCACATTTGAAGGACAACTTTGAGTCTTCTGGAGCATTTTTGTTGTGACATATTCATTATCAAATATAGAACAGAATAGTCCAATTTCATATTCAGAGCCATAGATATAGGCACTCACTCACCATCGCTGGAGCAAAAGACAACTACGTACGGGCGGGGTGGTCAAAAGTTCCCAGGCCACGCCGTCATGAAAAATGGCAGCATATCCACGGAGTGAATGATGGAGAGTGGGGCGAACCATCCGTCCGTCCATTCGTTCTTGCTTCCGTCCGTCCATGCATGCGTCTGTGTGGCCGCCCGTGCGTCCATCCGCCCGTCCGTGCGTGCGTCTGTTCGTGCGTCCGCACGTCCATCTGTGCGTCCGTCCCTGCGTTCATCCATGCATCTGCTCCTGCGTCCGTCCATGCGTCCATCCGTCAGTGCAGCCATCCGTGCGTCCGTCTATGCATCTGTCTGTGTGTCCGTTTGTCCATGTATTCAACACTCCAAGTACCACCACCTCGCATCTTTTCATCGTATATTCCACATATAGAAGCACCGCCATCCAGCGGACATCCCAAGGACTGAACGAGAAGAGGCACACGCACACTTTCTTACGGCTTGCGCTTCGTGTCTACTTCCCACCTTTAACCCCCTCGAGTTCATGGTATATACTAGTTCACTGTATACATGGCACTGCGGCCCAACGCTCGCTGAACCTTTCTAAAACCAAGGAGGTTACGCCCAGCGAGTATAACGTAGCAACCCTTTCTTGTCAGATAGGGCTCAATGTACATGCCATTGGCTGCTAAGGGGGAATAAGAGATAGGAGAATTCGGCTTTTAGTTAACGCGCACGCTGCGATTTTTTTTTTTATTCTTCAACAATGCACAGACACATTCTCTCACTTGGTTTCCCGCTCACCTGGGGTCGATTGAGAGCTCTACCTCTAACCCGAACGAGGGCGCACATGAGGCCGCGCGAGGACTCACTGACCGCGTCGCCTCCACAGTCCGTCTGCTTCGCTGGGAACCCTTACTTACGTTCAACGAAATAACAAAGCACTTCTATCTGTCTACAAGGGTATTCCCTCTCCCACACCCGGCCTTGTGCAGGGCGCAGACAGTTACCCTTAGACTATTGCAAGCCAGTGCGTATCCTAACCCCGTGGTTTTTCATGCCATCTACCCTGAACGGTATCCAAGTGCGGATTGTCCCGCTTGTGGACTGTTAGCCACATTCAATCATGTGTTGTGGGAATGTGAAGCCATCGGCCCCGCCCTCAACGAGGACAGGCGGGCTGCGCTCTTACGCAACCTCGAACTTAAGGATCAAACCGTGGACGTCCAGAGTGCCCGTGAACGGGCCGCCAAACTCGGCTTGGCGGTCCCAACGTGGGATTAGCCGGGTGGCGCGGGGTCTCCCCTGCGTCTTCTCAGGACAAAAATAAAGTTTAAATCAATCAATCAATAAACAACGCACAGAAGCATTCTCCCACCGGCACCACCTTGGAGGTCAAAATGTATAAGACTGGTTACACACTACGACTACGAGGGAAGAACGTCTGCTGCTATAAAGAGCTTCGCCCGGTTTGCAAGTGCTAAGGACGTCCCTGATCGTTCCACGTCTGGGGCGTCCGTCAGTAGGAGTCATGGTGCCCGTCGCGTCTTGGACGCCTTCGAAGGCGCTTGTCTTCGACGTTGTTGTCCCTACGGGGACTAGTGCCGAGACCGTCGTTAATGCAACGGCCTCAATAGTCGGCCTCTCAGAGGTATACTGCGTGCAGCATCAGGGAGTCACCGTGAATAGCATGGCCTCCATGTCTCTATTCGTCAACGCTGGCTGCCTGGTGATTGGCGGCGAGCGTCTTCAAGTCGTTCTCGTTGGCCCACAAGTGACCAACGTCGCCTGCCTGTTCCTGCCATCGTTCGTCTCAAATGAAGCTCTCGTCCAAGCGTTATCACCATATGGCAAGGTGCTCACTGTCACCAGTGGTTTGATGAGCGGGCGACGCGGCGTACTCACTGGAACGCGGTATGTTCGAATGGAGATGAACGCCGCTAATCCTGTGAAGAACTACCTGCGCATCTCCGGTCACCGTGCTACGTTCGACTACCGTGGTCTCCAGCGTGTATGTCGAAGATTCGGCTCAGGGGACCATCTACGAGCCCAGTGCACAACACCGTATTGTGGTCGCGGCGGTGTGCACGGTCACGTTAGTGAATGATGTGACCGCACGTGTCGACGCTGCGGGGATGGCCACCCAACGGTGGCTTGCCCTGTCCGCCACTCTTACTCAGACGCTGCCGCTGGTGCCTTTCCACCACTGACACCGGCAACGGAACCAACTACCAATTCGGGGGACGCAGAGGAGGTCACCGACGCTGTGCTGGCCTCACCCCTACAAGTTCCCTCAAACGAAACGCACAACGAAAGCGCGATTGTCGATGCGACGCTGAACGCGTCGGCCTCCCCGCTGGTGCAGGAACCGTGCGCTTCGAAAGACGCAACGCACTGCCCTGCAAACGGCGTCGGCGTCTCTTCTTTGACGCCACTTGACGTTCAGTGCGCAAATCACCCCAGTTCTGAGGCTGCTGCAGTTGGAGTTGACCCTACGACGCCTGTTATTTTGGAAAACAGTGGCGAAAATACCACACACTCTTCTGTTGCGGCCGTTCCGACCATTTCGACATCGCGTCGTACACGTAAAAAATCGCCCACACAAAAGGTGCCTACACCGGCCTGCCGAGACGTGGACAGTGCTGCCAGCATCAAGGATGTGGATCCAAGCTTGCCGGCGGCTCAGTCCCTACCTCCTCAGGACACGTCTACGTCTTCGGAAGACGGTTTCAGCCTGGGACTGGATAGTAGCATCGGACTGTCTAGCCTTGCCGATTTTGACGGCGACATGGGAGCTCCACGTGAAACAAAGCGAGGGCCCACTTTCAGCTCTTGCTCCGATGAACGCAGTGATGGCCGTGGTAAATCCCAACGGTCCAAAAAACCTCGACCCTCTTCTGGAGGGTCGAACAGTGCGTTGTCATCTGGTTGAGAAAGTGTCCCCTGGACACTTTCCAGGACACCGTCCAGAACTATGCGTCCAGGTTAGTCTTTACTTTTTATTATGGCTACTACACTGCATTTTATTTAATTGAACGTTCAGGGTTTACACAGTCCGGCAAAGCAGGCTGAAGTGATTAGTGTCACCCATGCTGCAAATTGTGATGTTTTTTGCCTCCAGGAAACAAATTTCTTCTCGCTATCCAACGTGCTTGCTTTTAAACGAAAGTTCAACCTAGATTGTTATTTCTTTTTCGCTACATCTCATTTTACTGGAGTAGGTATTATTATTTTTAATCGACCTCTATTGTGGGATCATCATGCTTTTTTACGATGGCGTGAGCAGGGTTTTGGCTTTAGACTATAGCTACTTTTCTTTCAGATTAAGGATACTGTGTGTGTATGCACCAGCGCAAGCGGGACAGTCTAATGAATTTTTCAGAGACCTGGATGTGTTTTTTCTTGATGGTCGTGATGTCATTGTTATTGGCGACTTCAACTGCGTTCTAAAGACGCGAACCGATGTACAAGGTCCTGGCTGGTGCCGGTCTGCTTGGAATTCGTGCGAGCTGCGACGCCTTGTCCACCACTTTTCATTACTGGACGCGCACAATGTAGTGCACAGAAATACCTTTGTTTGGACATGGCGACACGGACGATCCTCCAATAGGCTCGACCGGGCTTATATCCCACGGGCGTTAGAGGCGTTTATCTCCGATTTATGCGTTCCGTCCTTCCCACCTTGTCCTGTGTACGTATCTGATCATCGGCCTATTGTCTTGAAGCTCGAAGTTCCATTTTCTTTTTCGGAAAAGCCATGGCGTCTTGATGTTCGCGTCCGGCAGGACGCGCGCTCAAGATCAGATTTGTCACGCGCAATACGTGTGTCACTCACGGCATCTGGTCCTGAAGACTGGGATGCGCTTAAAACACAGTGGCGCCTGCGCTGCGCAGTGGAGAGGCGTTCGCTTCGTCGACGCGTTTCTGAAGAGCTTGCTGATACTGCGATAAAGTTACGCATTGCTTTGCGCGCCGAGACGCCTTCTGCTATGATGCGAGCGTGGCAGCGTGAACTGCGTGAACGCTTTCAACGCTCGACTGCTGCTTCGTCCCTGGCGGCAGCAGCATGGCGCTGTAGACACAACCCATGTGCAAATCCCGAGGTGCTGCGCTACGCGAGACATTCGTTTTTCGGGCAATCACAGCCATCTGTCTCTATGACAGCACAAATACCACCTGCACAGCGGCTTCCTACGCGTGATCGAGCTGTCTTCTTGGCGCATTTTGAAGCAATGTCGTGTTCGACCATGTAGACTAACTGTGATGAAACACCGTCAATGCTTCGCAGTTTGCCTCGTATTCCTCAAGAAGCTGCTGATTGTCTGCACATCCCTCCGTCGGCTGAAGAGGTAAAAGCGGCACTGCAATCTATGAAACGTGGAACGGACCCTGGGCCAGACGGTTTTCCTGTTGAGTTTTACTTGACATTTTGGGATGAGATTGGTGCTACCTTTACCGCGCTTATCCGGCGATGCTACGAGGACGGTGTCTTTCCATCAAGTTTTCGATATGGACGCATTGTGCTTATTCCAAAGGGTGACGCTTCCTCTGTTAATCCTGAAGATTGAAGACCTATCACGCTCCTCAACATTGACAATAAGATATTCGCGACGGTAGCCGTACAACGTTTGAGGGGTCTGTTGAACACCCTGGTAGGTCATCACCAGACTTCATCAGTGCTTGGACGAGAAATACACAGCTTGTCATTTACCACACGGGATATTATACCTATACTCTGTCAGGATCTGTGCGTGGTATCCTTGTGTCTTGGGACCAGGAAAAGGCGTTTGAACGACTAGAGCACGCGTATATCCTTAATGTGCTCACAGTCTTCGGCTTTTCTCATTCGTTTGTGGAAATGATAAAAACACATACACTGGCCTGAAAAGCACACTAGTTCTGGATGGCTGGGAAAGTGCCGCCTTTTCCATAACACGTGGGGTCCGTCAGGGATGTGCACTGTCTCCTGTGCTATTTGTCCTCAGCCTTGAGCCATATACTTGCGTGCTCTTGACACGGATTCACGTGTCCGGGGTCTCGCGCTTCCTGTTAGCGGTGTCGTGAAAGTCACAGCTTTCGTTGATGATATAACCTTGCACCTTTCAGATGAAGATAGTTTTTCACGCAGCCAGCGTGTATTTTCCCAGTATGGCGACATTTTAGGTGCCGCGTTGAACATCTCCGAATCCCGGTTTTTCTTCATTGGCTCTCCAAGCTACAGGCTTAGCACCGGTTTTCCTATTCAACCGACCGCGTCCCTTCGCATTTTAGGTATCTTATACAACCACTACGGTATTTGCGAATCCGTTTGGTTAAACGCTCTCGAAGAAGTAAGACTGAAAATTCAGGATGCACGGGATTTTGACTTCCCGCTTCTTGAGCGCAGGTACCTTGCGCAGACTGTATTTTGCAGTCGCATTTGGTACTTTTCTCACGTCGTGCAACCATCTTTACGTATAGTGTGATCACTGCAGTCTGCTTTGTGTTCCTTTTTTTTTTTTTTGGTCAGGCGGCACTGAGTTGGTCTCTCGCGCTGCACTGGGACAGCAGCGTTCTCAGGGAGGCTTTGCTTTCCCTTCAGTGTCCATACGCTGTCGGCTGCTGGCTCTGCGCTTCCTTTTGCGCCTGTTAGGGGGAGGAATCTCCCGCATGAACGCTTGCATATTACTTTCTGGGTACTCACCTTCGACATTTGATGCCTAATGTGTAAATTAACAGGGGGCCGCCTTCAATGACACTTCCTGCGGTTTATGCAACAACTGTTGCATTTTTTCGCCAAGTCAAGTCGAGATGTCCTGGCATAGATGTTTTGAACAACCACATAGTTGAGACAACTGCTGCTTAGTTGCTTCCGTTGGTCCCGCCAGCCCGCCGTGCTCGCTCTAGACGGGTGTCTTGGAGCACGTTAACGGCATTTTTTCTGCCTGGACACCTCCGGGACTTCATGTGGCGCCTGGGTTGGGGTGTGCTTCCCACTCTCGACCGCCTCGAAAGGAGGAGAATGGTCCAGTCAGCAATATGTCCGAACCGCTCCCTTCGGGAAACAAATCAGCATTTTCTGAGGCATTGTGTCATTGCTCGCGTTTTTTGAAGAGCCATACGTGCTGGATTTCGCTGCCTCAGAGTAAATCACTTCGTTCCTTCTGGGCGTTGTTCGCGAGGCCGCTTCGCTTGTCTTCTCATTGTTGCCGGCTCTTTCTGCCTCTGGCGCATTCGCTGCGAGGTGGTTGCAGCGGGCCGCCGCGCCACCGCGCGCTCTACCCGATCCTATAGAACGATTGCACTCGGAGCTGCTGTCTGTTTTGTCGGAGGAGCTCTTCTTACTCGGTGAAGAAGAATTTCTTCGGCATGAAGAATAATTTCTTCGGCACTGGTCTTGCCCTTTTGTGTCGGTCTGTGGCGGATGAATGAAACTTGTCTTTCGGCCGGACTGGTATTGGTAGGCTGATGTGTCGATGCGCCGGCAGAAATGGTATGCCAACATGTAAATATGCAAAATGTACATATTTTTCATGTTTTATTTGTGTCTCATGTTTACCTTGAAGCATTTTTTGTGGTTGTGTTTGTGTGGACCATCGAATGTACATGTTCTTTTAACGTCATCTCATATCCATGTTCAGCGTAAATGACGTCTGTTTTGTCATCATCGTTAGAGTACTGTCTAAGAAGGAAATGTTCTGTTGAGTGTTATTGACGTTTGTGGCGATGATTTTTTTCTAAACAAAAGAGATGCGATAGTGGCTTGGGAACTTCTGAGCCGCCTAGTACAGTCGACCACAAAAGTTTATGGACCACGCGAGCGCATGGCCAGTAAGCTTCTTCGTGACACTTCCGCAATGTCAGCGGTGGTCGACAGCACCGCAGGCGCATCTCCCCTAACTGATGGCCTTTCTCTGTTATGACTGGGTACAAAATGTTTTCACCCTGCGCTATTCAACGCGACGCGCTTTGGGCATCTGCGTCTGCGAGCCTATGCCTGCAAAGCGGCCTACAAGCATAACTGTTATCCGTCGCAACATTTATCACAAACGGAACGCCGTTCAAGGCACGCCGTGATAGTTTCGATCCTCATATGACAACAGCAATGCTGGTCATGCTGCAGATAAGCGCTTCGCGTGAAAACCGCGAACTAACAATGCGTTACGTCGTAGTAGTAGAAAACTGAGAGGCCAGTGAATAAGCAGACGACCCGTTTCCGGCCCAGAACTGTGGTCGACGGTGGATGGAGCGCCGCTAGATGATGCGGACAGGCATGCAGTTTGGCACGCGCTTGCGTGGTCCGCAAACTTTTGTGGTTGATTGTACATGCATGCAGGTTGGGACGCCAACGGATGTGCGCACTTGGGCGGACAGTGACTGGGCACCGATAAAGCGAACAGTGCTTGCACCCATGCGTGAAAACAGGTTGACCGATCACCGGCCAAAGAAAACGAAAGATCAATTGAGTCTGTCCCTTGTTCGTCGTGTTGAATGCGCCACAAAGCAGCCGAACCCAGCAAAGGAAATTGATGCGGAAACAGTTCGTTCTTCCATGAGAAATAAAATTTTGGGAAATGAGAACAGGTTAGATATAACCCAAATATACAGGCCTAAAAACTATAACACCGTGTTAAACAAGAAGGTATTCCAGGCTATGAAAATCTAAAGCACATAATATGTGCATGTTGGAGAAAAAAAGTAAATCGTCAATAAGGACTCGCTTTCAACAAAAAGGATATTCAAAAAGCACTTCCGAATAGCAGTTTCTTCGCAGCAAAAATACAAACAGGTGTATCGTGTATTTCATCGTACATAATCAAATGGATCGAACAAACCATCAGACAAAGGAAATCATAGGGGCCTTGAATGTTAACTATATAGTGTTGCAAGTACGACAAGTTATTTGCCGAAAATCTAGACATCTGCAGGCTTCGGTAGAACTGAAAGGATACACGAACAACTTTTTAAACAAGGGAAAGGAAAAGGGCGTGCGTACTTTGCACGTCCGGACCAGTTGATGTGCTGCGCGCTTTAGCGACGGACTCGTCTAAGTTAGACAGCGAGCAGGAAGAACCCTGTAAGTAAACCCCACACCAGCACAGTAAGCATATATATATAACACCCCGAAAAAAAAAGGATGACTAGAAATGAAGAAAGCGAACAGGAACAGCATTTCAGCTGAAATTGCACGGTGAAGCAAACAACCTTTCTCCAGCGTGGTTGTCGTTTGCTTTCGAGAAATCACATTTAAGTTGACGTCACTACAGAGCGCGGGCTACTCTGTCACGAAATACTCATCGCTTCTTAAGACCTTGGATATGGCATGAGCCAGTGTCTCTGACGCAACCGATAGACAACTTTCAGATACGCTGCTCGCGTCAACTACACACAAGTCTGAAAAAAAGAAAAACATTACAGCGCACATACGCACGCGTACTACAGCAATAGTGACCATCCAAGAGAAGATTTTTTCTACAACACTCAGGTGCTGTTGGTTGGCGCCAGCTCAAGGCTAATGTGTTCCATACCTTGGCACGCCACCAAATGTTTTACCTTACACGGTATCCTGACCGATGTCCTACTTCTAATGAGGCTTGCACGTGCAAATGCTGTGATGCACTCTTTCTATAAACCACCCGTACTACTTGGAACCTCCGCCTCTCTATGGGAAGCCACTCATTCCAGCAGAGCCCTGTATTACTGGCGAACACTGATTAATCGCGCCAGCCACATCACAGCAGCAAATGGGGCCCAGGACTCAGGGTTCCACTCTCTGGGATTTCACAAGCAGAAAAAAAGTCGTTTTCTATGCCCACTTGTATGTGCTGCGCCTCCCACTCGTCACCTGTCTACTTCCGTCACGGAGAATACCCGACATGACCCACGAAATTAGGGGCTTTCAATGTGGTATACCAAAACAAGCCACGTAATTCTACACACCTTGATGCATGCGGCTAGAGCCCATAAGTGAAACACTTCTCAATTGAGCGCTAGCCTCGCCAACACGGAATGCCGTACCACTGTCATTCCACTTGCAATTCTGTGACGAAAACAGATGCGATGATTGCCGTGGTCTGACGTCGATGCATCACTGTTCGCGGGCACAGGGCATATCTGTTGGCTGCGTAAGACGCAAAAAGAGTTCCGCATATCTGCATCGATCGAAAGAATTTCTTTTTACTTACACGAATGTATAAGAAACTTGCCGCCGTATTTTAGTACGTCCCTTCACTCAGCGCTTAACCTTGACTTGAAAAAAGTCGATGGGAGCGCCGTCTCTTGGCAGGCCAAGTCACTGCATACCGGCTATAATCTGTAGCGTTTCTTGAGAAGCACAGCCCTAATTTCAGTCGAGCAGCGGCGCAGCGCTCAACTCAGCCGAGTGGAGGACGAAATTCAAGTCGAGGGGCGTTTGAGAATGCAGTCGTTATGCACAGTGCTCACAGATTGAAATAAGACACTCGGAACACGTAGCCGCCGGTACACATAGCGCAGCTTTCGAGCGCTCCGGGAACCAAGGTGTTGTATTCTGGTATAGAATGAGGGGGAGAAAATCTGCGTAGCAGGATTGCTGCTTCCGGTCGCCAACGAGTCCGCGTGTAGTTAACGATGTGCACACTGCCAGCGTGGCACTGCTAAACCTATGACTGCTCATTTTTTCTTTTTTCTTTGTCACGACAAAAAGCACAAAAATAACTCACTATGCTTTAGTGCAGCTTTTTGTGTTTATAATGCCCGCAAACGCATGTAAGGCGCAATTTCTTAGCCGAATCGTGTTTCTTACTTACAGGGCATGCGTGCCGCAACACCGAAAGGTACAGAACGAGAGCGTCGTCTGCTCGAGCCGCACATTTTTTTTTTTAATTGTGCAGCGGTGGCAGGGTGGCTACCGGTGAGCCATTTGTGTCTGCATGCGAAAGCGCGCTAGCCTAGCAGCGCCACGCTGGCAGTGTGCACATGGTTAACTACAGGCCGACTCGCTAGCGACCGGAAGCAGCAATCCTGCTCCGCAGGTGTTGTCCCTCTCACTCTGTACCACAATGTAACACCTCGGTTCCCAGAGCACCCACGAGCTCCGCTATCTGTGCCGGCAGCCACGCGTTCCGGGTTTCCGGTTTTAACCTGCGAGTACTGTACTCACCTTGAGCGACGTTCGCGCGCGTACGTGGGGCGTGGTTCATCAACTCGTCCAAGGTGGGTGGTGTGTCGGACAAAAACAGCGAACGAGGCTCGTACCGCACTGTGGGACAGTAGAAGGCCTACGTACAAAAGAAGTGATGGATGGATGGTGAAACTTTATTTCGTCAGAAAGCACCTGTGGATGAATCTGTGTTAGATGGCCATCAACCCAAGGTTGGCGGCGACCTGTGTGGCCCACTCCACGACCCTTAACTGGACTACTGGGTCTGAGCTGGTCAACACGGCTTCCCAGTGCTCGAGAGAGGGATCACGCATAATATCCACCGGCGGCGGCACTATGCTACATTCCCAAAGTATGTGATCATATGTTGCCACAGCCTGACACCATTTGCATTGCGGCTTTATCTCCTCCGGGTATATTTTATTCAACAAGCAAGGGTTGGGAAAAGATCGCGTCTGCGGTTTTCTCCAGACGCATTCCTGCGCCTTAGTCAACCGCTTGTGCGGGGGTGGATAAAACCTCCGCTCTAGAAAATCGACAACTTATTGGTCACCTTTCACCACGACGAGAGGCAGCACACATAAGACACGAGCACGACATGTGTATTGTTATGGCTGCAGTGGGAGTCCGAGCCAAACTGCATCGCTTCGCCGAAGTATTCAAGTTGGTATCGTTTGATGCAAGTGGCGTCAACGTCGATAAACCAGCTGATGCAACCAGCGTCGAAACCAGCGAGCAAGCTGTGTGATGCGACGGGCGTCAACTAGGGCGGCAGTCTGATGCAATCCACGGCATCCCTTGCGGTGCGTCTGACGCAACGCGCGGCAAGCCCCCCCCCCCCCCCCCCCCCCCACGAGTCTGATTCCAGCCAGCGACCGGCAGTGATTACTGATTGGAGGCTTCGAACTACTGTCTGATGCAAGTGATCCCCAGTGGCTATAAAAGAACCAAGCTGTGCGAAGACGGGAGAGCTTACACCGTGGGAAAGAGCAACCGAAGAAGTCAGGGGTCATCGTCGCACCTCAGTGCGACCTCAAATAGCTGTCGGCCCCAGTGCCGAATATGTAAAGCCTCTGTTTATACTGTACATGAATTTTGCCTTAACTCACCGTCGCATTGTCCGCTCCGTCTATCAGCTCTGCGCAGATGCAGCCGCAAGCTGAGACACGCGATACCCAACAGCATGCTGTCTTTCCTAGCGGTAGAATCAATCATACAATCGATAGGAGTTCGACCAAGTTGAAGTCATTGGCAAATTTCATTGGTTGCAATGCATAAGCGCTGACCGGGAGCCTTGAAAAAGCTCATTCGGCACCATTTTCACAGCTAACGCAGGGTATATGTAAACTGGTAGCGTAACTTCCATAGAAGCCCATGCATGTGTCCAGTAGTTGGCGGCTCGTCACAACCGTCGCCATCTGCGTATAGAGGGGACATCTAACGGCTAACAAAAACATATAATGGCGGCACAACCGGAAGTGGTAGCAACGTCGTGCATTTGCCCTACATAGCGCGAAATTAATATTTTCTTAATTGTGGACCTTTTACGTGCGTTGTAAGTACGCAGCTTTGTTGCGCATTATGGCTCGCTAATTGAGGGCACGAGAGAAAAGAAAGATCAACAAGAATGATTGGGAAGCAGAGTTGTTTTATTAGCCAAATGGTGTACTTGCGATATACACCGAAAACTTCGCAGATGAAATTGTGACACAACTGTTCCCGAGCACCATAGCATAATAGATCGTAAAGTCAGGTTGCCTAATCACGGAAAACCACTGAAGAAAGACAGCAGTTTTCAGAAGATCACTATGGCAACCGTAGAGTACAGCGTCTCACTGCTTACCCTGGTATTCACAAACGCTCCTCGACTCGACTTTCACCCTTCACTTGACAGAGTTGAATAGTGCGCTGCTGCTTGGCTGAAAATGGCGCTGCGCTACTCAAGAATAGCAGCAAATTATTACTGATATACAGTGACTGCCCAGAGATGACGCTCCCACCGGCTTTCTCAAGTGAAGGTGGAAAGTTGAGTAAAGGGTTGTTCTTGAATACGGGGGTTAGCGGGTCGCCTTCACCGTCACCATCGAGAGGGCATGCCGGCCGTGCGCACGCGAAGGCAGTCAGGGGAGCGGTTATCTACACATTCTGTGAGCTAGTTCAGCTCATAAATGTGTCGCCGGTAGCCCCGTTGTGGTGGTCTAGTGGCTAAGGTACTCGGCTGCTGACGCGCAGGTCGCGCAATCGAATCCCGGCTGCGGCGGCTGCATTTCCGATGGAGGCGGAAATGTTGTAGGCCCGTGTGCTCAGATTTGGGTGCACGTGAAAGAACCCCAGGTGGTCGAAATTTCCAGAGCCCTCCACTACGGCGTCTCTCATAATCATATTGTGGTTTTGGGACGTTAAACTACACATATCATTCAAGTCAATGGGTCGCCGGTAAACAGCCCATCAGCAAATAAATAAACTATACGGAAGGTACGCCCGAAACGACCACGCAGAAATCAGCGATGCCTTTGACCCCGCAAATGAACTGAACTAAACACAAGCTCTGATAGCAGATCACCTGGATACGACAACTCCCCCCGCCCCTCCCTTCATTACGCTCGACCAAAAAATTTAGGCAATGAACCATATAGCCAGGTGTCAGATAAACCGTAAAGATGAACTGACTTTGACATATATAAATTTACGACTATTCGAAAAAATATATATATTTTTTTAGTTTGGTAATTTCTCTCCTCCTAACGTATAGCCGTGCTTTAATCGTCGGTGGGCGTTTGTGCACGGCCTGTAGCAATAGGTTTCCGGCACTTTTGGTTCCAAGTTTCGCGACCCATATGATTTGATTCTGGCTAACACGCTGACGAGGCCACCCAACATACAGTTAGCTTTCGCGAAACAAAATTTCGCTCGATAGCATGATTGTCACAATTTATATTGGTAGTAAAAGGTCAAAACGCCACTGGGAACACGTATATTGGCAGTTTTGGAATGGGGTACGCAAAAATAGCTTTCTTTGCGTACGTACGCTATTTTCGTCGCTTAACATGTGTATCCAGGCGAATAACTTATGGCATCAAACGCTAACGAACCCTTTGCATACGCCATTCTAAAGCTCTTGATTTCGCTGACGCAATCGAACTAAGACGGCTGTCAACAACACCACCTATAGTGTTAGCTTCCGTGAAGCTCTCTGCATCGCCAGCGACCTGGCCAGTCCTTTTCGTGCTATCTGAAAACAGGCCATATCCCTCCGTGTACATCACAAAGCCCAAACCTTGTCATTCTATCGATCTTCGAAATAACTGTGTCACTGACGACCGTATAACACTGCCGTTTGTGTTCTAACGTATCATCAACTAGCTGAGAAAACGGACGAAATTGCGCGTGGTTGCGCCCGTACAGGAACTCGGGGAAAGAGCAATGCGCACGAAGCTGCCACAACACCACTGCGAAAACATTAACCGATGCAATGCGAGGTGTTTTCGCGCTGATAACGATATCACTGTTTTCCGCAACGCTGGCTTCTGAGCACGACGTCATTCCGTTCCACTATCAAGGAAATTGGCTATGGCAGCAAACCTTGTCTACACATAACCTGATTAAGCCTGTTGTTGCTTATCGCGAAGCGTGAAACGCTCAACAGCACAAACACTACGGTTCTGTCGCGCAAGTAGCGGAGCGTATACATACGTGTATGCGGAGACGAGAAGGAACCGTTGCATCGGCGCTACAGCTGTCAGACCATATTTCAGATATTAGATGTGGAGTTCTCTGATACACGAAGTCACGTCAACGCTAGTCTAGGAAGATCGGAAAGAACACGCAATTCAGCGCTTCGTAAACGTCCGCACACCTGTGAGCAACGCATCAGTTGTGATGCGAGCTAACATAAGCGCGCTAACAGGACAAGCATGTCGAACAACCTAATCACTTTTAGCAGACGAGCATAGAGCAATAACGCAGTGATGCATAACACACTATGGTCGGTTACTGCCGGCTTTCCTCCCATAGACGATGCTGGCCCGCCTAAGAATTTGCGTATCATCGTGAAAATGAATGACTGCAGGGGTTCATACGTTCAGGCCCACAACGGCTTTTCCAGAATGTAGCGAAACCGATAACTTTTTCTTGACTATGAAGACAGTCAAATACGGGAAGGGGACGAAAAAAAGGTGTAAGTGACTAAGCCTCTCGTCACACGCAACCACAGTATTAACACTGCGCAACGCGTACGCCACCCATACAGTGCAGCCACTTTCAAGCACCGCGTAGCGTAAGCAATGTGTTCGCGCAAACGAAGCGCCAGACGTACAGAGGCATGTTTATTGCAAGGAGGAAGAGTAAACGTTTATTCCGCAGAATGTTATATCAATGCAAAAAAAAAAGAATGATGCATTCCAGCCGCATAGCGAAACCGCCATCGACCGATACACTCGTCGCAAAACTGTGCCACGTGATCGCCGACGCGCCATGAACCAGGAATAAAGCGTCAAGGTGCCCGTTAATGTTGGTTGGTTTCAACGCTCACGAGCGGGAATCACCACCAGCTTTACGCGCGTTCTGCCACTACAGATCCGAATCATAAAAAGTTTCAAGGTTCGCACTGGACGAGTCTTCAGCGCTGCTACAACGCGACTATATTCTTACCCGCAGACACCCGTTGTGCGGATATGGCATGCGATGGCTTCGTGAAAGGGACACTAAAGGCAAACATTCGGTCGATGTCGATTTCTGAAATAGCGGGCCAGAAACCTTGTAGTGCTACTTTTGTGCCACGGAAGTTCTTATTTTAAAATAAAATAATGTTTGAGTGGTCCGCATCGCGTTAGCACACTTCAAATTACCCACCTCCAGGGGAACCTTTCACGTCACTGCTGCCGTGCACAACGTTGCCCGGTTTTACTGCGCGGCCACCGGGACTAGTAGCAGCGGAACGAAAGTAGCGGGAGCCACAGCAGCAACAATGCCTAATGAGAAATTTCCTGCCAAGACCTCCAAGATTTCCGGCGTGTTTGGTTCAACTGGCCTCCGATAGATGACATGACCTGTTCAGTTTAACTAGAGTTACTGCATATGCTACCTTCAGTAACCCTAAGTTTAACCAAGCGAAAATCATAATTTTGAACCATTCACGTCTTTCCCCATCTTAACGTCCGGCATTTCTTTTTTCCGTGAATTAAACAAAAACAAACAGGTAGTATTGTTTTAGCACGGAATGTTCCATTTATTGGGCATAGTTCGGTTAGTGATTAATTATAGGTGGTAAGCCTGACGTCATTGGGACCATTTTGCGAATGTCCTACTCGTGGCGCATGTGTTCTCGTGCATTTACATCAATTTCGTGGTAAGTAAGACACTGTTGTTAATAATATTGTCGTTTTAGACATTGTCGTACATTGAGCTTTCACTCTCGCGTAAATTGTTATTTGACTTAGGTGTCTCTCCAAATGCAAAATGCAATGCAAATTTGCTTGTCGGAATAAGTAGATTAGTTGCTATTTGCTGTGGCGGTAAAACTGGAGCGGGTTGCATTCACTTTGGCCCCTCACGGAACCCCTGAGTTCCACGGAACCCAGTTTGAGAATCCATGATCTTGAATTTCATATGCATATGCACTCTATTGCGGGAGAGTGTAATGCTGTCCCGATTAATGGTTATTGTACAGTCCAGTTCACAATAATATATATATATATATATATATATATATATATATATATATATATATATATATATACGAGAAAGCACGACTTACGAGGAAACACTACACAAGTGTTTCCTCGTGTGTGTGTGTGTGTGTGTGTGTGTGTGTGTGTGTGTGTGTGTGTGTGTGTGTGTGTGTGTGTGTGTGTGTGTGTGTGTGTGTGTGTGTGTGTGTGTGTGTGATTCGCCGAGTTGACGTCACTGCACGTAGAAGGAGGTTGGTCAGGCGTACTACAGATGCGCGAGCTTGTTTGGAGGGGTAAAAAAATTGGAGCCTGTTGATTGGCTCTTTAACGATTTATAGTTACTCTACTAAAAGAGAACATATATCCCATGGTGTGCTCACGAATCAAATAGTTTAGAAAAAGTGGTTAACGATTTTGAGTTCTAGGTACTCTACTATGGGAGAGCATTAGGCCGTCCATACAACGACAATGGCACCTTAGCCAGTTTAGAAAAAGTTTATTCTTTCATAGGACGAAACAAACCTAAGAGACAAGCGTCTGTATAACAGGTACAATAACAAACAAAAGACAAAGCACAACATACACTACACATTTAAACTAAAGTGTCCAAGTCCGTAGTATGTCCATAGTCCGTTGTACTAATAACTGTACATATACTACGTAAATGCACTAATCACAATATGGACAATAGCCATACCCTTGCGACGGTTATTTACTTTGATTACGTCTAACACGTGTAGCGCCCATAGAGAAATAAAGAAAGGTGAAGAGTGGACACTCCCGTAGACCCCAGCGGCCCAATCGACCCTAGCACACCTGGTGGTTGGTGAGAGCAAGTGGCGTGCGCTTCCTGTTTCGGTTTCACTGGCGCAAATTTTGAATATTTATTTATTTTATTTTTATTTCGATTAAGTTATAATAAAGAGAGATGCAGGTAGTGATAATTCACTACGATTTTATTCATCGCGCTTGTTCTTGTTCTTTTGTTCACTTGTTGATCACTTGTTCTTTTGGAACAAGTGATCAATGTATATATCAGTCAAAGAGACAGAGTATCCGCAATGTTTTATTCAAAGGCAAGGTAGAGTCTGAGAATATAAAAAGCACAACATGACAAAGGTAGACAACAAATGCATCTCGCCTTACAAATAAATTGTAACAAATATTGTAACAAATACAGAGAGAACACAGACAACGCACACATCGCTAGAGTTGGCAGAAGCCGAGAAGCTGGTGAAGTATGACACACCGGACCCGTGGGTAAGTAAGGATCTATGGCAAAAACACAGCGCACAATGCTGAAGAAGAAGGAAGAAGTGACATATACACAGCAATGAAGTCGCGAATCACGCCTGGGGTTAACCAAAATAATGCATAGAAAAAAAGAGTGCACAGAAACCACACGACACAATATAGCAGAAAGGCAAAGCTGCAGTGTGCTGGCTGTGCTTAAGAACAGCTAGCCCAAAATGAAAAAAAAAGCAGAGACTTGATGCCTGCTTGTCCTCAGAAAGGTAGGGCTTTGCAGCTTGCTCACTACGTGAAAGACAAACTTTATGCTACAACACTGGCAGGTCTTGTGGATCTTCTTATCATCAAAAACTTAAGATCCCAAGTGATTTGCGTCTGGGTGTTGTTGTGACGCTTGCGAGCTAAAATAGATTGTAGTCATCACTTATCCAGAATTGTGGACCTTAATTGGTGTTACGAGAGCGGTATTACAGGGCTAATAAATAGCAGAAGGAAACTACTTTGGCTCATTATTTTTCACAAAGGCTCTACATCGTACGTTATCACTCACAAGCTATATAAAAATAAAATGGCAGCGTCTGCAGCCCCATCAAATGCTACAAGTTTGGGTATTCTTTTGAAAATTTTGATGGGCGAGATGAGGAGGTTGATGAGAAGCTAAAATACAAAAAGCGTGATAACGTGAACTGTGCCCACTTCATACTGTGTTCCTTACCCGCTCGAAGACATTTCAACAAGCGGTTTTGTTATCGATATATTACTTGAGCTGGAGAGATAAAGCATACACAGTGACCAAGCGACCCACAGTAAAGTGTACAGTTCGCCCGCATTTGCTACAAAAATACAGACAGGATACCCAACATTCTTTTTAAGGTTATGCAAATCACTTCGAGCGAATACACAGTGTCCCTACTCCTCATAGCGGGTAACCAAAACAATGTATGCAACGAATGAGTGGTTAGTTTGGTGAGGCTGTCTCCGCAGTCTTTTGATAGTTTTCCGCTGTGCTGCTACTTTGGCTTGCAGATGTTTAATGGTTTGCTTGTACTTCATTGATGGAGACATTGTCGCTGGCACACAGGAACGCACTGCAATAAACAAAAAAATGGATGTAAAAGCGAAGAACAACTAATCCCATACGAGCACTTTCCTCGCTCTTTCAGACCCAAGGTGCACAACTTTCTGTGCTGCAAAGTTTTCGGTTCCACTACCTAAAAACAAACCATTCACAATGTTGACAATGCACAAAAAAAATGAAAATCACTGAGAGCCCACCCTTACATTTTGTAAGTGCACACGTAGTGTCCTTTTGAGGATAGTTTCCTCAGAATGTCCTAAACATAAAATAGCACATTAAAAACAGCTGCAATAAAAGCATAGTCACCATTTTCTCTAGGGCACTCAGACGTGGAGCTGTTGGCAAAGACATCTTCTGGAGGGTCTTGTGAAGCTTGTTCAGTGCCTCGGACAGTGCTGTCGGAACAACCTTGCGAGCGGCCTGCGGAAGTCTCAATATCAATCCACTCTGGTGTTGAAGTGAACATACAACTTACCGGTCACACAAGTTCCTTTTGTGACAGCTGAACGACTGGTTAAGGTTTTCTCCGGCAAGACGAAGTCAGCAGAAATTCTTTCACCAGCTACAAGGGAGCTGCCACCTGCAGAGGTTTGGTCAACAGTCAATTTGGGTAAAAAAAAAAGAAATCGCGACACTGAACGCACCCTGTTCATCGGGGCACCTCAATGTGTGGGAGCCGCTTTTTGAAGCCTCTACCGCAGGTCCTGAAGAAATGAAATTACGACAATGTGTCAGTAAGAGGCTTAAAATAACACAAACTGAAGCTCATCCGCACCTTGCAGTGCAGCTTCTGCAGTCATGCCACAGTCACTATTTGAAGCGACGCTCAGAAAATCTGCATATATGTGCAGTTGGTACAAGTTACAAAGATTGTAGCATGGGGAAACTTAAACAACTCTTTCAAACGCATAAATTGGTAGAACGTGGAAGAAAAGAGAAGGCACCAACAAGGAAACAAGTAATTTGTGATTTTTGGAATTATCAACAGTGCCAGCTTTCACTGATGAAAGGTACAGTGCTCGCGTCCGTGGCAGACGCAGCACGCGTCGCCTCGGCTTGACGCCGTGCCGCCTATGCTATACTGCATACGTTGCACAATGTTCCCGTCTAGCCGCCGCATAGAGCCGCAAACTTTCTTTTTAGCGAACCTCCCCGTCCTTACAAGCTACAGAAAAAGGTTACAACTGCGTGAATGAGACGCCACGTAAGAAACAAACTCGCACACACGAAGCGCAACGTGTGTGTGTGCATCTTTCTATGTTTCTTGCATGGTGTCTTATTCGCGCAGGTGTAACCGTTTTCTGAAAAAATGACCCAACAAGACCAACAACATGTCATTCAAAAAGCTTCGCTTGAAAACGTGCCTCACCTGTTATCTCACGCTTGAAAACGCCGACGCAGCCGACGTTGACGAAAGCGACGAAAGCTTCTCGCTGTCAGTCATGCATGGGCTTGTCGCTGGGTGGATGGTGTGTATGACAGTACGGCTGAAGAAAAATAATCGCGTAAGGTGTGTTGAATAAATTGTTTTTATGTATAAAGAACATACCTAGTTTGGGCGTGTAATTATATTTTGTGAAAACAATTCTGTTGCATTGATTATAACTGTTTTTTTTTGCGCTTGCGCCCTCTGACGTTTGATGAGAGCACTAGTTGATTACGTAATCGTGACGCACTTCCTGAGGCCAGGTTTCGCGGAGTGTCCTCTCTTGTCTTCTTCTTTCTCTATGTAGCGCCTGTTATGCAGGTCATTTTCCTATTTATACGCATAGCAGTGTCGCTGGTTTGCGGCCATGAACTTGAACTTCCTGGCAAGAGTCAGCAAAGGGTTCATCAGCGCTCCTTATCTTAGCTTCATACTTTTAAAAGTGACCCCAGAATTTTTATTCTATTCTGCATACCATTTGCATTAGAAGACGAAAAGTGCGTATGATTAGAACGGAAACCACCTATACTAGAATGACTATCTTGCACAGCTGAATGATAGGCGCACCGCCGTTCAGGTGTAGGATCTAGACACCCGTTAAGCTTAGAGCCCGTTCTTGCGTTGAGCGGCCTCACCGTCATGCGGCGTAACCGACCGAGCGAACGAGTATGAAATCGAGATAACTGGAAGGAAGTGAGCGATTCGATAAGGAGAAGAAGAAGGAATAAAAGGACGCTATTTTCTGCCTTCCGTCGTGGAGGCATGGCTCGGCGCCTCTAGGGAAGGAGGAGGTAAAGGTGATAGAAAGAAAGAGAGAAGGTTGAGTAAATGGCAAGAGTGTGTCTTGTCACTCTAAGCTGCAAGACGAAGCCACGTCAAGGTCCATACTAGCCGCAAACGCGAGAAAAATTCGCAGGGCTGGTATCCTGAACTGTGTGGGAAAGAGGCAATCCTCCACCCTTGTCGCAGGGACACCGAGCAGACGGCAGGAAGCGCAGCAAACCGCCGTGTTAGCGACTGCAATGCCTAGTGCGTCGCTCGCTGGATTCCGTGCCGACCGAATGTGCCCTCGTGATCTCCGACGACAGCGCAGCTCTGGCAGACTGGATTGGTTCTACGCCATCTCCTGCCGCCGGTCCCCTACGACGACGTCAGCGCAGCTCTGGCTGACTTGATTAGCCCTATGCCTTCTCCTGTCGCCGAAAAGAGCTCTCGCAAGTGGTGCCCCGTCCTCGGACTCCTGTCACCGTGTTTCCATCTTTTATATCTCTCTTATGTCATCGCTCGCTGTCTTAGCGCATCTCTCTCTCTTTACCTTTAATTCTATCACTTTAATCTCTCCTCACCTTCATCCCTTGTGATCTACTGTTGAGGTGTAGCACGTTTATGCAGACAGTTGCGGGGCTCACTTTTCTTTCCTTTACCCTCTTATAACCACAATCTCAATGTCTCGTGCCTGCTGGAGCTTCTTGTCTCAGCGCAACGCATGCCTCTCCTACTCATGCACAAAACGGGGAGTTGACCTGCGAGGCTTGGGAGAAGAGGAGCCCCGCAGTGGTGGTCTAGAGGCTAAGGTACTCGGCTGCTGACCCCAAGGTCGCGGGATCAAAACCCGGCTAGGGCAGCTGCATTTCCGTTGGAGGCTGAAATGTTGTAGGCCCGTGTGCTCAGGTTAGGGTGCACGTTAAAGAACCCCATGTGGTCGAAATTTTCGGAGCCCTCCACTACGGCGTCTCTCATAATCATATGGTGGTTTAGGGACGTTAAACCCCACATATCAATCAATCAATCAATTGTGAGAAGAGGATGTGAGTTGGTCAAAGGGGCACTTCATGTGTTCCGCAACGCTGGCTTCTGGGCACGACGTCACTCCGTTCCACTCTCAAGCAAATTGGCTATGGCAGCTAACCTCGTCTCCACATAACGTGATTAAGCCTTTTGCTGCTTATCGCGAAGCGTGAAACGCTCAACAGCACAAACACTACGGTTCTGTCGCACAAGTAGCGGAGCGTATACATACGTGGATGCGGAGACGAGAAGGAACCGCTGCATCGGCGCTACAGCAGTCAGACCGTATTTCAGATATTAGATGTGGAGTTCTCTGATATACGAAGTCACGTCAACTCTAGACTAAGAAGATCGGAAAGAACACGCAATTCAGCGCTTCGTAAACGTCCGCACACCTGTGAGCAACGCGTCAGTTGTGATGCGAGCTAACATAAGCGCGCTAACAGGACAAGCATGTAGAACAACCTAATCGCTTTTAGCAGACGAGCATAGAGCAATAACGCAGTGATGCGTAGCACACTACGGTCGGTTACTGCCGGCTCCCCTCCCATAGACGATGCTGGCCCGCCTAAGAATTTGCGTATCATCGCGAAAATGAATGACTGCAGGGGTTCATACGTTCAGGCCCACAACGGCTTTTCCAGAATGTAGCGAAACCGATAACTTTTTCTTGACTATGAAGACAGTCAAATACAGGAAGGGGACGAAGGAAAGGTGTAAGTGACAAAGCCTCTCGTCACATGCAACCACAGTATTAACACTGCGCAACGCGTGCGCCACCCATACAGTGCAGCCTCTTTCAAGCACCGCGTAGCGTAAGCAATGTGTTCGCGCAAACGAAGCGCCAGACGTACAGATGCATGTTTATTGCAAGGAGGAAGAGTAAACGTTTATTCCACGAAATGTTATATCAATGCAAAAAAAAAAAGAATGATGCATTCCAGCCGCATAGCGAAACCGCCACCGACCGATACCCTCGTCGCAAAACTGTGCCTGGTGATCACCGACGCGCCATGAACCAGGAATAAAGCGTCAAGGTGCCCGTTAATGTTGGTTGGTTTCAACGCTCACGAGCGGGAATCACCACCAGCTTTACGCGCGTTCTGCCACTACAGATCCGAATCATAAAAAGTTTCAAGGTTCACACTGGGCGAGTCTTCAGCGCTGCTACAACGCGGCTATATTCTTACCCGCAGACACCCGTTGTGCGGATATGGCATGCGATGGCTTCGTGAAAGGGACCCTAAAGGCAAACATTTGGTCGATGTCGATTTCTGAAATAGCGGGCCAGAAACCTCGTAGTGCTACTTTTGTGCCAAGGAAGTTCTTATTTTAAAATACAATGATGTTTGAGTGGTCCGCATCGCGTTAGCACACTTCAAATTACCCGCCTCCAGGGGAACCTTTCACGTCACTGCTGCCGTGCACAACGTTGCCCGGTTTTACTGCGCGGCCACCGGGACTAGTAGCAGCGGAACGAAAGTAGCGGGAGCCACAGCAGCAACAACGCCTAATGAGAAATTTTCTGCCAGGACCTCCGAGATTCCCGGCATGTTTGGTTCAACTGGCCTCCGATAGATGACATGACCTGTCCAGTTTAACTAGAGTTACTGTATATGCTACCTTCAGTAACCCTAAGTTTAACCAGGCGAAAATCGAAATTTTGAACCATTTACGTCTTTCCCCATCGTAACGTCCGGCATTTCTTTTTTCCGTGAATCAAACCCCCCTCCCTCGTTAGCTACTGTTGAGGTGTCCTCCCTCTGGGAGACAGTTACGGGGCTCACTTTTCTTTTCTTTTGATTTATAATCAGCTCACCCCCCCCCCCCCCGGTTCCCGTTCGCAGAGCTCCCAGTGCACCATTTACAAAACCGTCGATGACGTTAATGTCTAAGGTAAGCGCGCAGGGTTTGCCCGGCTCGAGTAGAATCTTGTTAGTGAGATTCGCAAGCTCGGTATACGACATGCACGCCACTTTTTTGTAAGCTTTATCGACTTCCTACTGGTCACGGCTGTTTAGATACGTGTTATCTGCAGCTAGTTTCATCTGGTTTGTTTCACTCGCAAATATGTAGTGACGAATGCACCGGCGAAGTGCCAGGAGGAGCATCCGCGCTTTTGGCGAGTCGGTGAAGCCATCTCTTGTGCGGCCCAAGAGTCAGGCGCATGTTTCCAAGGCGTTTTAAGGTATTTAAGGTAACTATTACGATTACTTCTCAGTTATTTTGCTTAATTCTATAATTTTACACGTCATTCGTTTATTTACAGTCGGTATTGAGCATTGCGAGATTTATCTTCAGCCTGTACTGGCCACTTAATTTAGAGTGTGATTACGGCACATGACATGTACGGATGGACAACAAGTCGAGCCCCTAAAGTAATGCGCATTTGGAAGTTTAAGAGCACAGCTCTTGCGCAACTGTGCTTGGATTGAGCTCAATTGGCGCCGTCGTAACCGACAAAGCGCAAGAAGGAGAGAAGGACAGTGGCAAGATGACAAGTCCCGCGGGGACCACCCGCGGCGCAGTAGAGCACACCGTTGTGCGGTGGCCACGGAGGTCATCGATGACGTCGTCACCAATGGCTGCAGCGAAGGCTACACAAGCATGTGTGCGGCGCAGGTTGTGGAACGCACCCACACGCTGCCTTTCGTGGTCTCCCGGTTAGAGAGGCGGTATAACGCCTAAACTTATCGCAAAATCAAAACACCTAGGCTCGCTGCGCTCAGCATTCGCATCGACAGTATCGCAATCACTGGTGTTCTTTATTATTATTCTTGGGCTGCAGCCAAGATATATTAACTTTATGCTGAGCCACCACTGCCGATGCAGGCCTGGATTCAACATTCCCAGTCGTCCACGGGCGTAATAGTACCGAATCAGAGCACACGATATGCTGATGCATAGGTGTGCGCCAGGGGCATAGCCATGAAGTTGCACTCCCCCCCCCCCCCCGAGCTTTTTTTTTTTCGCCACGCATGCATAACGCAAAATGACCATTTACCTGCCCGGCCCTCCCTTTAAATCAAGGAAGTGGTCCTCCACCCCCCCACCCCCCTTAAAGAAAACGTCAGGCCTGCACGGAACCAGCAGCACAGTCCTAGCGAAAACTAGAAGAGTGGCCTTTCAGGGCCTTTTAAAGCTCTGTTTGAGTAATTGCTACAAGCGGACTTGCAGGGTACCTACTACGCTAGAAATTATCTTAATTTTTGTGCAAGCATTCACTATGTGATTCTTCGGTGAAGTGTTATACCCGCTACACACTTGCGAGGAATTTCGGGCAAATTTTTTATGCTTTGGCTGACGACGATGAAGAATTAAGCCTAGCGCTAATGTAATGGGCTGTACCATTCGACGAAACACTCGTTACGCAGTTGGCATTGTGTGACGCCTCGCTGTTTCTTTGCTGCTCTAAACGCTTTATTACACACATTAATGCGATTTTTTTTTCTGACATGAAGCCTGCCTAAGGTCAGTTTGCCACGGAGTTCCCTGCACTAGCGTAGCTCAGCGGTAGAACACTGGTCTGGCACGCAAGGGACTGGGGTTTCAATCCCATTTTGTCCTTGGTGCTTTATTTTTTTCCTCGCTTTGCGCGATAGTGGTTGTGGACATCGGCGGCGGCGGACAATAACAGCACACGTGACCCGAGTTGCGACCTCATAACAGCTTTCACTGTAAAAAAAAAATCTGCATATAACCCTAACATGCACAAGGGGCGTCCCCCCCCCCCCATTTTTATTTTTTATACATATACCTACAGCGCCCTCTGGGAGCATTGTTGTAGGGGGGTTTACAAATTCAAAGTACATTTAAATCAGTGTGGACAAGTTGAATTGCACGGCACTCAAAAAATAAAAACAAATCAAAAACACCTAAATCACAGCATACAATATCGTTATGTGACCACATACTCCTTTAAAAGGGAAGGAAACGCTGTGGAAGGGGCAGTCACAATGTTTTTTGGAAGACCGTCCCATTCGTGAATAGCTTTAGGAAAAAAAGTATTTGCATGCTGTTATGCCAGCGAGTCCTCGTCAAACGACCGTGCCTCTGAAAAAGGCAATCTGGGTCAAGGCCAGCCCGCAGTCTGCCTGGCGCGATCACCTCGACGGCGTGAACACGCGCGGCGCTCCTCTGGCCCACGTGCAGTGAGTCAGTTGCGCACGTGACAGCGAGCCGGCGTTCTCGTGCCTGGTGGTCTGACGCATGGCGCGGCGACCCCCATTGGCGGAATCTGCCCGGACGACCAGCGGCGCTTCTGATTGGACACTTTGGTTGGACCCGGTGTAAATAAAAGAAGCCCTGCGGCGCGTCGCGATCGGCGGTCCTATGTGAGAGGCGTCCCCGTGTCGGAGTGCCGACATGTGTGTGAGTCAGCGGTCTTAGGTGAAAGACTGACCTATGTGTTAGAGAGAAGAGCTCGGCTCTTCGAGTCTCTGTCGGCCCCAGTGCCGAAATTGTAACGCCTCTGTAAATATGCTGTACATAAACCTTGTTTAACTCACCGTCGTCTCGTCCGCTCATCTTATCAGCTCTGCGCAGAAGCAGTCGCGAGCTGATAAACATACGCTACCAAACGGCTGGTGACCTTCCCGGCGGAGTTGAAAGCAGTGGCGCCTCCGGGGCCGTGTTGGCGTCGCCGTCTTTCGCAACAGTGGTGGCTTCGGCGGGATCGGTCCAGCCTTCGCAACAGTGGAGGTCAGCGGCGGGATTTCGGAGGTGGCTACGCAACAGTGGTTGGCAGCTGCGGGATCGGCCGGCGTCAGCGACATCGATGCGGTGAGTGCCTGATGTTTTCCCCTCAGTTCACCAGACTACTCTAGCTCAGGTTGTAGTAGTTTAGAGAAAGGGCTGTGTGAAGCATTGAAGTGAGCTTTGATCGTTTCAAGCCAAGTTGAAGTGCTTTGAAACCAAAGTTAATGCGGAGGTGGTAAACACGGGAGGGTGAAAAATTGCTTGCGCGTCTTGCTAGTAGGCTTATAGTGGGTACGGCAAGTAGATTCTTAACAGGGGCAAACAGCAAGAGGCTAGTGTGAACGATGGAGAACCTTAAAGTGAAGGAACTCATCGAAATTTGTGAGGAACTCGGCATTACTTTGGGCCGTGCGAAACGAAAGCAAGCGATCCTTGATATCATGAAGGATGAGGGAGTGTCGGCTGAGGAAGTCGATGAGGCCTGGGTGGATATTAAAGCACGCCGTGAGGAGGCTGAAAGGCGAGAAGTAGAAGCTCGCGAAGAGGCTGAAAGGCGCGAAGCTCGCGAACGTGAAGAAGCTGAAAGGCGCGAACGTCGCGAGGAGGCCGAGAGACAAGAGCGCCTTGAGATCAAACGACTAGAATTGGCAATCCTACAGTGTTCGCAGGCGCCTAGCGTAGCTTCTCCGACGATTCAGGTCAGCGGTTTTAGAATTCGGGACCAACTGCCACCGTTCGTAGTAGGCGAGGACATGGCGAAGTATCTCGTCAAGTTTGAACACGTCTGTGAGCGAAACGCTTTGGAGCGGCCTCTTTGGGCGCGGAACCTGCTAGCTCTTCTTCCCGGCGAAGTGTCCGACGCGATAACTTGCTTGTCGAGGGAAGCGTTTGAGAGCTATGACGAGGTTAAGGAAGTGCTCTTGAGACGTTATAAGTTGTCACCCGAGGCTTTCAGACAAAGGTTCCGGTATGCTGAAAAGGGGAATGAGTCACACGTTGACTTCGCGTTTCGTCTTAAAGCCGATTTAATTGAATGGCTCAAGGGCGAAGGTGTTTATGACGACCGCGATAAAGTGGTGGAATGCGTTGCATTGGAGCAATTCTACCGCTGCATCGAGGAGGATGTCAAACTTTGGCTGCAGGACAGACTTGGGGACGTACAGTTAAACAAGGCAGCAGAGTTAGCTGAGGAGTATTATACTCGCCGAAAGTTGCACAGCAGGGCAGTGCGCGTTGAAAAAGATGAGAGAAAAGAGGGCTTTTCCAGGCAACCTGATCAACGGAAACCCGTTCCGCACCGTAATTTCAAAAAGGACCCATCTCTTACTAAGGACAGTGTAGGGGAAGGGCAAGCAGAAGCGGAGAAATCGAGTGAGGTTTCTACCACACAGGCATTTGAATCGGAAAACAAACGGAAGCCGCTAATCTGCTACAACTGTAAAAAGGAAGGGCACATCGCGAGAAACTGTCAGGAAAAGTTTGCCTTCGCAACGATCCGAGAATCAGAGAAAAACATTCGGTTGTTGGAGCCGTATCTCCAAGAAATTAGGGTGAATAAGAAAACGTGCCGAGCACTTAGAGACTCAGCGGCAACCATGGACGTTGTCCACCCTTCATTGGTGTCTCCGGATGACTTCACAGGAGAATGCGCGTGGATCAGGCAGGTCGCCGAGGAGCAGAGTGTTCGCTTACCAATCGCCACCGTTGTCATTGAAGGCCCGTTCGGTAAGCTTTGCACCGAAGCAGCGGTGTCTGCCGCGCTGAACGATCGTTTTCCTTATCTTTTCTCCAACAACTCGGAGCAGCTTCTCAAAGAGCAGGGCAAATCGTTCTTCCCCAACTTAGCGTGCATGGCTCTCACGCGATCGCAAACTCGGAAGCTATCGCGGCAGCTTGATCTGGTTCCATGCGGTGAACTCTCAAGTGACCTTGTCGGCGGGTCGACGGAACCCCAGAAAGGAAAGTTTCCGCATGAGTCATGGGAGCAGTCACGCGAGCGGCCCGTCGTCGACACGACCGGCGCGGTTTCCGGAGAAAGGGGAGACGACGTGGTGCCATTGAGTCAGAGCGAGAGGGTTGCAACGCTCTCGCCTGTAGCGGAAAGTTGGAGCGAGCTGCCGAGAGTTGATCGAGAGACGCTCATTGGAGAGCAACGTGAGGATTTCTCGATTGAAGCGCTAGTGGAAAGCCAAATTGAAGCGCGAGTGGAAAGCCAGAAAAACGCGGCAAAAGTGCTGTCGAAGGAGCACTACGAGAAATCGGGGAAGAAGCGCGCTTTTGAAGTTGATAATCAGGTAATGCGGCTGCAGCCACCCAAAAGGAACAAGCTTGAGGTTGATTGGGAAGGGCCCGCCACAGTATTATCGAAGCCTTGCGATACAACTTATGAGGTGCAAGTAGGAAGGCGGCAGAACAAAATTTACAACTTGATGAAACCCAATGTTCAACATCAAGCGGTCGTAAATCAGCTGTTGAAGGCTTCAGAGGAAGAGGAAGCAGAAAATTTGAGTTCTAGCGAGGTGATCGAAGGGGGATCGAAAGTAATCCGGGAGCAGATAAACCTAGAGCCTAGCTTAAGTGAAGGAGGACCTGAGAAAGAGGACCTGAGAAAGATTGGTTCCGAGTTTGAAGACGTGTTTTCGGACCGCCCCGGAAACACGAGGGGGATCGAACACGATATCGAGCTAAGCGGTGAGGAGCCAGTCCATAGCAAGCCGTATCGTTGTTCTCCTGTGGAACGTCGCAAGTGTGAGCCGCTCTTGGTACCGCATAGGTATCGTCGCCTAAAAGTGACCGGTTACTGAGATGGAGCGTGGTACTCCGACAGGGCAACTTTGACGTTCGCTAAAAAAAAAAAAAAGAGAAAGCTATACGCTAATGCAGGTGCATTGAGCAGTGCGTTCCAGCTAGTAACTTCTCAACCTTTCGGTTTCTGGCTGGTGATTCGGGGCAAAATTTTGACCTCATCACGACCTGGGCTGAGCGCTCTCGTTCAGAGTGATCTCAAGGGGCCAACTTTATGTGGTATTCTAATTCGTTACGTTGTTGTACGTGGAAAAAAAAAATTGAGTTGTCATTTTAAGAGTCTTTTGTCCCACATGTGCCTCTTGATGTAGGGGGAACGAAATTCCGATAGACACGTAGATAGGTATTTGTTGTTCTATACTTTGTCTGGTGTTCTGTTGGGTGACCGAGGGCACTTGCTTGTGTCGTGTGTTGTCTGTTGTCGAACCGTTCTTAGCAAGTTGCAGAACCATCGACAAGTGCTGAAACCGAAGATGGTCGGAAGAGACGAGCGAAGTTGGCCAGCAAGTTGTGGCGACAAGCCCGTGGAGCTGGGATCCGTCGTCAAAATGGGATGTGTTCCCGGAACAGTCTGGAGCTGTAGTCTCCCCATGGCCCTGGAGGCGAACCTGGAGGGACCTGGCGAACGAGCGCACCTGACATCCGAGCCCCGTGGAAGCAGCTCGTCTTTCCGGTGCATTGTCTGGCGGCGGGGGTGCTGTTATGCCAGCGAGTCCTCGTCAAACGACCGTGCCTCTGAAAAAGGCAATCTGGGTCAAGGCCAGCCCGCAGTCTGCCTGGCGCGATCACCTCGACGGCGTGAACACGCGCGGCGCTCCTCTGGCCCACGTGCAGTGAGTCAGTTGCGCACGTGACAGCGAGCCGGCGTTCTCGTGCCTGGTGGTCTGACGCATGGCGCGGCGACCCCCATTGGCGGAATCTGCCCGGACGACCAGCGGCGCTTCTGATTGGACACTTTGGTTGGACCCGGTGTAAATAAAAGAAGCCCTGCGGCGCGTCGCGATCGGCGGTCCTATGTGAGAGGCGTCCCCGTGTCGGAGTGCCGACATGTGTGTGAGTCAGCGGTCTTAGGTGAAGACTGACCTATGTGTTAGAGAGAAGAGCTCGGCTCTTCGAGTCTCTGTCGGCCCCAGTGCCGAAATTGTAACGCCTCTGTAAATATGCTGTACATAAACCTTGTTTAACTCACCGTCGTCTCGTCCGCTCATCTTATCAGCTCTGCGCAGAAGCAGTCGCGAGCTGATAAACATACGCTACCAAACGGCTGGTGACCTTCCCGGCGGAGTTGAAAGCAGTGGCGCCTCCGGGGCCGTGTTGGCGTCGCCGTCTTTCGCAACAGTGGTGGCTTCGGCGGGATCGGTCCAGCCTTCGCAACAGTGGAGGTCAGCGGCGGGATTTCGGAGGTGGCTTCGCAACAATACGTTGATGTTCGGCACATATATTTACACACTTTCAAAGGATGGTCCCGTCGTGATGAGATGTATGTTGGTGGTCTGATGTATTTGCCTTTATCAATCCCAGTTTTGTCGTTTACTAGGTTGTGGAAAAGACATAGCCTAATATATTTACGCCTAGAGGAGAGTAACGGCCAACCAAGTGAACTAACAATTTCGCTAGAGCTTCTGGTGAAGTCGTAATCACCCGTCACAAACCGGGCGGCCCGTTTCTGAATGCGCTCCAATGCACCAATATTTAACTTTGCGGCCGGGTCCCAGACAGTGCAAGCATATTCTAAAATCGGGCGTACATTCGACACGTAGAGAACTTGTTTAGGAACAGTTCCCTATCAGAACCCTTTCCCTATTCCCGTGAAGGGTGGCGCATAGTGGGCCACATGTATTCACTCAAGTGAACATGCAGTTTTGGAATAGCATACGCGCAGCTTTGCGTTAGCGTTTGAGCATGCGTCGTACACTAACCTCTCGCAGGACCCCTTTAAGTGACGGTGATGGCGGGCAACCGCAAACTTTTCGTACGCTATTCACGTGTCTGCAACCGCTTTGCGGACGCAGCCTGTCAAGGAAAATGGCTGGCAGGCTGCACCCGCAGAGCTGCTGCGGACGCCCAACTAAATCTGTTTACAAAACAGGGATAAGGCCCCGCAGGTTTCGATCAGTAATGGTGGCCAAATGCTGTATTCCAAGAACTGTTTACTTTCCATGTTAACTCCCAGAACGCCTGGGACGAAAGGTCTGCCTTTGTGAGAACTAAGTCATCGTTCCATTTGCATTTCTTCAGCATTTGTGAAGCATTCATTTTGTCTTTTGGACTCTACCAACAGGTGGAAGGAAGGGCGGCGGAAAAATAAAAATTTGCCCCCCCCCTCCCCCACCCAATAGGTAAACCTGTACACGCAAATGCTACGAAACATTTAGTTTGGGTGACGATGGAGGCTGCAATGAGATGTCGTTGAAGTTGCGAATGCCTTTGTCCGTCAGGACAGCATATGACTGTCTCAAGAGCGTCTTTTATGGACGCCTTGTTCACTTTCCCCCAACCTCAAAATGGAGGAGACGCTGATAACCGTATACTGATAAAATGAACAGAAATGCCGTCAATTCAGTATGTTTGCCGAATTAGGAGGCACCAAGTTACATTGCCCAAGGCGAACTTATGTACATACAAAATACGAAACGACCCACCCAATATTCATTGCCACGGAAAACAATTTTAAAAAATTGAGTTTTTCCCAGCTAGGGAACGCAACCAACACAAGGGACAACGAAACCAGCTTTTTGAACTTGTCACTGTTAAGTTGATCTCAGCTCAACAGTCTACCCCACGGTATACCCCCTTATGCAAGTCGGAAAACGGCAGCTTATACAAAAAAAAAAAAAAAACAAGGCAACCAAACTCTTAGTTCAACCAAACTTTTAATATGACTGATAAAGCAAAAGTTACATGGAATGAAAGCAAAACAGCGATGTCTTTTCGCAAAACACTTCCAGTGCGTGACCCACTCTGTCAGCATATGAAATGTTCGTGCTGTAACCTTCGACATCTGCAGCGCGCCGGAGCGCCCGTTAAAAGTCACACTTGTTCGGTCCAACACTGGCTGAGTCATTCCAACCATCGACATCACGCAGCGGAGGTATGTATGCAGCATCGAGTACATGATAACACCTAGGCGGTTCGCAGGATCAGGTGAACGCCGGACTCCGTGAACACGGGCTCGGACAGCTCGCCCACGTTCAGCGCGAAGGCAGCTTCCTCGAAACGCTTCTGCGTAGCACCGCGGCCGAAAATACCCAGGTCACCTTTCCTCTTCGCAGAGTTGCAGTCGCTGTACATTACCGCCATCTCTTCGAACTTCTTTTCGCCGGACACAATCTGGTCGCGGTAGCGCTCGATGAGGGCAAGCGCTTCGTCTCGCGTTCGGGTGATATGTTCTTCGCGCCATGAGGAAGGCCGGCGCGACTCGCAGTGCTTGAGTAGTATGTGCGAACACCGTACTTGAGCGCTCCCGACGACTCCCAGGTATCCGACCTGCGCAGGCTCTTTTGGAGTGTCCCACTGGCTCTCCATTGTGAGAGAATTCAGATAATAAACTTCACCCGTTGATCGACTCAGCCGCTTTTCCCAGCCCGCCGGAAGATCGCAAGAACCACCACCGGCCTCCATTTTGCTGCTCTATATGGTATTCTAATGACACCGGACTAGTTACGCAACTCTGCACACAGCCTTGCTGACGTCCGCAAACAATCCCGCAACCGTGGCGTGAATTTTCCACTTGGCATTCATCACGCCACCTTTCTGTCAAGGTTAAGTTTGTCTTTTTGTGTTTTATCAAGTGACTAAATAAATTACAGTTTCCGTGCACGAGGTTGCTGGGTTACAGTTGCAACGTTGTTATTAAGCTTTATTTGTAGGCAGACGAGAATACAGATACAAATAGATAACAAGATGCAAACACGCTCATTCAACTGATTGCCGCGGCAGTCGCGTGCGACGTGCGCGCCAATTACAGGTGAAGCGGATAGCATCCACAATAATGTCGGAAGTTGTACCGTTGCGCTTGATTGCACTACATGGGCCGTTTCAGTTTATTCAGTGCATCAACCATGGCGTGCGTTTTTGTGCGCGTGGATTTGAGCCGCCCGAAATACTCGACGAACTTTGTATAGTCGGGCGATGGCGCTTCTACCACGGAAGAACTATATATCTCCTTGCTGGTTCTCTGACTTACTGTATAGAAAAAAGAAAAAAGAAATGGGTGGTGCTTGGCGGTGCCCAGAATCGCGAGTATCCCCGCGAGCAAACACAACATAACTCCATGCAATCGATGACAAGCAAAATGTAGATGCGCGGAGTCACTATAAACAGCCATTTACCCTCGCGTGACCACACTTTGCCATAAATGTAAATGCGCTTTGTGATTATATCATATGACTTCACTTAATTATTAACGCTGAGGCCTCCTCCGAAGCTACCTTTAAGAGTGCTTTCGTTGAAAAAAGTAAATGAAAAGAAAAAAGTGTTCGGACTGGATGTAATCGCTTTTTATTGGGAGAGGGGCGTTATGACTCATAACATATGATGTAGTGTTATGGGTGTCTGGAATATACTGCCCTCAAGATAACGGCGAGATGAAATGATGGTACGGAGCAAAACGCCAAAAGCTCAGGCCAGAGCTTCGAAAAGAAGGTTCAAAGGCTATTCAAGGTTTGTTAGAGCAGGAGCAGCTCTGTATTATACAAGCATGAAGTTCAATTCATTCGGATCTGCACGTTTCCTACAGAGATCAATATGCGCAGAAGTAATCAAACACGAAAAAAAAAATGGGGGGGAGATGCTTACATACATCTTACCTATAATGTAAACTATGAATGCCTGTGAGCAAATGAAATCCTCGTCAAAGTAAAACAAGAATTCAGCAGTAATCAGCATACATCAAACAGAAATTTAAGCGACCCGCTGATTGTTCTTCAGATGCATGTTTACCTTGTAGAAAATACGTTGATTTCGTATTCGTCGACTCAATAACACATTTGCATATTCGATTCCAGCCTCCGTCAGTCTCATATCTCGTTCTAATTACATTGTCTACTTACTTCTAGTTATTCACTTTGGGCTACAGGAGGTTTACGCCACTTTTCATTTATGGTTATATGACACCGACAACCACATTCTGTAAGGCTTCCTTCGCGAGAAATGAATGAAAATGCACATGTGCTGTCGGCAGGTGGAGAGGCGTAACTTCAAAATGAGTTCATTTCTTAAATGAAGGTCCACAATACGCGTTATCACTGAGGCTGAAAGCACGGAAGGAGCACAGAAAATGACTAAATATACATAAGAAAAGTCTTGTTCAGCTACGCAGCCAATCAACCCTGAAAGTGCTATAGGCACTTTAGGATCCGTTTGATTGAGCTTGCTTGCTTTGATGAGCGTCGACAGCGCCGCACGAAGGTTTTTCTCTCCCGATGATGGAGTTATGAGCGCCGCATTGAGAACCTATCACACGTTCTCCCATAGTGTTTCAATTGATTGGCATAGGATGTGAATTTTCCAAAGAAACGCAGTAGCTCTGACAAACGCCGTATAGGCGTAGTTGTTGAATATATGCTTTTGAATGCTGAAGTTCTTAAGAGTTGCACTTAAAACGCCTTCCGCTTATGTCGAACTCGAGCCGTTAAAACAACGTTTTCGTCACTTTTTCAAACATTTTCATCACTTAACTCCTTCGAGGTCTTCACAACGCGGGACTTGCGTTCCGGCTCGCAGAATTCTGCCTTCTGCCGACGAATAAGCGTTGTAGTCTGTCAAATCGACTCAACATTACGATTTTGTCGTCATAATCTCAAAGTTAAAAAAAGAAAAAGTAAAATATTATATAGGTGACCAAGACGAACGTTATGCCAACGTTATATCATGTATACCTCTGTTTCACGCGCGCGAATCAATGGCGAAGAACGAATGTTGTTTACCGGGGTCGAGTGGGAAGGCCGATGACAAAAGGTGGGGAACTTATGCCTTGCATTTTAAATATGTTTGCTTCATGGAGAAGGGGTGGGGGGTGGGGGGGGGCAGGGGAGACAAAATTGAAGATTCTGTTTCCCTCCCCCTCCCCCTTACTTGCACAAATGCTGAATTCGCTCCGTTACTGGCCTATCATATGCTACAACACACAGACGAAAAAAACGCGCCACGAACGGAACCACCACTAACCATTTTTTGTTGTTGTTGTACCTCAGCAGTTTCTCCCCAATACGAAAGGTTTGATAGCTGATGTCGGCCTTGTTTCTCATGACAAACGGGATTGCCCAAGCGCCATTCCTGACCGACAGTGTTGTTAAATTTCAGTCGACGGTACGAAAGGGGACCAGCATATTCAATATCTGCGTTCAATATACCTCCCCATGACGCAGACCCGCTGTAGTACATAGGTCGAGGAAGGCTGGGCTGCTGGACTGCGCGAACTAAAACCAAAGTGCCCCACCACAACCGCACTGCGCAAGCGAGCTCGTATAGTTGTGAAATGAGCCTCGGACAGTTCGGAAACGCTATACGACGCGTGTAAAAAAATATTTCGCGAGGTGTGATCAGCGATCTAGGCAGAAAGCATTCTACACGAGCTGCGTTGAATCGTTATTGGCACTCGCGTGCGAGAGTTTCACCCCACCCAGACCAAATAAAACATACGAACAAACAAACGAGCAACAAATAAATAAATAAATTTAAAAAACAAATGCGTTTGCGTAACGCTATTGAAAATTTTGACGAAAGAAATGGGCGTTGATTGGGGAATGACCCAACGTACGCAATATGGACCGCAAATTTTGCAATCACTCAGAAAGAAAGAAAGAAAGAAAGAAAGAAAGAAAGAAAGAAAGAAAGAAAGAAAGAAAGAAAGAAAGAAAGAAAGAAAGAAAGAAAGAGTATTTGAGTGAGAAAGAAGGTAGTTTTGATCCTCTCTGTAAAACCGTCCGATCTAGTTTCGGACAATGGCTCACTGTAATTTGTATTCGCTTGCGGGTCAGTTCGCGTGAGAAATCGTTCTGGTTGGCTTGCGAACTGATATTCACAAAACTGTGGCAGACCAAGGCTTGCGGCTATAATAACCGACTTAAATAAAGAAAAAAAGCTACGAGTGATATCATAAAACGACATAAAAAGAGAAAAAAAAACGCACAGCGGCGAGATGATGTATATCTTGACCTGCGGCGAACTAATGCATTATTCTTGAGCTAAAGAAGCTGTGCTACAGTGTTACCAAAGAAAGACCTGCTGTGTAGACGCAGATTAGGACGGGACGAGAGCAGAACTGAATGCATCTAGTGGAAGAGACATCGATAGAAACGCAAAATACAAAAGGCCGAGCGGCCTTTTCATCCAAAGGCGTTGGGATGGCAAATCGGTTTCTTTATTCCTTCCGAGTTGCGGTGTAAAGGATTTTCACGACGTTGTCTGGCAGCGGGGAGCTGCATAAAAAGGCGTAAAAAAGTTTATAAAAAATAATTGAAAAAAATATATATCCGCCCTTTTTCTTCGTCAATCGATACCGTCAAATCCATGTCTGGCGAAGCCTTTCATTCCCGGGTAATGCGGCACTGTGGTGCTTCTATGATACGTGATCGTGTCGTATATTCAACGGATGATAAGCCCTGCACCCCCCGCACCCCCGACCTACTTTGTGTCCGCCCCTTCCTCCACACGGGACCCTGTATATATAGGGAACTCTCAAGTTTTCACCTCGTGCCGGCGTCTTTCACGATTCCTTGTACTTTTTTCTTCTTCTTTCTTCTATTTATTTTGGAAACTCGCTTTGAGTTCTCAGCAGCAATCTACGCGGGTTCCCAACGAATGGCAAACAGAAACTGAGTGAAACACACACACACACACACACACACACACACACACACACACACACACACACACACACACACACACACACACACACACACACACACACACACGCACGCACGCGCACACACACACACACACACACAAAAAAAGAAACGTCATTTCTTGCCGTACTTAGGTTGCTTACGTCGGCAGGCACATGTAAAAACTGATGTTAATCTTATTTTCATGTAGCGCCATCTTCGAGGCTTCTATTTTATGTGGAAAGAATAGACAGAAAAATAAAAAAAGTTTGGAGATTGCTTAACGCAGCGCCGCCGCAGTGTGCTGGCCTCTTTATGCTGCGAAATGAGGCTCGAATTGTGTGGCCTGCCGTATAGCTGCTGCCGGCGTACGCAAAGTGTTCCTCTTGTTTTAGTAAAGAAAAGAACGTTGCAAATGAGACCGAAACATAAACGTATACATCGCGCCGAGCGAAATGATGTAGGAGCCCAAGCGACGGAAGCGCAAGACAAATAATACCACAGGACAAGCCACTGAAGGCACCGGACTGCAGCGCCTTGTGGTGTGGTCTTCTTTTAGAATAATAATATCCGGGGCTTCACGTCCCAAAACCCCGATATGAATATGGCCGGGGGACGCCGTAGTGTGGTGTTCCAGAAATTGTTGACCGCCTGGTGTTCGTTATAACGTGCAGTGACATCGTACAACACACAGGGCTCTAGCATTTCGCCTTCACCAAAACGCGACCGCCACGGCCAGTATCGAACCCACGACCTTCACGTCAGCAGCCGAGCATCGCAGTAACTGATCCACTATGGCTGATTCTGTTTTTGTTTTTTGTTTTTCTGTATCGCGCTTCCGTCTTTCATCATCATCATCATCAGCCCGACTACGTCCACTGCAGGACAAAGGCCTCTCCCATGTTCCGCCAGTTAACCCGGTCCTGTGCTTGCTGCTGCCAATTCATACCCGCAAACTTCTTAATCTCGTCTGCCCACCTAACCTTCTGTCTCCCCCTAACCCGCTTCCCTTCTCTGGGAATCCAGTCAGTTACCCTTAATTACCAGCGGTTATCCTGTCTACGCGCTACATGCCCGGCCCATGTCCATTTCCTCTTCTTTATTTCAACTATGATATCCTTAACCCCCGTTTGTTCCCTAATCCACTCTGCTCTCTTCTTGTCTCTTAAGTTTACACCTACCATTTTTTTCTTTCCATTGCTCGCTGCGTCGTCCTCAATTTAAGCTGAACCCTCTTTGTAAGTCTCCAGGTTTCTGCTCCGTAGCTGAGTACCGGCAAGATACAGCTGTTATATACCTTCCTCTTGAGGGATAGTGGCAATCTACCTGTCATTATTTGGGAGTGCTTGCCGAATGTGCTCCACCCCATTCTTATTCTTCTGGTTACTTCAATCTCGTGGTTCGGCTCTGCGGTTATTACCTGCCCTAAAAGTGCACTATTACCTATTTCGAAGCGCTTCCGTCTTTCGCACAGCTTTAAATATTAACGACACATATGAGCGCGATGGCGCATTTCGCCCGTTCTACAAGCGTTTAAAGCACACGACTTACGGCACACGACTTACGGCCTAGAAGACGCGGACCTCAAATGTGCACTGTCTGTATCTTTAATGGTAGTTTCACCTGCGTTGTCGCCCCGCCGCGGTGGTCTAGTGGCTAAGGTATACTCGGCTGCTGACCCGCAGGTCGCGGGATCGAATCCCGGCTGCGGCGGCTGCATTTCTGATGGAAGCGGAAATGTTGTAGGCCCGTGTGCTCAGATTTGGGTGCGCGTTAAAGAACCCCAGGTGGTCGAAATTTCCGGAGCCCTCCACTGCGGCATCTCTCATAATCGTATGGTGGTTTTGGGACGTTAAACCCCACACGTCAATCAATCACCTGCGTTGTCGTGCGCAGTGAACTTACAGAAAACTCGTAAATGCGGATGCGAAGCGGATGATAGACCCGAGGTACGTAATTCCCTATGGCCTGGTGCTGTTCCGTACCATGAAGAAAAAGCCGAAATTTTACCGGGACTTCCGGCACATTCTGGTTGCTCGAAAGATATCTTGCGAGTAGACAGTTCAGACGCTTGCGAGTATACTTGTTGTTTCTGGTGGTGGCGTCTATGCTTTCTTCTTTTGTTTGTACACACACGCACACACACGCACGCATGCGCGCGCGCGCAGCATTTAACAGCGAGCTTTAAAGCATGCAATTTCTCGCGAAATATCGTTGGTCACACCACAGCGTGGATGATAAGTGGTAGCAGGGGAAACAGGCAAGCCAGAAACTGACCGTACCCAACTAAGGCCTGACATCGATTATCGTTATTATTATTATTATTATTATTACAGGCGACATATTGATGATGACGACTTATTTTTATCAATATTCCTTCTGTAACGGCCACGTCAACCTGTGGTCACCTGGCATTTTTCATCGTTTTCTTTTATTACGAAAAAGCAGTGCTTATATGAACTTCAACTCCAGCGTATATACTATTTCTATTCTTTATTTCTATTATTTGACACATAACTGTTGCAATTATTCAATTTTCTCCCTTGTTTATAGACATATGGATGTATGTTTGGAGCACACTCTTTACAACGGTACTTCAACGGAACGGTGACAAGTGTGCCGCCAGACTCGTCAAATCTGGAAAAAAAAAAAGTTTTCTCTCTCTTTTTTTTAAGTTGGCTGAATGTCCTAATTTTCAATTTATATGAAATCTGTCTTAATTAAGATGAGAAAATAATGCGAATATATAGCCCAATTCTCTGCCCTTTATGGAGTAATGTCCTCATTTTCCCCACTATCTATTTTTGTCTTTCCTCTTAGTTTTTTGCCACCAATTATACTCTTACCATCTCTTACTTCTATCGCGGGCTTGTTCAGCTTTCCATTGTCGTCCCTGAAAACCAAAGCTTCACGTAGGCGATGTAGGCTCACGCCCAAGCGTACACCTGAGTTTATATCTCCACATTCAATTAGGACATGCACCGTCGTTCCCTTGATCATCGGACAACGTGCGCCCTCCGTTGACGCGAAACTCAAACGACGCGAGGACGCGCAGCGTTTGAATTCAACTACCACAGCGCATCAGGCAGTTCTAACGCGCTATCAGGCCCACCAAATGGCACGCACATCTCTGATTTTCAGTGGTTGGCGAACATAGAAAGCGAAATCACAGCGTGAAATCGACACTCGCGAATGTTCAACGTACCACAACTTTTGTCCAAATGGGTTTAAAACATAAATGCTTGGTTTACGACATGCTGTTCTAATTTTCGTTGTAACTGTCAGTTTAAGCAGAAGCCTTCTCTCCAAAAGAACGTAAAATAATTGACATTTCAGAAACTACAAACAGTACAGTACTAGAGAAATAACTGCGCATTTGAACAACGCAAAAAAAAAAAAACACGCATAATCTTGTCGTGTTTCTAGGAATGGGCAAGTATTTGGCCGCTTCGAATATTTTAAAGAATATTACAGTACTATATTTCGATTCTACACGAACTTATAGTATTCTAAAATACGAAGTATTCGATATATATGTGCATTAAAGCGCATAGAGCTCGCTCTGTAAATGTAGTTTCACTGCAGCGTATAAATGCTATGCCGTAAAACAACTTATTCAGGCAAGTTCCGCACTGCCGCGATGCCACACTTTAAGGCGAAATATGCATACAACCACCACCTCAATTATTTATTTTTAAGATTAAGACAGTTATGCGGGCTTATTAGCGCTAAGTATAACAACCCCTACAACTGAACGCACTGTACCAGTTATAACCTGCCCCCGACTGCTGTATATTTCTTGATACCATTAAAAGTTAATTTTAGTTCACTTTGATCTAGGAAAAGAAAAAAAAAAAAAACGCCAGGCCTGCGCGGAAGGCGCAGCACAGTCACCGCGAAAGCTAGAAGAGCGGCCTTTTAGAGTCTTTTTTAAAACACTCATTGGGTAACTGCAGCAAGCACATTAACAACTTAACAAAAGCAACACCGGTGTCGCAAATAATCCTACAGAAACAAAGTCAAACCAACATATATTGAATTTGCATATAACAAATTATTGTGTATATCTAGCAGTCAAAAAATTCCTTTGAAATAGTTTCAATTTGTAAAACATTTTATATATCAAATGACCTATATATTACCTTTTTTGTGGGCCCCTTCAGATTCGATATGTTTGAGTATGACTGTAGTATGTGCCGGCCTTTGAACATAACAAGCCGTACCCTATGTGGCTAACAGCAAATCAAGGTACAAATGTAAAAGAGTTCGCTAATATTTCTGTTGAAACAGACATGCTGAAGAACAAAGCCAGGGAACAAAGATAAATCTCATTCTATTTTATTATCTTTACAATAATTCTTCTACGTTGACAAGAAGGCAATGCGAAACGCTACTGCATCTCCATGAATTACTATGATCTCGTGAGATGTGCTGCAAGTAGAAAGAGAGGGAGATTATTGTCAGCTTGTAAGAAATGTACCAGTATACAGTAAGAAATATACAGGGCGTCCTAACTATCACGCCGCGTGATTTTAAAAAAAGGAAAGGTGTTACCCGAGTAGCAGCTGCTACTATTTTTTTCGTTATATAGTTAATTAATTAGTCGATCATATTTGTAACTGAAAAAGTACTCGCTTGATCATCAAAATGTGAATAAGGTAGATGTTTGCTTGTTGAAATGACATCTGTCCCATCTAATTTCAGTAACGTACTAATTGTGTGCTCTTTTTTTTTCTGTTAGTAAAGAAAGACCCCGAAATACAAAAAATAACTTTTGACTAGACCGCCGGGCGTATTAAAAAGAAGCACCCTCAAAGCACCTCACCTTGAAATAGCCAGTAGCAATCAAGGAAATGTAGAAAGAAAAAAAATACGGATTGCACTATCTGCCACTTACATTTCTTACACAGTCAAGCTGTAATGCTCCAATCCTGAACACTGTTCCAGCCATAAGAACAATTGACCGTGAGATATGAAATGTGATAGCAATGTAAAATCAAGAGGAAGGAATTGCTGCAAAACTGTGATACAGGTTGTTAGCACCAGACCTGTGTTCTTCGCAATGTGCAAAACGCTGTCTTGGGCAATGGAAAAAGGCGAAACGGTTGCTTCAAGTAAGATTATTTGAGGGTGCTGCTTCATTTTGTGGGTGTGAGTGCAGTCATGTGGTATTTTTCATATTTTGCGGGCTTTTTTTATTCATAAATATGAATGATCCCGCAATTGATACATTGTTAGAAGTAGCAGACAGGCGTCATTTCAACAGATGCGCATCTGCCTTGTTGACATTTTGATAATAAGGTGAGTACTTTTCGAGTTACAAATATAATTAGAATACATAGTTAATCATCATTAGCGAAAAAATTAGTAGTGACTACTTTAGTATAGTGGGAACAATATGCATTAGGTTTTCTTTGCATAACGCCATTCCTCTTTTTTAAAATCATGCAGCGTGATAATCGAGACACCCTGTATACTAAGTATTAAACAATCACAGCACTGTTTTTTATGAAATCCCACACGGGCTCATGCATTTTTGTGCAGTATTCAGGAAGACACCAACTCTTCAGTCAACCAAAAAGGCTATGCTGTAAGTTCCAACACTAAATGTGTATTTAATTAGCACATATTATCTAAAAGATATACATCCATGAATAAATAGAAAGCTTTCTCATATTAGGCAAGAAATATCATAAAATAATTAACTTTAATATACTGCAATGCACAGAAATTATTCTCTTATTGCTTAACTCAGGTGTGTGACCGCAAAAATGGAATTTGGAGCAATTTTTGGAGTAGCAAAATGTTACTGTTAGAGCACAAAAATCCAGATTTGGAGCAGGTTACAGAGAGCACAACATTCACTTCTTATCACAAAAGACCATATTTGGAGCAGTATGAAAAAGAAGTATTACATTTAGAAAAAAGATATGTACAACTTATTAAACATGCCCTAAATCGTGCAGTGTGAGTAAGAGACCTACTATTTCAAAAAATTAGTATTATGAACCACCTCACTGAGCAAACAATGATAACATCCGCACTAGCATTTGCCACGTCTGACTCTGCAGATTCAAATCTGGATCTGCCAAGCTGGCCACCTTGAAATTAAAGCATTCGTAGGGGTGGCAAAAAAATAAAAACTGGCAGACAGTTTTTTTATGGCGCCAGAAATGTCATACACTGCTCCAAATAATTGCCAGTAACTTTTTCAGACGTCATCGATCCTATTAGTACTCGCAATTATGCGCCGTAGACACACATAAGTGGTTGAACAAGATGTGCTGTATCCCATTATTTGTGCTAACACCCCCTAAAAACTCAAAACACGCCTTTCTGCAGGGCGTCGGTGTACGGCGGCAAAGGTGGGTTAAGCAGCGTTCTGCACGAAATTTCAAGCAGATAGCCAATCTAGCCACCGTTTCTGCACTGAAATTAGTGCAACTGACAAAACTTCGAGGCTGGTCGGGCATTTCGGTGCGACTGTGGCACAACTTCAGCAAATTTCAAGGTTTTGGCGCAGCTGGGCGCAAGAATGGGGAATTGTATCAAATTGGCGCAATTGGCGCAGCTGTTACACCCCTGTAAACTGAAACCTATAAGTGTGGAGAGTACAGAAATAAAAAGAAAAAAGGCCTATGTGTTTGCACAGGTATGCATTCATGTAATGTTGCGCTCAACTTTACATAGGGTTATCGTAGTAGTTTACATTAATAAAACTCTGCTTTCAGTTATCTGGTGCACCATGCCAATGGCAGCTGTGCAACAAGATGACAGCACATTTCCAGATGCACACAAAGCACTTGATGAGTTTAATGAGTCAAGTGAAGCTCCACAGCTCCTTAAACGCTTTTAATGCACTGGTTCAAAGGTGGCAACACTGGTCAGGTAATGAGGTGCTTCGTATGAACCGAGGCAATGTTGGCAGCCTATAAGACACCATTATCTGAAAACCCTGACGCAGTGTAAGCCAACAGATATGGTGTTAGGCAAAAGCATAAGTACAAACAGTGTCATAAATAATGTAACAAAGCACAAATGTACTCAAGGGGGCCCTGCAATCCTCTGTAAGGTATTCATGGAATGGTTTCACTAAAGCAGTTTTTTGCTTCACAAACACGAACCAGCTGCTGCAAAAATTTTCAATATGCGTCAAGTATGAGCGTAGTTAGACATTTGTCACGCCCTTTAAAGGGACACTAAAGGAAACTATTAAGAAGACGTTGATTGTTGAAGTCACGAGCCAGAAACTTCGTAGTGCTATTTTTGTGCCGAGGAAGGGCTTATTTTGAAATAAAATCGCGTTTTAGTGGTCTGAATCGAGTTAGCACACTTCAAATTGCCCGCCTCAACAGAACATCTGATGTCACTGTTGCCATGCACAACATTATTGGTTATTGCGCGCTGCCGAGACTATAGTAGAAGCAGCGAGAAAGTAGCTGGGAGCCACAGCAGCAACAATGGCCATTGAACAATTCTTAGTCATGGCCTACAAAATTGAAGGTGTGCTTGGTTCAAGTGGGCCCTGCTAGATGGCACGATATGTCCAGTTTAACCACGCGAAAATCCAATTTTTGAACCACTCGTGCCGTTCCCCATAGTAACGTCCGGCCAAGGGCGGATACAGTCACTCATTTTAGGAGGCGGGGCACTTGAAGTAACACCAGAGAGGGCGTGTAGTCCTTAATTTTTCTGTTTTTTACAAGCATCAGAAGTCTGTCATAGCATAAATACTGTTAATGTAAGGTCAAAGTAATCCCACTCATTTTTTCTGATTGGTGAGAGCAGGTGGACGGTAAGCGCTAAAGAGAGGGGTAGGGCGTGCCGACAGGCTTTGGGTGGGGAGTGGAGGGGGTGGCGATTACCCTTACCGACCCCCCTCTGGATCCGCCACTGCATCCAGCGGTTCTTTTTTGCATGAAAAAAAAAACAGAACGAACAAGCAGCATTTTATTACATCTCTTGATGCATGGAAGGTTGTTTATTTAGTATAACTAGATTGATTACTAGTGATTAATTGTAGGCAGTACCACTGACGTCATCGGAATCATTTGGGAATGTCCTACTCATAGCGCATGTATTCTTTGCACTTACCTTGATTTCTTGGACAGATGGGCACTGCTGTTGATAATATTGTCGTTTTAGACATTTTCATACATTTAGCTTTCACTTTAACTAAATCATTATCTGACTTTAGTGTCCCCTTAGGCACTTTCTCTCTCCTTTTGCACCAGCGAGCACGCTGAAAGCTGTAGGGGATGTAGGGTTAGAAGGCAAGGGGGGTACTTAAGCAGTTCATTTCGTTTGCTTGTTTTTTCACTCGTATAGGTACTAGCTTACTTTCAATGAGATCGCGAAAGCGCACGCATGCACGCCGCAACATATGGCGTGGTCATTAGGGCTTATAGCATCATTTCTTGGGAGAAGAAAAAGCATTTTCTAGCTGACCTTGAGAGCCAAATCTAAAGTCTGAAGCACTAGTATTTTTAAATTACTGCGCTGTAATATTGGCTCACATGGTCTCGGTTACCTCGTCTATTTATCAGCTGTGTTTTTTGACAATGCTCAGTATGTGTCCTCCAGGCACTAGCAACTCCTCAGAGCTGCACTCACTGCCTCCCAAGTTGTTGAGACCATGCTCAGTAAGTGTTGCAGAGCCCTTAGTACCTTCAGCAAAGCACCATGATACACATCGTCAGTGTCCCGGCCAGAACTGTGAGGGCATGTTTACTTACACTCCTTAGGTATGCGGACAGCCTCTTCGTCTGCCAGCCTGACTTCGTGGTCTAGATTCCTAAAGCGGTATCGTACATGCAGCGATTTGGGCTCGCCCAGGCAAGGGTCATAGAAGCCTGGCAGGTTGCTCTGCAGACATGATGGTGACAGAAATGAGCCACGTGATATTTCATGAGAGCAGACACGAAAGAGCACACTGATAAACTGTAACACAACTTACACCATACTCAAGGTAGCACTGCCCGACACTCACAGTGCTGGACTACAGGGTTCATGAACCACATTGCCAAGTAATCACTGAATGACTTCAGTACTTGAGTTTATTGCCTCCTGAATCTACTGCCGCAAAGGCGAAATTTCTCAAACCATTCAAGAAGGAACAAAGTTACAGGAGTTTGCTGCATGTTTCAAGCACCTTATATTTTCTACCGTCCCGAGAAGCACAGTGGTATGTACGCATCTAGGGAAGGCATGAAGGGAAAGAAGTTACGTCAGTGAGTGTCATGACTTTAAGGTCACGTGCTGAAATGCGATTCCTGTTTCCTTTTTGCTATTCCTGCTCACAAATGTATCTCACTGTGTATCATGAGCAGACTATGGAGCACAGTACCTGCCAGCGATGGCACCCTGTGGTAACATGTGAATCTGATGCAAACACTCCTCTTGATTTATGCTGACTATTGGCTAATAGCAGGTGCCAACAGCGCTGAAGCTACTGAAGTGGGGATGGGCCTCTATAAAAAAAGAGGGCGCTTGAGAAAATGGCAGCTTTATGATGCTGTTGTAAGCTCTCCTAACCATACATTGCTGCAAGATCTGGCTCAGATGTTCATGGCAGAGCCTGATATTGGTGTGATGCGTTTTCTCACCAAGGTACTGCTGCTACTGTTTTGCAGTTTATTAGTTTTTTATACACAGAGTTTCTGTTGGTGGAGTCTTCTTCCGACGAGGAGTTTGTATCAGTAGAGTTAGTTTGTGTTGAGTTTCTATTTAATGTGGAGATACTGTTCGTGAAGTTAGGCCGGTCAGGGGTGCTATTACCGGTGTGTCCACTTGGTGGACATGTCCATTTCACCAGAACACATTAGGTTACTTGAAAAACCAATGAGCTATGATGTCATCCTGCTTGTGAGCACGTGAACGCATTGGAGCCGCTCAGCACAACTCGGGCATAAGAAGAAAGAAACTGGATAAAAGGTACATTAACAGAGCACCTAAACAAACTTCACATGTTTGTTTAAGTCATGGTGTAGTGGGTGAGTAAAATTTACAGATTCTATAGTTATTAATGACACGTCGTCACTCTGGCCATTTGACACTGCTGCACTAACGCACCTTGGATGCATCCGTCAACATGAGGTGCGAATCCTTCACAAGGCACTGTAGGGGAATTGTGACGTCCACCACTTCCCGGACGGTCGTCTGGGAACTGCAATTGAAACAACCAGAAACTCACAGCCATCAGTTATTGCTTATCTTAAGGAGTGAAGCAGTAGGTGCTTATCAGTGGCCTTTGGTGTACCCGTGTCTTTCTCATAAAAATGTTAATTCAACGACGGGAAGCCCTACAAGATGCTGAGCACAGACCTGTTCTTTGCAGGCCTTGAGTGAGACAGTTACGGCATTCACGGTTAGATTAGATAAGACCTTGATTTCAATAGTCACAATGGTCATCGTACAGCAGACTCTTGTTAAAAGCAACCCCCCCAAAAAAATATGTTCTATTTGACAGGAGTTCTGTTGACTGAGAGATTAACAGGGGTGCAGAGTATAACTGTAGTTCAAGTGCACAAAGAAAGACAAAAAAACAGAGGACAAGCGCTTTCTCGCAACTGAAAGATTTATTGGAAAGAGAAGAATATATAAGCAGGCAATCAATATAAACGCATGCGTGTGAAGGCAAAAAGTACGACGTTGACAACAAAAGATGAGTCAGTGAAAAAACAAAAAGATTAACCAGAAACATAATCTAGAAAAGCAAACTCCTTATCATGCAGCAACATCGAAGGTTGGCTCATGCATTGTTCTCCTCTTTTTCTTATGTGAAAAGCTTTTGTCAACTCACGAGTAACTCAATTGTTAGAATGAGAAACAACTTCAGTATCCTGAAAAACAGGCATGCAGAATTCAAATATCCCCTCCAGAGGAGGTGGTTATGTGTGTGTATGCAACTTTTTATGTTAGTTGTGTCAAGCTGTGACTATATGAGAGTAAAATACGCTCATTCGACGAACCCAACTTTCGGCACAGTCGGTATGTTTTGACTTACCGTATTTACTCGATTCTACCGCGCCCTCGATTGTAACGCGCACCCGATTTCCACAGCGAAAAAAAAAAAAAAAACGTAAGACATCGATTGCAACGCGCACCCATTTTTCTCGCTGGCCCGCACGATCACACCACTCGAAAAAACGACTCCTTTCGGGAGCGTCTTGCACTTAAATATGAGGTACGGGCGAAGCTTGTGCCCATCTGACGTGTAACAGAGCATTGCCGTCACTGTAGTTTTACCGTGGCCCGATGTCAGCACGCGAACTTGCTTCGCCCCCTTCTTCTCGACGGTTGTGGTGCCAGGCATGTCGAAGTAAAGAGGCGTCTGACCAGCATTCCCGATTTGCCCAAGCAGGTAGCCGTTGTTGCGTCGCAAGTTTAGGACGAACCTCTGCAAACTGTGAAGCTTTTCATCGTACTCCACTGCAAAACTTTTCGCATATGCATGTTCCCCTTCGGAGGGAAAAGCCTTTGCTCTTCATAAAGTTAGTTAGCCAGCACCTGCTCACTTTAAACTGGCTCCGCATTAGACCTTTTTCTAAGACTAATTGCATAGCCCGCACTTGGAGCAGTTCTGTTGTCACGGGCCGCTGTGCCGCTCGCTGCTCAAGCGCATACTCGCCGAGCAGTTCTTTATTCGCGGAAACCGACCTTGCTGTGGTCCACTGAAGCCTTTGCGTGAAGCTTTGCTGTCGACAATCTTCTGCTTTTGTTTCCGCCGGTCCCGCACGCACGTTTCGGGAACTCCGAACGACCGCGATGCGGCCCGATTTCCGTCCGTTTCTGCACACGCGATGACTTTTCTTTTAAAAGCGGCATCGTGGTGCACTCGAGTTTTTGGAGTCGGCCCTTCCACGCCGTCGATGCTAATGCACTACTAGATGATGAACTCCTCAGCACACGTACGAAGTGTCGCACATGGGAAACACATAGGCAGAAATGGCCGACGCGCCATGCCGACGCACGTAGGGGGCGGCCATTTTGGATTTGCCAATGGCAATAGATTGACCGTAATTTTTTTGTTCGTACTCGATTCTAACGCGCATGCGACTTACGAACTCGCTTAACCGGAAAAAAGGTGCGCGTTAGATTCGAGTAATTACGGTAACTACAGTAGGCTGCCTATCACTGTAATAGGTCACTTTAGTGAATGCACTGCAATATTCGACAAGTTGTCCGACGTGCTGCACTCTAGGATCAGAGTCAAAAGTACTGCTTTTGGCAGCACCCATCACATTGTACATACATGCTCCATAAAACACAATGTGCCCACATCATTCACATGTCTTGTACTGAGCCTGCTGCAACAGTACTCAGCAACTGTCTAATAATATCTCCAAAACCACGTGTATGCTCGCCAGAGCCCGCTAGCTCTTTTCTATGTGCCTTCGAGATGGATACTTTGACAGACATCGTTTGTGTTGTGCTTACCTGCTGAACTTACTTAAACCTTATGCATAGCCAATTTTTTAGAGTTCAATGTACACCTGAATGTACTATTACCAGACTAGAAAAACATAAAAGGCCGTTAACATTGATGATCAGAAAAAAAAGAGGGAGGCAAGCACAATTTTCAATACCGAGTTTGTGCCTATTTCGTCATCACGCTCAAAAGAAGAAATCAGGAAAGCTTTCAGTTTGACAGACGGAGCATGTTCTCCCAACTAAGAGTATTCTTGTAGAGCAATTGAGCTGAACTGTGTTGTCTTGTTTGCTAACGTGACTTAAGTGCACGCCACGTCAGTGAGATGGAACTTCGAGGTTGCGGCAAATAGCGACTGGTCAGTCTACAAAGAACCAACAAACTCACACATTGTTCTCCTCTTCCTCGGAGAAGTTTCCGTAGAGAGCTTCGACGATGACGAGCCCACCTCGTTCGACCTCGGAGCTTTTGATTCTCAGGTACGTCTCTCTCATCAGTGCCACCTGCATTCGCAATGTCACAACAAAATTGCTCTCTCAGTCAAGCTTCCACCAACTAAAAGATGCAGCGGCATTTGTGTAAAGCAAAAACCAAAGTACGTACTTTAAAGCTCAATTAACACAAACAACACAAATGTTACACTTTTTGAACATAATAAGAAAGCATTGTCGATCGAAGTCAAGGCTTCTATGTGAACATGTGTGCGAAATACACATTAGTGAACTGCACACAGAAGGAAATCAACAATTTTATGACGAAAAAAGAAAGAAAAACAACAGGCCTACACGAAACACGCAGCCAGTCACAGTGGAATCTGGAAATAAGTGGCCTCGCTAAATCCTATTGTAAACACTCTAGCGGCGACTAGTACTGTAAATGCAGTTGTAATGTAACCACAACACGATAAATAATAATAATTTCTTAAAGTGAGGGAAACACCCATTACGTATTAAATGAAAAAACTTCACTTAGGTCCTTCAGTGTTTGAACTAGCATGGGACGGGCAACTCCACCATTCATCTTTTTGCAGAGATGTGAAGTACCCAAGACGAGTCTGTAAGGCATGAGTATGTGCACATTGTTGGTGCTGTGATGAATGATGATCAATTATGGCTGAGTCTTTTGTAATGAGTGAAAGATTTAGGCCACTCACTCGTAATGCAATTCACATTGAGTTACATCCAGTGTTATTTTACTCTTCTACTTCGCTATATTACATCTGTTAACATAAATGCTTGCAAGACATGGCGCATGTGTAGGGCCCTATTGACAGCGAGTTTCAAGTACCGGTGTGGCTTCGTGATAGAATAGAGGACAACCACGCAAAGGGCCAGGTTCAAAACTCTCAAAATTTATGGTATATATTTATCATTGTGCATGATAGTAGCTATGAACGCCAGCGGCAGTGGTGGCAGACAACCACCCCACCAGAAATGGCTGTTGTTCTCATCTCACAGCAGCTTTTGTCATAAAACAATCACAAATAGCTTGCTCTCTCCTTTGATATGTCACTACCCACTGCGTGGCAGTGTTCGATGTTATGAAATAGGACGATGTAAATTTTGAACAATGCCTCTCCCTTCGACACCTTGTCATATAATAAAGGCATGCCATAGTGGCTAACTTCAGATTAGTTTTGATCACCCGGAGTCTTTAAAGGTGCACCTACATAGAAGTACTGCACAAGCACTGCTGTACTTTGTCACCCTCCAAATACAGCCCCTACGGCTCTGGTCGCAGCAGCAACATTTACAACAAAGGTGCTACCAGACAGAACGCGCACGGAAAACATAAACGTAGTTCACAAAACGTACCGCAGCCTCAGCTTCCTTTTTCCTCTCTGCCAGCTTGGCTGCGTTGGCCTCCCGAGCTCTCATCGCTTCCCTAGAACAAACGCAACAACGTAGGTAAGAACGAGCACTCCACATTTTAACAGCACTACACAAGCACAAATCATGCTGGGTGAATGTAGATGGGATTGAAATCTGAAATTAAGGGCAGATGCGGGTCGAAAAACGCGAGTTTTTTTCAAAATTACCGATTTTTTATTTTCGCCTGTTTTGATAATACTAGTACCTCTACTGTTATTAAAAAAATAATACAGGTCGAGACTTGACTGGAAAAGCTTTAAAATTTCATCTCAAGAGCACAAGGTGCCTGTTAAAAGGTTGTAAGTGTGCAGTCTTCGAGCACCTTGCCCTTGATAATGCGCTGCCACTAGCCATTGTTGATCGCATTAGTCGAAGTGTCGAGCCTCACTCTTCAAATAACAACAGTTTCTCTCGCTGATGCAGCGCAAGAAATATTAAAAAGAATCACTCTTCTGCGCCTTTTTCGAGCACCACGACTGGCTTATCACATGGTACGAATCGGGGACCGCCATTGGCCGCTGCGCGCCTGTATGTGCTGTGAAACCTATTTGCGGGGTCCATGTCTGGTCGAGCAGCGCAGCTGAACAGTGCTTTTCTCGTGTAATTATCTCCGTTATGAATGAAAAAAGGCATTGCTCGCAAGTGAAAGTCGTTGTGCGGCGCGCTCTGTAGGAATAGGCTACGAGCAGCTGGTCCGATTTGTGGAAGTTGTTGGTTTGCTAAAGCCAATGCATCAAAGTCATTCACACCCGTCAGCCGGAAAGTTCGCGATGCGACAATGGATGACGTCAGCGCCAATCTTGAGAAGTCGAAAAAGCTCGCAGTGAGAGAACTTAGCAGGGACCAATGTTACTAGATTATTTTCAGTTGTAAAACTGGCCGGCGCTGCCCGGAACCGCCACCGATCTTTCTCTCTGTGGCGCTGCAGTCGCAACCGGCTCCGTTGCCGGGGCGCTCGCAGGCGGTTTCGCTTATGCGCCGCAGTAGCCGGCGCATTCGGTGCCCCGGTCTCCGGCGTTTCTTGTTCGCGCGGTCGTTTTCAGAAGTGCTGAATGAGCGATGCCGTTCGAGTGGCACATTTAGTGATTTTCCAGCAACTGTATTTCATTGCTGTGGGCCTCTGCATGTGAGGCTGAGGCCGACAATGCCGACCTGCTTCGTTCCCGGGTGTACCAGTGGCTACAGCAGCAACAAGAACAACACGGACAGGCACTTCTTCTCGGCTCCCAAAGATGCGCCGCTTCGCTCGCTTTGGAATAAAGCCATCCCGCGTGCGAATAAGGAGCTTTCACCGGATAAGGAGCTTTTTTTTTTTTTTTTTGGTGCCCAAACGCGCTAAGCTGCTGTAAGCACGCTGGCAAAGTTGTAGAGTTTGTTGTAAATGAAAAAAAAAAACCTTGCATACATGTATCTATTCATTACTTTTTTTCTGTCAACATGATTTCGTATTTTGTAGCCATATTCACCGTAAGCAAAAAAGATGTGGAGTTGATTTGTAAATAAAAATGCTTGCATGTATCTATTCATTACTTACTTCGTTTCTTTTAACATGCTTTGGTATATTGTAGCAATATTCACCTCAAGCAAAAAAGGTGTGGAGTTGATTGTAAATTAAAAAAAAAAACGTTGCATATATTTTTCTACTTTGTGTCTGCCGTAAAGTGTGCACTGTGAAAACCAATAAATTGCTGAAAAGAACATTATGCTTATTGACATGTAAGCTGGTTTAACTTCGTCAGTTAATTGACTCAATAATTCTTTCAATTAAAGCTATTTCGCCTTTTGCAGAAATGTCGCTTCTTGGTGACGTTTGGTAAAGCTAACTGTTGTCAGGGCAAGACATGGAAAAGGTACTATTCCAAAAAGGACGTCGAGACAATTGGGAAGTTTCGTCTTCGAGTGGCCATAATTACTAGAGCCACTAAATGACGTAGCTCCAATGGTGACCTTGCTTCTTTGGCTGGAAACAAAATGAGCGGTTTCGTGATTTTTTATAAAATTCGGAAGAGACAATCAAAATAAGTTTTAACGGAGGCTTGTTCCATGCTACCAGCTTGCGGCAGACCGTTCACGCTCGTGGTTGACTGCCGGCGAGCAGCCGACGCAAGCGCGCGCAAACTACGATGCGCTTCGGCTGACCTGTTGTAGAAAGCAATGCAATGAGCCGTAACGGACGGCTTTTCTGCCCCACATTAAGCGATCCTGAGCAGCTACTGGAAAGTACTCTGGCCTAGATGTAGTCTGGACGCGGACAACTTGACGGGTAGCGAGTAATCTTTGATGTTATCGTGCGCTAACGTCATGAGAAGGCCGAAGCGGCGTTGGGAGAAGCGCCGTTGCACGCGATGAGCAGCGGCCGGGTAGAGCAAAATGCGGCGGTCCCGCCCTCTCGCGGCACGCCAAGAAACGAAGACGCCGGCGGCGCATGGGGAGAGTTTTACAACTGAACCTATCTAGTAACGTTGGCAGGGACGACATTGCCATTATGTACGACGGTATGTGGCACAAACATGGCTGCAAAATGGCATGACACTGGACTAAGTTTGGATTTCGCAGTCCTGTCGAGCTTCTTCCAAGCTTGCAGTTGGCACAAAACTCTGCCAGATGAAGCGGAAGTTTGGCAAGCATTTCATGTCCTGACTGTGAGCGAAATATCTGTGAGGAGTCTGCTCGAAAAAGCTGAGAGGAACAAAGTCATGGTGCTGGCCTATTTTAGTCGCAGTGGCCACTACAAGAAGGATTGTTTTTTTGGTGTGGAAATTTCATCTGATTTAATAATATGTTTTATAAATAAAAAGTCAATTTTAACTTTAAAACTCGTTTTTCTCAAATCACAAATTTTTGCCATTTTTTCCTATGTGCTCCTTCTTTTTCGGGCACTTCTATTGCTCGGATCTGCATGAAACTTTGCCCGTATTTTTTCCAAAGCATGACAAATGCAATACCTGGTTTAAATTTCAATATCCTATTGTATAATAAAAAAATTGTATGTATACCTTTACTAGCGTATGTGAAATATGGACTTTTTACGCCTATTAATTTTCACACATATTACATATTTTGTATGTGCTTCCTAATTACTTATTTGCACTCTACACTTTATCTGAAGCATTATGAACTATGAATGGTAAAAATTACAGAATTTTAGGGATGAAAAGAGGGGGGGCAAAAGGGTTAATGTTTTCATTTTGTCATGATGCAGAGCTAAAAGTGTGCAACTTGCAAGAAAACTAAATATATATTTGAAATCAGCATAAAAAGTTCCATAAACAGCTCAAGTTTCATTGCTCTAGGGTGAATATTAAAGAAAAAGTGTCTGAGTAGCATCTCCCCTTAAGGGACTGATTCGTGTGGTTTTATGTCCTGAACCTGGGCTGTGGGAGAAGCTGGGGAGAGTTACGAAACAGTTTCAAGAACCCAGGATCTGCTCAGAGATGGGGAAAAAAAAGCTAAAAGAAGGCTCCAGCCACCTCAAGTTCCTAGAAGTGTGTGAGGCAGAAGTTGTGGGCCATTCTTCCAAAAGGAACCTTGGGCCTCTTGGTCTAAACATTCTTGTATTTATAATATGACCTTATTTTATTCACTGCCCCATAGTGAGATATTGAATTGCTTCAAGGAATGTATAAATATTGAATGTAAACATTCGACAGAAGTCTGTCTGGTTGGGTATGAAATTGGGAGATCATTTAGACTCCAACCAAAAGTTTTGAAGAAACCCGACGTTTCGAAACCGACTTGGTTCTTTCCTCAGGGGTGACTGTAGGACTACATAGCAGCGGTGTCTTCAAAGCACTCGCGGGGTGGATAATGACCCCCTCTCTCTCGTTTTGCCGTGGAGCACAGTCCATGTGTGTACACTAGGGGAAGGACTCCGAGAGAGCAGTTGATGTTATGGGCTGTCCTCTGTATGTGCCGTGACTCAAGTAGTAACCTTCTCCTCCAGTTCGGCTCGCTTCCAAGGAAGGCCATTGCTTCAAAATTTATCCGATGATCCAACGTCTCAGCATGTTCGGCGACTGCGCTGCGCTCCTTGTAGAGCTTCCACACATCGTTGGCATGTTGCTTCAGTCGTTCTGGTAAGTTTTTCGTCTCGCCGATATAAGAAGAAGAGCTCTTGGTGCAGAGAATTTTGTAAAAGAATCCGGGGTTCCTATCCATTGTTGGCCAGTCTTTTGGGCGGGGGAGGAGGCGGCCCAGCGTACATGAAGGCACGTGCGGAATGCGAACCCCTTCCTTCTTGACGATCCGCGCCAGCATGTCGCTGGTTCCCTGAACGTATGGGACCGGTACGCGTTTCGGAGAGCTGCCAATTGAGGTTGATTGGGGTTTTCGTATGCTCTGTTGCTCCGAGTGGTGGGTGGCAGCTCGAATGAAGTGTTTTGGATATCCGTTTTTTCTGAGGTGCGCAATTACACAGGCCTCTTCTTTCTTTCGCTCTATGTCATTGAAACATACATTCTTAACTCTCTGGAGTAGCGTAGTCACAACCAAGACCTTGTGGCAAGCGGGGTGGAAAGAATCAAATTGAAAGTAGCGGTCAGTGTGCGTTGGCTTCCTGTGAACGGAGAACTCCAGGCGATTGCGCTTTCTTGCCACCTGGACGTCGAGAAAGGGCAGGCAGCGGTCGCTTCTACACTCGGTCGTGAATTGTATGGCTGGGTGCAGGGAATTTAGGTTTTGTCTGAAGTTTTAACTTCAGACGTCCTCATGACGCAAAAGCAACCGTCCACATAGCGGAGAAAAAGCTTGGGTCGCGACGAGAAGGAGCTGAGTGCTTTCCCTTCTATGTACTCCATGGTCAGGTTTGCCATCGTGACAGAGATAGAAGCTCTCATCGCAGTTCCACTGTTCTGTCGGAAAATAGTTCCATTGTAGGAGAAGTATGTACTGAACAGGCAGAACTCCAGTAGACAGTAGAGCTCGCCAACTGCCACAGGAATCCTTTTACTCTGGCTTGCGTCCCCCTCAAGGGCAGAATGGGCAGAGAAGACAGTTAAAGGCACTGGCAGATTGGTGAACAATGAAACGACGTCAAATGAGACCAAGCTCTAGTCATCGTTGATGCTCACACCTGACGCTAGCTGCACGAAGTGGATGGTGTGACGGACATGAGTTGGTGTCTTCCGGGTTGGTGGGGCGAAGATTCGGCGTAGAAAATTGGAAAGGGCTTGGCATGAGGAGGAAGTGAAGTCTACAATTGGTCGGAGGAGGATGTCAGGCTTGTGAATTTTCGGTAGTCCATAGAAACTCGGTGCGGATACGTTACGGCAGATTAGTCGCAGGTAAAGTGTTATGAGATCCGGGTAATGCTTGAAAATTTCTCCGAGTACCTTGTTTAGCTGTGTCTGGGTTTGCTTCGTTGGGTCCTTTACTAGCTGCGTGTATGTGTCCCCTTCTGAAAGAGCTGAAATCTTCCGATCGTAGTCCCCGCTGTCCAACACAGTTTCATACCCAAGCAGACAGACTTCTGTCGAATGTTTACATTCAAGTCAATAAGCCAAGACTTCGGACACGATACCATCAGCTCATCAAGCGCCACGTATGCATTAAGGAAGGCATCTCAGTCTTCGAGACTCATCTCGACTTCAGCCGCACCTGCAAAGAAAGGAAAGTCGTTCCTCAAAGTCTGCGCCTCAAACGACATGTCTCGACCCCTGAAGGCTTGGAAGTCGTCACGAGAGTCGAACAACGACTGATCAACGCCCGCCTTCATTAAATTAACACCTCTCTACGAAAAAAAAAAAAATAATTAGACCTGTTCTTCGCCAAGCGTCAACTTGAGCACCGCATCCTTGAATTGATGTCTGCGGTCGACACGTTTGCGGACTCCATTGCAGCATCGACGGCAAAAAAGCACCGCACGAATCAGGATAAGAAACTCTCCTATTTTTTGGACTGGAGTTACTCCCAAAGCATCCAAAATTCAAGGTTTGTCACCAATCTTTCATCTCGTCCACTCACTGATCGGAAAACTTCTGTTCTGGAAAAAGGAAATGGCTATAACATGTCAACGACGCCCCGTCTACCAAAACTTGTCGCGGCTGTAGAGGAAGCCGTCCACAATGTGAGGCCGAGCGGCAGAGAAGAAATTAGGCTGAAATCAATTGGGATCCTTTCGAAATTACTGTTACAAAGAAAAAAGAACTTGATCACACAGGAGAACCAGACACTTCGGGAACTTCGACGGGATCGGAGCATTGTCATCTTGCCCATTGACAAGGGAAATTCGACGATAATATTGGACAGCGGGGACTAGGATCGGAAGATTTCAGCTCTTTTAGAAGGGGACGCATACACGCAGCTAGTAAACCACCCAACGAAGCAAACCCAGACACAGCTAAACAAGCTACTCTCGGAAATTTTCAAGCATTACCCGGATCTCAGAACACTTTACCTGTGACTAATCTGCCGTAACGGATCTGCACTGAGTTTCTATGGACTACAGAAAATTCACAAGCCTGACGTCCCCCTCCAACCGATTGTAGACTTCACTTCCTCCCCATGCCGGGCCTTTCAAATTTTCTACACCGAATCTTCGCTCCCCTTACCTGGAAGACACCAACTCATGTCCGTGACTTTAGCCACTTCGTGCAGCTAGCGTCAGATGTGAGCATCGATGATGACGAGAGCCTGGTTTTATTTGATGTCATTTCATTATTCACCAATGTGCCAGTGCCCTTAGCTGTGTCTTCTGCCCATTCTGCGCTTGAGGGAGACGCAAGCCTGAGTGAAAGGACTCCTTTGGCGGTTGGCAAGCTCTACCGTCTACTGGAGTTCTGCCTGTTTAGTAGGTACTTCTCTGACAAAGGAACTATTTTCAGGCAGAACAGTGGAACAGCGACGGAAGCTTCCATCTCCGTCATGATGGCAGACCTGACCATGGAGTATATCGAAGAGAAAGCACTCAGCTTCTTTTCGCCGCGACCCAAACTTTTTCTCCGTTATATGAATGATTTGCGTTATGAAGATGCCTGAAGTTGAAAACTTCAGACAGCCCCTAAATTCCGTGAACCCAGCCATACAATTCACGACCGAGTGTGAAAGCGGCTGCTTCCTGCCCTTTCTCGACGTCCAGGTGGCAAGAAAGCGTAACGGCCTGGAGTTGTCCATTCACAGGAAGTCAACGCACACTGGCGGCTACCTTCAATTTCATTTTTTCCACCCCGCCAGCCACAAGGCCTCGGTTGTGACCACGCTACTTCAGAAAGCTATGAACTTAAGCTCCAATCACACGGAGCGAAAAAAAGAAGATGCCCGCGTAATTGCGGACCTCAGAGAAAACGAATACCCGAAAAACTTCATTCGAGCCACCACCCGCCGCGCAGAGCAACAGAGGATATGAAAACCCCAATAAACCTTAACTGGCAGCCCCCCGAAATGTGTACCGGTCCCATACGTTCAGGGAACCAGCGACATGCTGGCGCGGATCGTCAAGAAGGAAGGGGTTTGCATTTCGCACGTGCCTTCGTGTACGCTGGGCCGCCTCCTACCCCGCCCAAAAGACTGGCCAACAATGGATAGGAACCCCGGATTCTTTTACAAAATTCTCTGCACCAAGAGCTCTTCTTCTTATATCGGCGAGACGAAAAACTTACCGGAACGACTGAAGCAACATGCCAACGATGTGTGGAAGCTCTACAAGAAGCGCAGCGCAGTCGCCGAACATGCTGAGACGTTGGATCATCGGATAAATTTCGAAGCAATGGCCATCCTTGAAAGCGAATCGAACTGAAGGAGAAGGTTACTATTCGAGTCGTGGCACATACAGAGGACAGCCCATAACATCAACCGCTCTCTCCGAGCCCTTCGTCCAGTGTATACACATGGACTGCGCTCCACGGCAAAACGGGAGAGAGAGAGGGGGGCATTATTCGCCCCGCTATTGCTTTGAAGGCACCGCTGTTACGTAGTTCTGCAGTCACCCCTGAATAAGGAACCAAGTCGGTTTCAAAACGTCAGGTCTCTTCAAAACTTTTGGTTGGAGTCTAAATCATCTCCGAATGTATAGATATGTAAGGTGCTTCCTCCCTCGTGGGGCATGCGCCGGTGAGTGTTGAAGTTACATCAATTTGAGCGCAAAAGGACGAGACACAAGAAGACGACTACATAAGTGCTCACAACGTACTGATTTTATAGTAGAAAAACCATGCGAATACTATAAACCTCAGTACACCCCAGGTGTGCCAGCGCACACATCAAGTGAGATAGATAACAAAGGTTAATCGTAAACTGCACTTAATTGACTGCAACTCACTCACCTGCACACGTATCGACTCTTCTCTTGTGTCTCCTCATTTCGCACTCAAATATATTCCAGAATGAAGCAACATGCCCAACAAAGTACTTTATTGGGTGTAGAAGGTTTTCTTAAGCTTCTTGTGTTGATTAAACCACTGTTTCCTTGTGCCTGGTGGCACGACAACAGCAGGTAAGGAGTGTACTACAGCCAGACCACAATATAATAATGGCCAATGACAGCCGTTATTATCAGCTTAACAAGAAGAACTGAATGCTAGTGAGTTCTGCGAAAACCTGCAAGGTGGTGGCAGGGTTAAGAAAGGGAAAGAAGACAACCACCCGTTTGTAGCGTGAATCCACAGGAAAATCCGCATGAATTTCTCAAAAAAAAAAAAGCCTCTTAGTTTCTGAAAAATCCGTTTTTGTCCGGTGTTCAAACCCGGGACCGACGCCTTTCCAGGGAAGTCGCTTTACCGAACGAGCTAACCAGGAAGCTAGCAATTGACAGTGTGAAGGCGAATTTGAACTCAAAGAACACTGACACAAGTATTACAAGTGAGTTCTGCGGAAACCCCCAAGGTGGCAGAAGGGTAAAAAAAAAAAGAGAAAAAGACAAACTACTAATGTGTCGAATTTTTTGGCAACTAACCTCCGAATGCAGAGATGTTACTTGGCTCGCCGCTTCAACTTAACTTGAGCAAGTCGGTGCGAAGCAAGCAGCGGACTTCAAAACGCCCAAGTCAGCCTTCGCGTTTCATAGATGCTCAGGCTGTCTTGCTTGGTCAAGTCAAGAACGAGCTTCAATGCAGAAACACGCTGCTCGCCTGCTACCGAGGGTAATAATGAAGTTGTTCGCGTAAGGCATGCATTTCATCAAAAAAAGACCGTATGTTTTAAAATAACTATAAAAACGAAGAGCCACGAGCATATTCCTGCCATTTTTATGACCTCCTAAACATTACCTCGATTGAAAATACTCTATCTCTTAGCCCGGTTGATGAAGCTGAGGTGATGGGCACATTCAACACGCTAAACAACACGACATCTTGTGACATTGATGGATTCCAAGTTAAACCAATTAAGTTTATATTTGACATTATTTCGCCGTACATTACGCATATTCTCAACAAGTGTATCATTAAGGCAGTGTTTCCTCGTGGTATGCAGCTTGCGCGTGTATCAGTAATTTATAAAAAGGGTGACAGAAATCAATTGGGAAATTACAGGCCAATATCTATACTACCAATATTTTCAAAACTGTTTGAAAAAGTTATTCATAAGCGCTTCGTGAGCTTTGAATCTAAGCATTCCCTAATTAGTGACTCTCAATTTGGTTTCAGAAAACACTGTTCGACAGAGCTCGCGTTACTGGAACAAAAAGAACACATTCTAAAGGAACTTGACAAAAATAAAATAGTTATTGGGATCTATGTCGACTTTACGAAGGCTTTCGACCTAATAAACCATGAACTATTGCTGCGCAAGTTAGAGCGTTGCGGATTTCGTGGACATGCATCTGCACTCATAAAATCTTATCTTGAATTCCGTAGGCAGGCAGTCGTTGTAAACGGATTCTTATCCGATACACGGCCTGTTCAGTGTGGCGTCCCACAAGGCAGCATTTTGGGCCCGTTTCTTTTTAACATGTTTATAAATGATATTGTGCAGACTATACCCTTCGCAAAAATTGTATGCTACGCTGACGACACGAGCATATTTCTAGCTGGAGATAATATAGGCGAGTTAACAGAACAAGCAAATGACGCACTAGACAAACTTGATAACTGGACACGAAAGAACGCATTACAGATAAACAGCTCAAAAACTAAAGTTGTCATCTTTAGAGGAAAAAACAAAAAAGTCACATTAACAAGAGATATATGTTTTCAGCGTATTCCCCTAGAAATAGTGCCATCGATTAAAACATTAGGAGTTATGATAAATCAAAAACTGTCCTGGGACGACCATGTAAGCTATCTTGGTAGCAAGCTGTCGCAGATAATAGGCATTGTTTACAGAAAACGTGAGATGCTGCCACTGAACGTGATGATCCTAATCTATCAGTCTTTATTTTATTCTCATCTAAACTACTGTCACTTAGTCTGGGGTACCACGACACAAGAAAACCTAAACAAATTACACGTCCTACAAAAAAGCTTCTTACGCGTAATGGAAAACCTTCCTCGCTGGCACACAACAACCGAACTTTTTACCAAACACAAAATTGTGCGGGTAACTAAATTATATGAGTATTGTCTTTGTCATTCCTTCAAGCGTGAAATCAAGTATAGTACATTTCTACTTCGTAAGATTGCTCTGCTAGAGCTGCGAAAACATATATGCAGAACAAGAAATACAGATATATGGCACGTTCAAACATACAGAACAACTTACGGCACGCAAACCCTGAAAAACCAGCTTCCGCGACTGCTCAATAGCTTCGCAGCTAAAAACGCACCCCTTGAAACATTGACAAATAAAGAGTTGTTATCATTTTTTCTTTCATAATTCCTGTTATCTGTTTGCTCGCGATTTCTGTGCCTTAAAAGTGTACTTCCCTGTATTGTGTCTTTCATTTTTCTTTTTCTGTTATATTATGCACATTTGCTTGTGTTATATTTTGCACATTTTGTGAATCCTTGCTGTTCGCCAAGTTAGGGGTCAGCAGCTCAGTCAAGCTGTACGATCCTCGGATTTTGCAGCTTTTACTGCGGGCCCCTGTCATCATGTACACAATGATGATGAAATAAACGTATTAATATTAATATTAATTTTACGGCTAACGATCGGCCCGGGGTGCGTGCCGTCCCAGCGATGTGCAGTGTTGCTTCTGTAAAGTGTTCGTTGCCCGCTGGTTTCAGTGGCCGCCCAAATGCGGTGCGTTTTTCCACGGTTGCTTGTTTGGAGGCGAAGCAAGCATCGCGTTGGGTTTTTTCATCGTTTTTTTTTTTTTTTTCAATCGAACGCCACGGCATGTATTTGTGCTGACCTGGCTCACGAGGTGAAGCGATTTTCACGGTATTCGCCTTTCTGTTCGCCTGTGTGCATGCCTGTAGTGGGCTAGGTCGCAGTTATATATGAAAAAAAAAAACAAGTTTTGGGAACAAATGTGATTCGTATCCTTTTGATGAGCTTGGTAAACAAGAGAAAAAGCGGGGGTCAGGATATTGCCCTCAGCAGAATTCTGTCTCGTGGGGTGCAGCAGTGTCTCGCTGCATGATGGTGAAGCGGATAAAAAAAAACCGTGATAGGGGCACCTCTTTTTTATGCGTGTGGAATTCTACGTAGCGCTGTCCTACAAGCGATGCTATCTGAGCGAGAAACAGCACCCTAGACGGGACGAAAGGATAGACGAGGCACACAGACACAGCACCGAGTCAATTTTGTACCGAAAGAGGCGGAAATTGTCGTCGTGTTTAAGAAAAACAGAAATGGCCTTTGCGCTTACGGAACACTTCCGCGTCGTCCCCACCAAAGCAATTAATACGCACGTGTGTGTAGTCGACACAGCCTGTAACACCAGGGAACTCAGCCACTTCATAAAAGTCCCGCATAACTATAGAAAGTGCTGCTGACTGCGGAAAGCGCACCAGCATTGCGTACAGGTGCTTTGCGATGAGTAGCGTAACTTTTCCAACTGCATGGCAAACTGTCGACTACGAAATGCAGACGAGATTCCCGGTGACTGTTTGGAATGTGCCAGCGCCGTAAAACCCGAGAGCCATCAATAGCTGTAACACTGGGGGCACAGGCTGTCCTCGGTTGTCCCCACTTTCACGGAGCGGCAACATACCCAGCAGCTGCCGCTAGGCGTTCTTCGTGAATCTGTATTGAGCGTGGAATTGTTCCTCGTCGTACAACTCCACCGGATATCCTCGGTCACGTAAAGCAGGTCCAAGATTCTTCGGCAGGCAGTGCGCCTTGGAAAATGCTACGCTTATGGCGACGCAAGCAAACTCAAAAGCAGCCACCCTCTGTGCGACGTCCATTCGAGAGGTGGCCATGTTGGAATAACGCACGAAGTCGCTTTCAAGCTAGCCCCGCATCTGACTTGAAACTTGTCCTGACTTAGACCGAGCCAAGTCGCCTTCAAGTCGTCCGCAAGTTCGAGAACGATTTATGGTGACCGGCAAGACTGTCTTGAGTCAAGAACGAGTCAAGTACGAGTCAAGTAACATCTCTGCATACGGGGGTAAGAGGCTTTTCTTACTGAGAAATCTGTATGAATTTCCTTTTGGCCTCGTGCTACAAAAAAGAACTGACATACAGACACAGCGAACCCGAAATTCGCTTAAGACAGAAATGGTCGACGTGTATCGTATTTACTCGATTCTACCGCGCCCTCGATTGTAACGCACACCCGATTTCCACGATGGAAAAAAAAAAACAAAACGTAAGACATCGATTGCAACGTGCACCTATTTTTCTCGTTGGCCCGCACGATCACACCACTCGAAAAAACGACTCCTTTCGGGAGCGTCTTCCATTTAAATATGAGGTACGGGCGAGCTTGTGCCCATCTGACATGTAACAGAGCATTGCCATCACTGTAGTTTTACCGTGGACCGATGTCGGCACGCGAACTTGCTTCGCCCCCTTCTTCTCGACGGTTGTGGTGCCAGGCATGTCGAAGTAAAGAGGCGTCTGACCAGCATTCCCGATTTGCCCAAGCAGGTAGCCGTTGTTGCGTCGCAAGTTTAGGACGAACCTCTGCAAACTGTGAAGCTTTTCATCGTACTCCACTGCAAAACTTTTCGCATATGCATGTTCCCCTTCGGAGGGAAAAGCCTTTGCTCTTCATAAAGTTAGTTAGCCAGCACCTGCTCACTTTAAACTGGCTCCCCATTAGACCTTTTTCTAAGACTAATTGCATAGCCCCACTTGGAGCAGTTCTGTCATCACGGGCCGCTGTGCCGCTCGCTGCTCAAGCACATACTCACCGAACAGCTCTTTAATTTGCGGAAACCAACCCTACTGTGGTCCACTGAAGCCTTTGCGTGAAGCTTTGCTGTCAATAATCGTTTGCTTTTGTTTCCGCCAGTCCTGCACGCACGTTTTGGAAACTCCGAACGACCGCGATGCGGCCCGATTTCCGTCCGTTTCTGCACAAGCGATGACTTTTCTTTTAAAAGCGGCACCGTGGTGCACTCGAGTTTTTGAAGTCGGCCCTTCCATGCCGTCGATGCTAATGCACTACAAGATGACGAACTCCTCAGCACACGTACGAAGTACCGCACATGAGAAAAACAGGCAGAAATGGCCGACGCGCCATGCCGACGCACGTAGGAGCGGCCATTTTGGAAATGCCGATGGCAATAGAATGACCGTATTCATTTTTTTTTTCGTACTCGATTCTAACGCGCATGCGATTTATGAACTCGCTTAACCGGAAAAAAGGTGCACGTTATATTCGAGTAATTAAGGTAGTATCTTCACATAGAAGCCCATCATCCTTCTCTGCATGCCACTTATATATGACTTGGTTTAGAAGACTGGCAAAATTGTGAACAATACCTCGTGCCGAAATGGACAAGTTGATGTCACCCTCCTGTAACTTTTCTCTCTGTTGTAGTCTGAGAGTTTAAAAAAAAAAGAGGTAGGGTTTCACCCTACCTTTATGTGTTTTATGTACCTATGTCTGTGTTGGCGCATGTGTGTCTTTATATATAAACATGCAAAATTAAAACATTTTGGAAGACAAGTTTAACTCCCCCCCTCCTCCTAACTGGCTATGCCAGTGGACATGATGTACCATTGACCAAAACAGTGGCGACTACTATCCGTTTTATAGTTCGGTAGTTTTCTTGCTAACGAAATATCTATTCTTACTACAAATGACAAGTACATCATGGCAGAAACCTCGGCATCAGGAATCTTTCAACATAGGTTGACTTTATTAATTTTCTGTAATGCACCTTTATCGTCCCATCAATTTAAAGAAACACAGAAAAGAAAGTGACCAAAGAGAGAGAGAGGCCCACCTTTGCTTTTGTCGTTGAGTGTAAGGCACTATCACAAAGGTCTGAAGAATGTACCACGCCACGAGGGGTGTCACTGTACCATAGAATATGGCGCTGGGAAGGGGCTCTTCCGACAAAAAAATGGGAAACACAAAGCTCTGCGTGGCTCGATTCAATCTGCGTGAGAAACGACATCAACCAACACAAATGATTAGCAAAGAGCAGGCATGCAATGCCTTGCGTCAGGGGTTTCAAAGACATGGACGCACGCGGTTTCCTGACACCTTGCTAGCAACCCACCGTACAAATGAACAACTTTGTCCTAATTTTTATCTCAACATTTTTGTTCATCAGCCACATACACATGATTAGGCTCAATCATTCTTTTCTTGGGACACCCCATCATTTACCATGTTGCAAAGCAGAAATGCGGAACAAAAGCTCTATATTTCAGAATCCGTGTCCAGATTGCAATCATTCTGGACATTGCGTCAAATTCACTATAATAGATTAACACAATGATGCGCCATAATGCATGTTAAGATTTGTTTTTCAATGCACGCCAAGAAGCACACAAGAATGTTTAGTCATTTTCTTTTTTTCATCTCAGCTCACCTTAGTTTGAGTGTAACTCCAGAAGGAACGCCTATGACCATCGTTGCTCCTATAGTATTGTGCTGGGATATTTTTTTCTCAACACCATATTCCACTATTGCTCCGAAGGTGCCTATTCTGGAAAAAAAATGAAACAAAGAATGATCGATCTCAAACTCGGTAACAACTTAATAGGCATGGCCACAAAACGAGGGCAAAAATACAGCAAGATTTCAGCGATCTCGCAGAACCACACCACAGTACGGATAGAAAAACATGTTTTTGAAAGTATGTTTTCTTAAAATTTTGAGGGTGTTGTTTATGGGTTATTTTCTGGCGGATATCAGATGCTTATCAAACTTTATTTTTCGCAAGTCCTCAGTTCTATGAAATTCAGAGTATAATTTTTCATTATTCTTGACACTCAAATATCTGAATACAAAAATATGAGAACACACAAAGCGTATTTTGGTTGTCCGGAGGATTCGAATTACACAAGAACAAATACCTACATTTGTACATATTACCACCTTAAAGCTTGTTCTAATAGGCACAACCACACCTTACCAAGTCTGCATATTTGATGCCATCTGGCGTGCCCCAGTGGCGCCAAGGGACTGTGCATCAAGTTTTCGTTTCGCGCTCCCAGGGGCCCTACATACGCTGACCTCTCTCACTTCATGCATGGCAAGTTCTTAGTTAACTGTGCAATGGGTGCGCTCTTCGAGATACTGCGGAGGTGAGTTACAGTTTTTATTAGCTTAACCAGCCAATGAATTGCTGACAGCTTAAGACATGCCCTTTTGATAAAGAACCGAACTGGCTCATATCGGACGCTGATAGCAATAGTTACAATTGATTTGTAAAAAATGTACTGGCAAGTGTTTGAAATTTTTTCAAAAAATGAACCCCTATGGAGCAAATTCATGTCAGTAACAACTTAGATGAAATCAAAGAGAAATGGCTCCAAGCAAGGCATGTAGTGAAAAGCCAAGGCATGTAGTGATAAGATTAGTTTGCCGTTCCGGCGCCCGGGGGCGTCGATGTTGCAAGGAAATAAATACGGCGCACATGACCAGCCAGTCAGTGTGGAACCCGCCAACGTACGTGTGTGTGATTCGGTCCAGCGACCGGCATGGCCCAGGACTATCCGGTTATCACAAGTGGCGACGAGGTCGACTGACGAACCGGACGGGCACAGCACAATCACACGTCGTCATGCCTGTCGTCGGGAAGCTGGATCCGTTCGACCCGAGTACATCGGAGTGGGCGGAATACCGTGAGCGGGCCGAGCTGTACTTCATCGCGAACGACATCCCGAGCGACAAGCAGACAGCCGTATTTTTGACATGCTGCGGTCCAGAGACTTATTCTCTGCTACGAGGCCTCCTAGCACCAAGCAGGCCCGCCCAAGCAGGACTGACCGAAATTTTTACCACACTTGGCAAGCACTACGCCCCTCGCGTATCAGAAGTAGTGGCAAGTTTCAAGTTTTTCTCAAGACATCGAAAAGAGGGGGAGACCGTAAGTGACTACATTGCCTCGTTGAAGAAATTAGCCGAAGACTGTAATTTCGCAACATTTCGAGAGCGCATGTTGCGCGACCAGATAGTCAGCGGAATCAATGACGTAACCATGCAAACACGGCTGCTGGAAACGACGTGTTTAACCTTCGAAACTGCAAAGGACACCGTCGTAGCTATGGAGGCTGCGCGTAAAGATTCACGCACATTGAGCTGTCAGCAAGCACAGCTACTATCTCACGAAGCTCCGGAGCAAGCGAACGTTGTCACCTCGGGGAAAAATGATAGCTGTTGCTTCCGTTGCGGGGGAGGTCATTCTGCGCGTCGGTGTAAGCACGGCAGCACGATCTGTCACAACTGCCGCCAAAAAGGGCACCTTGCAAGAGTTTGCAGAGTTCAGCCGGGAAGTAGAAATTTCGACCGGAGCCAGTCTAGTCGCGTGAACAACCTGGGCGACCTGCCCTGTCTCTGCTGAAGAGCCCGAAGTTTTCGACTTGTGGACGCTTCACACAGCTAGTTCGGAGCCAATGCGCATAGCGGTTGAAGTTAATGGCATAATGCTCGATATGGAGTTGGACACCGGCGCTAGTGTGTCGACCATTGATGATGGCAAGTTTGCCGAGCTTTTTCCGTCGGTGCCGTTGGAGCCATCGAGTGTGCAGCTGAGAAGTTTTTTCGGCGACATGAAACGCGTCCAGGGAAAGCTGGAAGCAATGGTCAAACTTGGCGACAAGGAGCGCCAGCTACCACTATTTGTCGTGAAAGGGGCGTGTCCTACGCTGTTTGGACGAAGCTGGATGAAGGCCTTCAAGCTAGGCATCGCTCAGACGGAGGGAGTCAACGTCGTGAAGTCTACGGAAGACCTGGTAAGCCAATATCACGAAGTTTTTTCGGAGCAGCTTGGCACGTTTCACGGCGTTACAGCGTCTATATCCGTACAAAAGGGTGCGAAGCCACGTTTTGTCAAGGCACGTCCGATACCATTTGCTTTGCGCGATAGGGTTTTTGAAGAACTACAGAGGATGGAACGGGAAGGCGTTATCAAACCGGTGAAAACTTCTCAGTGGGCCGCGCCCATCGTTCCTGTATTGAAGCGCGACGGCCGGGTTCGGGTCTGCGGCGATTTTAAGACTACCATAAACCCGGTGACAGTCGTCGAGTCCTACCCTATTCCTAGGATTGAGGAACTTTTTGCGCGACTTACAGGGGGCAAGAAGTTCACAAAGCTTGACTTGCAAGATGCCTACCAGCAGGTTCCACTCGATGAGGAGTGCCAAGAGCTAGTCACCATTAACACTCCGAAGGGGTTATACCAATTCACAAGGCTGCCGTTCGGGGTTTCATCAGCTCCGGCTATATTTCAGCGAGAGATGGAAAATCTGTTGCACGACCTTGACCATGTCGTAGTGTACTTTGATGATATTCTGGTCACAGGAACCAGTGACAAAGAGCATTGGGAAAATTTGGGCCGAGTGTTGGATCGCCTGAAGACCGCGGGACTGCGACTGAAGTTATCCAAATGCGAATTCATGAAACCAGAAGTCCAGTACTTGGGCCATATCATTAGTGCGGCTGGGCTGCGTCCAAACCCGGCTAAGACTGAAGCAGTGCTGGAAGCCCCCGCACCCCGAGCGGTCAAGGAACTTCAGAGTTACCTCGGGTTGGTTAATTTTTACAGAAGGTTTTTGCCGAACCTTTCTGCCGTATTACAGCCGCTCAATAGTTTGTTGGCGTCGGGAACACCATGGCGCTGGGAAACTGATGAAAAGCAGGCATTTCGGAGAAGCAAGGAGCTATTGGCCTCTGCTGCTATATTGGCACACTTTGACCCAGGAAAGCCAACTGTGCTTGTCACTGATGCATCTCCCTTCGGGATTGGAGCAGTACTGGCGCAACGAGAGTCATCTGGAGAAGAGCGCCCCATTGGTTTTGCCTCCCGCAGCCTGGCAACCGCGGAGAAAAACTACAGCCAATTAGATAAGGAGGCATTGAGCCTTGTATTTGGCGTTACAAAGTTCAGGCAGTACTTATGGGGCCGGCAATTCGAAGCCGTCACAGATCACAAACCGCTGCTCGGCCTGCTCGCAGCAGACAAACCAGTTCCCGAATCCTGTTCTCCGAGAGTGCTAAGGTGGGCCTTGCTGTTGTCGGGGTACAGTTACGACCTGAAGTATAGGCCGGGTTCACAAATTGCACATGCCGATGGGTTAAGCCGGCTACCTCTGCCAACTGCCGAATTTGTTGTTGACTGCCCTGCCGAAGTGTTAATGCTGGAAGGAGTATACCCAGGGGTGCTGTCGTCAAATGCTGTTGCGGCAGCCACCTCCAGAGACCCGGTGCTGTCACAAGTAAGAGCAGCGTTGTGGTCAGGCTGCCAGATAAACCTAGGGTCAGAGGGAAGACCCTACGAGACGCGCTTTCATGAGATGAGCGTGCAAGGGAACTGTCTATTGTGGGGCAACAGAGTCATTGTTCCAAAATCTTTGCAAAAGGAAGTCCTCCAGCTGCTGCATGAGAGTCATCCAGGACTGTCCAAAATGAAGGCAGTTGCGCGTAGCCATGTGTGGTGGCCTAGCCTAGATAACGATATAGCGATAACCATTCAAAGGTGCCGTATTTGCCAGGAGCATCAAAGAGTGTCACGACCAGTGCCTGTCATGCCCTGGCCGTTCCCGGAGAAACCGTGGTCACGGCTGCATGTGGACTATGCCGGTCCTCACAGGAACACCGATTTTTTTATCACAGTCGATGCGTTTTTGAAATGGATTGAAGTGTTCCCGGTCTCTACACCCTCGGCTGAAGCAACTATTTCCTGCATGCGCAGTATGTTCGCAAACCAAGGCCTTCCAGATGTGGTCGTGTCGGATAATGGGCCAGCATTTACCAGTGAGATTTACTCCACATTCCTCAAGAAAAACGGGGTGAGGCGAATGCTGGTGCCGCCGTATCATCCAGCGTCAAACGGTGCTGCAGAGCGGGCCGTGCAGACTGTCAAAAACAAGTTGCGGAAGGCTGGCCCTGGAGATATTCGCACTCAAATTGCCCGCATGCTCCTGACATACAGGTCAACGCCTCACGAGGTCACGGGTTGCTGTCCGTCGGAGCTGTTGTTGGGGCGGAAGCTGAGGACTGCGTTGGACCTGCTACACCCAGACCTCAGGACCAAGGTGCTACAGAAGCAACTTAAGCAGAAAATCAGATGCGACCAAGGAACAAGACCCAGGGTTTTGGGCCACCCGGGTGACCAGGTGTTCGCAAGGAACTTCCGTCCAGGACCTGCGTGGCTCCCTGCAGTCGTCACCGAACAACGCACTTCGTCCATGGATGTTCTACTGGAAGACGGACGACGGTTAACTCGACATCTGGATCACATCCGCCAGGCCCCTGAGGAACTGAGTGCAGACAACCAAAAGTCAGGCAGCCCAGTATCTACCGGTCTTGCTCCAAGCTTGGACGTGGGTCAGACGCAGCTAACTGGTCTTGCTCCAGGCTTGGACGTAGGTCAGAGGCAGCTATCTCCGGATCGTCTTCACGACACAGAGTCTAGGCAAGATCCCAGGGAAGACGTGGCGAGGGAACCGGAACTTGCTGTCACAGCACCCAGTACTCCTGTCCTGCGTCGAAGTACCAGAATTCGACGACCAGTATCGCGCTACGCACCTTAAACAATTGTTTGCAACCATTAATAAAGGGGGGAGGGATGTGATAAGATTAGTTTGCCGTTCCGGCGCCCGGGGGCGTCGATGTTGCAAGGAAATAAATACGGCGCACATGACCAGCCAGTCAGTGTGGAACCCGCCAACGTACGTGTGTGTGATTCGGTCCAGCGACCGGCATGGCCCAGGACTATCCGGTTATCACAACAGTTGCTCGTTAAAAGTATCCAATTAGATTTAAAGAGAAGGCCGGAGCAGTAGAAGAAGGCAGAAAGTTTTGTGGGAAGGTGAGATTCTGAAGCCTGTGGCGATGACATGGCCTCAGCTGAGAGCAGGACTGGGATAACTGGAGACACGTGGGAGGGGCCTTTGCCATGCAATGGGCACAGTCAGGCTGAAGATAATGATGACGCAGTTTGTTTTTATGATAGTGAAGATGTGTTACGTGCACATACACAAACTTGCCTTGATAGAATACTGGCGGAAAGAAAAGGCATCGGACAGGCAATTGGACAGGCAATGCTCCTGTCTAGACAACGACAAGCCCACTACTAAATGAAGAATTGGCGCCAGCGACATTCTCTGTTTTACAATTATTTCATCACTTCAAGTCTCTATACTTCCCTGAACATCTAGCTTCTTTCGACATACTTTGCACTTTCATTAGTTAACAAGAAATAGTATGTATGAAACGGCAACCAATACCAATACTACCAGTGCAACAAATACTGTACTTTCTCGCATATAATCCACAGCAGAAAAAGAAAGTGCTTAAAAGAGGCAGTGTGGGTTATAAGCAGGGGTGTTATGCAGGCATTTTTTTTTCTTTTAGTAGAGCTGAAGTTAAGGGTGCGGTTTATATGCCGGGGCAAGTTATACATGAGAAAATATAGTACATACTATTTAAGTGCATGCTTTCCTTTTGTTATTGGAAAACTGTCACCACCGTACTCAGACGTGACAACATCTGCCATGTGTCGTTGTCCTTATTTATCATTATGAGTGAAAAACAAGAGCATACCTGCCAAGTTCAAGGATTCTGAATCCGGGAGATTTCCACAACAGGGGGGCACCAAAAAATCGAGAACTAACAAACAAAAAACATTGCGAACAAAAAGGGGGGTAGGAGGGGGGGGTCTCAATCACAAGCACCAGCATCAGCGATGCGGTCTTAAGTGGGTAGGAGTGACCGAGCACGCGAGGGTAGAGTCTCAAAGGTGAGAATCTCAAAGAATCAACACAACTAGCAGAATCTATTTCAGTCAAAACAACTTGCGTGTGTCTGGTTTTGTGCATGGTGATTGCGGTAAACGGTAGTTCATTTTAATATCACCATGTGCTTGGCTGCGCACGCGCCTTCAAAACTAAGACGTTTTATGCCATCTACGACTGCGGTTTCGTCCTCAGCGGTTGTGGCAATGATAATAAAATGCACTGTAGTGCGCCGGTCGCACGCGTACTTCCGAAGCTTCGAGTACGCTGTTCTCGGCCTTCGTTTGACGGTTTCCGTACTAATGTTCGTATCACCCCCCGCGATCAGGAAATGTGTTCGGAACATTTGAATTGAAACCCAATGAGCATAGTAAAGTTTGGTTGAGGAACTTAAAGAATTCGTATCTGCCACGGTTTTGCATCACTGAGATTATACTGTACGTTTACATGAATGCCTCTTAAACTCATTTATAATAAAATGGGGTAGGTTCGAAAAGCCTGGAGCGGATAGAGCTGCTTTTTTGTCAATGCAGCCAGATCAGGCACAGAAATTTCGATTTCCGGGAGATTTTCAAGACAACCGTAGAACCGGACAAAACGGTCAAAATCCGGGAGCCTACCGGCCAATCCAGGAGACTTAGCAGGTATGCAAGAGCGTCTAAGAGCGGAGTCACGGCTACAGCGTTCAGCTTACTAAGGTCAAGGGCATGCTCATTGCATGTCTTGAAACTTGAGCCATGCAAGCTCTGTGAAAGATGCTGTGCGATGGTGGCTGATGAAGATGTCCAACAATGTTGAAGCTACTAGTGGGGAAAAATTTGTAAACTGTTCGCAAGCAGGATGCTTCAGATATGTACTTACTTTATGCTGCCTTTTAACCGACCTTCATCAGGAAACTTGTAGGTGTAGCTGACCATGGCAAAAGTGTTCGGGACTCCAAGCTAAAAGTGAGAGAGAAATATAAGACAAAAACAAGATTAGTATTACACAAAGAAAGCCTTAATAGCCCTAATGACAACTACAGTGTTATGAAGGCACATGCACAGCTGACATGCAACTAGTCCAAGCGTAACTAAATTCTGCCACAATCACTATGAACACAAGTGTGGTTGTGTCGATGCGAACTTCACCATCATCATCAGCCTGACTACATCCACTGCAGAGCAAAGGCCTCTCCCATAATCCATCAATTAACCCGGTCTTGTGCTTTTCATTGCCACGTTATACCTGCAAACTTTTTAATTTCATTGGCCCACTTAACTTTCTGTGTCCCCTTTGTATGTTCACCTTCTCTGAGAATTTAGTCCGTTACCCTTAATGACCAGCGGTGACCCTGCCTACGCGCTACGTGTACGGCCCATCTTCATTTCTTTTTCTTGATTTCAACTATGATATCCTTAACCCCGGTTTGTTCCCTGACCCATTCTGCTCTCTTTTTGTCTCTTAAGGTTATATCTATCACTTTCCTCTCCATCGCTCGCTGCGTCGTCCTTAATTGAAGCTGAACCCTCTTTGTAAGCCTCCAGGTTTCTGCTCCGTAGGTAAATACTGGCAAGATGCAGCTGTTATATACCTTTATATTGAGGGTTAGTGGCAAATTACCATTTATGATTTTAGAATGCTTGCCGAATGTGATCCACTCCATTCTTATTCTTCAATTCATTTCACTCTCATGGTTCGGCTCCGCGGTTACTACCTGTCCTGAGTAGACATATTCCTTTACCACTTCAAGCGCCTGTCCATCTATCCAAAAGTGCTATTTTCTGCCGAGACTGCTACACATTACTTTAGTTTGGTTTAGCTTACACATTACTACTCTACAATAGACCATATTCACATTATCAATTAGGTAATAGAGAAATGCACGGAACACAACCAACCCCTATAAATAACTTTCATAGATTAAGAGAAGGCATTTGACTCAGTCGAGACATCAGCAGTAATGCAAGCACTATGGAGTCAGAGCATCGAAGAACCCTACGTAAACATACTGAAAGAAATCTACAGTAGATCCACAGCCACCATAGTTTTCCATAAAGAAAATTAAGGAATCCCAATAATGAAGGGTGTAAGGTGGGGAGACACGATCTCTCCAATGCTATTCACCGCATATTTATAGGAGGTATTCAAGACCATAGACTGTAACGAGTTGGGGATAAGAGTTTACGGAGAGTACTTTAGTAACCTGCGATTCACTGATAACATTGCCTTGATGAGTAACTCGGGGGACAAATTACAAATCATGATTACTGAACTGGATACGGAAAGCAGAAAAGTAGGGCTGAAAGTTAATATGCACAAAACTAAAGTAATTTGCAACAATCTCGGCAAAAAATAGCACTTTGTGATATGTCGAGAGGCGCTGTAAGTTGTTAAGGGGTTTGTCTACTTAGGACAGGTAATAAGCGCGGAGCCGAACCACGAGATTGAAGTAACTAGAATAATAAGAATGGGGTGGAGCACATTTGGCAAGCGCTCTCAAATCATGACGATCTCTCCAATGCTATTCACTGCGTGTTTACAGAAGGTTTCCAGTACCTTAGATTGGAAAGAGTTAGGGATAAGAGTCTATGAAAGGTATCTTAGTAACCAGCGATTCACTGATAACATTGCCTTGATGAGTAACTCTGGGAAAGAATTACAGCTCATAATAACTGAACTGGACACAGAAAGCAAAAAAGTAGATCTAAAAACTAATATGCACAAAACGATGCGAGCTAGGGGGACCACAAAAGTAAGTGTGCCCGACGCACACAGACTTGAAGCAGTGCTACGGACAAAACCAAGGTAGACTCAATGAGAGATACCAATGACGCAGTTCTGAAGACACGCGCATGACCCACGCACACAGATTAGAAACGAAACCACTGTTTGTTGCAACCACTGCGCAAAAAACCACGGTCGCTATCGTCACCATCATTGACAGCCACCGACGCCTTTGCCGCCATGTTGAATTAGCAGCTGGTTGTTTACATCATGTGGTTTGAGAGCTAGAGCAGCTGGTGTAGCCAAAGATGCAAGAAAAAGGCGATCTGCTATCGCGTGGTGGCAAAATCGGTCTCAGACAGATTTTTTTTTCGCATCAGCCTCGCGTCGAGTTTTTTACGGTCAATAAAGCGAGGAAAATTCTGGCAAGTTTTGCCGCATTTACTCCCTTCGAGGCCAAGAGTGAACGAGCCTTCCTGACACAGACAAACCGTGTTGCGCCGCTGGCATGCAGTGGTAAATCGCACATTCGTATCATCCACAGTGTTGGAAAAACCGTTCATTCAACAACAAATCATGCCGTATTTCATATAATGTAGTCCATTCAAAACAACCTGAAAATTCATAATATTGTGAAATTCACATGAACCATAATCGTATCATCGAGGTTCTACTGTAGTGAAATTCTGGTGCAAACCGAAACACTATTTGAAAGATATTTGAAACGTGCAATATTCTTGCATTCCTAATTTTCTTATTAGTGGAAAAATTGTATTGGTATGTAAAAAATAATAATAAAAGCATGGAAACTTCTTAACTGTTTCTGATAAAAAAAGAAAAGGCTCAGATATAATATCAGTGCTGGGATAAAATGCAGAATTCGGCACAAAATTTCCGTTTTAATTGTCTCTACAGGCAAAAAATTGTCTTGGCAGATGAAAGACGTACACAGTTTTGATAAACAGCTTTCTAGCAGACTAGCCATGATTCCTTCATGCATCGAGTTTCCAGTTTTGTGCAAATCATACTACTGTTCAACAAACGCTACATCAACAACCAACTATGAGTACCTGTAGTGCACAAATAAAGTGGCCGTAGCTGGCATCCCAAATGACTGTGGTGTTCATTGCCGACTGTAATCCAGCTTTCCACGTCAGGTAGCCCACCGTATGCTTGCCCAGCTGTCGTGCCACCACTGCGATTGAAGCCAGAAAGTAGAGTTTACATTTAAAGGGGCCCTGCAATCATTTTGCAGCACAGTCTTTTCCAAATGATCAGTAGGTAGTCGAGGCTCCTGAGAACACGCGAGTCAAACATTACAGCGTAGCACGTGAGCTGGAATCCAAGGTCAATTCTCAATGTCAGCTAGAAATCACCCCTTGTTGTGCGCACTCACTTTGGACGGGCTTTTGCAATTAAATGCAGTATTGTTAATTCCACTTCTCGAAGGTACAGGAGGATGGTCATCGTCGGGCATAGGAGCCATAGTTCTCATATTGACCGTTTGCAACCAAGACACTCCCACCTGTTGTTGAAATGTGGGCTTTCCTGTTAGGTCTGTTTGCCAAGTGGCTAAGTTTACTGCAAGTCAAAGTGCTACTGTGGAGGTGAGAAGCAGAAAGCAAGAACTAATATCATGCTGTATTCAAGTGAACAGTGTGTTACGTAGAGCTCTTAGACTGTTTTTCAAGTCACACATTAACGGACCTGTTGGTAAGCTTTGCGTCAGAAAGCAAGGAGGCAAAAGTATGTACAATAGCGTTTTAATGCACACAATCCTCGTATCTCATGCACCAGATTATTCCTGCTCAAGAGAGTTCACTGTTGGGCTAGCGTGCGCCAGCCATTTAAAAAAAACACAGAAGTACACCTAACCAGCGTGAAAGCTCGCAGCAGCCTAGTCTTGGAGTTGAAGATGAAGAAACACATCCTACATGGTGAGAAAATGCATCCACAGGATGGCAGACATTGCTATGAACATCCAAGTCAAGTTTTGCAGTTCTGCGCAGCAAGGAGAGCTTACAGAGCACAGAGCACAAATGTGCCGTTTTCTCACATGCCCTCTTTTCACACAGAAACCCGTGATCGCTCTATTCAGAGCTGCTGGCACCTGCTGTTTGACGTCGAACATGCATACAGCATGCTATTGGCTAATAGCTGGCATAAATGATGAGCCGTGTTTTGATAAAGTATGCCTGTTACCACGGGGCGCCGCCATGCACCTGTGCAGCACTCTATCATCTGCTACAAACATTAAAACACTAAAGTGGAACAATGAATCGATTTAGATTGATAAAATGTTCTCTGAAAACTCTAATGTCGTTGATCTTATCATCATAAGTTAATTATTACAGGAGAAAATCTAAGTTAGAGCATCATCTATAATTTTCGCACCGAAATCTGTGCACATGACGTCGCAAGTTTCAAAGCGTATTGTCATACTTTGGCGACATTGGCTAGACGAAATTTCCCGAAACATGACATGTTGTGTCTCTGGCCCTATCAGCAGACAATCTCCTTTATTTTCACCTACTAGGAGCAACGTAGGTCTTAGTAGTAACACCGTCGAATTTTATGACGTCGTGGCACTTGATGCATGAATTTCAAGGTAGTGTCGCCACCCAGATTTTCTTTTTGAGCATTTTCCCAACGTCTTCTGATGCTGATTATCTTGGGATCGTTAGAGGGTAACTCACTAATGACAGTAAAATCATTTTCCTCTTTAGTGTCTCTGTATTAGTAAGACACGCTCAGTCATAAGAATAACAACAGGAAAGAGCGATCACACTTCATCACACATGCTCAAAGTCACGAAAGACACTCACAAAACTTCTTTCCCTTATGTCATCCCTTTTAAAGAGACCCTGAAACAGTTTTTTAAAGTATTGTCAGCGTTTAGGCTAGAGCATCATCAACCCATTCGCACCTCAAATTTAGCGACATGCCGTAAACCAAGGCCTCTACAAATAATTTTATCAGACCCTCCTTCTCATTTCTGCCTTGCCTCCTCAACTCATGAGACACAGTGAGATACTCAACTCATGAGACACTGGTGATCGCAGAGCCCTCATGAGCACACTCGACGATTTGAGCTTCGCCCAGTCTAGACCTCCTAGATTGCATCCCGACAAGTTGCACGCAATCTTGGAGGTCATCACACAGTGCGCCCGTCTGGCAACAGAGAGGAAGATCGCGGAGCAATTGATATCTGCTCCGACGGGTGCCGCCACCCTACCAGCCAATCTCACTTCGCGCGTTCCGCAGTCAATCAGATCAGCAGCCTCAGTCACGTCGCCTTACCAGAGCACGTCGTTCTGTGAATGAGCGTTTGAAAATGTGTTTGGCTGAGTCGCAGCAACCTACAGCAATCTGCAGCTTTAAAGCGTTGTTTATAGACTACACAGTTTACGAAGTGAGCTCAAATTTATTTATTTATTTATTTATACATACTGCGGACACAATGTATAATAATTGGTCTATTAATGGCCCTTAGGACTTTGGTATACGGCCCATGTGAGTTTGAACAAAATTATCAAAACCGCTCCAGGGTCCCTTTAGCTTCCAGTGCACTCATCGAGAAGAGAGGAAACGATTAAAGCACACAACAAACCCCTGTGATTCGGTTCGCTCTTGACGAATTCGAGAAAGTTTTGCGACAACTGATTCATGAGACACTTAGCTCTGATTCTGAAGTCATTCAATGATTGTCTAGAAAAGTGGTGCATGACCCCTTTAGGGAAAGAATATTTTGCCACCCTAACAAAATAGTCAATTGGGAAATTTGGAAATAGTCAATTTCCAAATTCCGACAGTGGTCCGCTCTAGTTTCATACAGCTGCCCACTTAAAAAGCTAACAGGCTGTGATGTAGTACCTTAAAAATGCGAGCATAGCAGATGACAGCACCACATCATTTAGAAAATGAGAAGAATGAAGAGGCATTGCAGCGCGCCCATTGAAAAAAGAAGAGGAGACGCTCGCGGAGAACGAAGTCGTTCGGACGCCGGCAAGACGACGCAAGGGAGCCTAGGGCGAACCCGCAACTACGCGCGAGGTTCGAAAGGCCGGGTTCCTGTTCTCGAGCCATTGACGTCCCCGGGGCACGGCGTGTCGGCGTCGCCAAGCTCGAGTTCTCGGTGAGTGGTCCTGTGGACATCTCCAGTACGGCGAGCGCCTTCGAAAGACCGGAGCTGCTGACCATGTCCCCCGAGCCGACGTCGCTGACAGTGTGCAGCTACGCCTAGACCTGGTGATGCCCCTTACAGTGGTATGCTGACCTGGAACGCAAGCGGCGACAGCATCCGAGCACGCAACGGGTCCCAGGCCAAGTCAGATCAGAGAAAAGGCTTACCAATATTGCAGCCTGGTTGCAGGCCAATGGGAGTGACTTGAAGCAGCCCTTGAGCTGACGCAAAGCTGCAAAAAAATGCCAGCAAAGAGATACTACAACAATACGCCCGACTTACTTAAAGGCCAAATATTCTATGTGCATATTGCAAAGATTCCTACGAGGGGACTTCTGCAGAGTTTATTTGCTTATTCATTTGCAATAAACTATGGAGAAATAATACTGAACAATGCATTGAGCCCCTGAACTTCCAGAGCTGTTCTTTTCTAGTAGCTACCAAAGATGAGGCAACATTACATAAACCTTTCCTCTGGCAAGACCTTTCTGACGTCTGCATGAATAAGTCAATGCTTGAGTCAACTATGATTGTGGTGCACTTCCACGTGACGGGAATGCATATTTACCTTTTTTGACAAGGCTCTGCAATGATGTTTCCATACAACAAAGTAAGCGAACTGCAAATTTTGGCCAATTGCAGCAACATCAAAATGTGATAGGTGTTGTACAGGTAAAAAAGAATGGTAAAACTTCCATACAAGTCACACATTGCTTCAACATCTAGAGTCACATTTCAACCCTTTACTGCCGGATGTCGCAAATTCGCGACATACTGAAAAACTGCGAGCAAGCCAGTCATGAAATGCGTGCCACCTCTAATGTCAGCTGTCAAGTACTTATGGAGGATGTAGCTTTCAGCATGAAAAATTTAGTGCTGTCTCGTCTAAGGTATTTTAGGCTTGAACCAATTACTTTGAAGCTGATGGCGGAGAGCACGAAGAGCGTGCAACAGCTCTCACTTCTTCGTTTTTTCTTTCCTTGGTGGCGTAAGTTCTATCTTCAATAATTTTGTTTATTTGATGTGTCTGCACTCAAGAGATAGCACACAACATGTTATGTAGCTCTGAAGTACATTTTTCCTCGCTTCTATGACATATGGAGAATTTGCAACATACACAAAAGTATGCAATAAAGTTGCATTTCAGATAACCTAACTGCGGAATCACTTAAGGGTTGCTATTTAAAACTGGAAAATGAAAACAATTCTTATTTTGCTCGCCTCTTCTCAAGTCAGGCATTAAAAGGTTAATGTCACTAACATCTATTGTGTCCACTGGTACACAATTGTAGTGGTGGCACATTCATGAAATAATGAGTGCTCGTACTGCTCTGTGTTGCCTCTAAAATAGCTCATACCATATTTTCACGAACACATGTACACTGTCGTCCTTTATGAAAGGGAACACGCAAACATGTGGCCTTTGCTCTGCAGCGGCTGCCTACAGCACCATCCACTGACAAGTGAAGAAAGCACATATGCTTTAAGCGTCATCTGTTGCCAAGCAAGATAACCCGTGATGGCCAGTACACAAGCGCTGCTAAATTATGTTCCCTCACTGCTCGCGCGGCGAGCAATATCGGGTGATTACTGCAGCTTGCGCTGTGGTTGCCCACAACGTTTCATCTGTTGGCAGTAGACTGCGCACTGCAGGCATCCCCCTCTGCGTAAGCGGAGAGGGAGTGTAATCTAGTGGCGCTTCTCTACCGGTCATGCCTCGTTATCTTTTCTGGTAACAGATGATGCCGAAAACCAACATGTTTTCTTTTGCTGTCGGTTGATGGTGCTGTAGGCAGCCACCACAGAGCGCAGGCCACGCGCTCATGCGTTCCTTTTCGTAAATAACGACAGTGTACAGCCAGCAGCATGCTTAATACGAAAGCCCTGAAACTTGGCCTGGACCGGCTTGGACTGGTGTCATCATCACAGAATGTATCCTCGGTATGTTTGTGGCAGTTGATGAAAGGTGGAGCGCAACTTGATTTGACTGGTCAACTTGTCTATCACTTGTGTCTGACCAGCGGGTGAAGTCCACTTAACATTGACAGCTCCTGCTATCATCAGCCGCCGCAAACATGGCAACCGACACTATGGCACTGGCTTCAGAACAAGCCAGTCTAGGCCAGGCGGCGGAGCGTTCGTATTGAATGCTCGAAGCTGCACGTGAAATGCAGCGAAACGGGAAGGTCATATGCATACACGACTGCTTTAGTGCCACTGAAGAAGCAAAACCTCAACGCAACGAAGGTTGCAATTTACTACAAGAAAGTTTTTTCCCACCCACATGACTTTGTAATCTCTAGGTTTGCACAGTGTTAACCAAACGCACATCTATGTGCTAGTGTGCCTATAACATATGTGTGGATAATGCCATGCCAGCATCGGTCAACAGTTATGTCTCCACCACTAGGGTAACTGAGTGGAGCACTGATGATTTACTAACATTGTTTTGTGATTTTCTGAGCTAAGCACACTCCACACCTTATGGCGTTTGTGAAAGTCCGGTGTTGGTAAAAGGGCAGCACCAAACCACCAAGACTGTGGTCCTGTCTAAAGCAACTCTCTAGTGTGTGCTAATTGTGACTACAACAGAAAAAATAGGTGTTTTTCACAGGTGTTGTAATTCAATATCTCTAATACAATGATGAATCTTGAAAGCATGCCATGTAGCAGTCATGCTATTAACCAGCAAAGAATTGGCGAGATAAACACATGCGTTGTAGACACACGGAGGCCCACGCATCCACAATGAAATGCAGACAACTCGAGCGTTTTGATGTGCAAGCCTTCATTGTGGGTAATTTAGAATTGTGTTCCATTCAGCCCGTTGGTGTACTCATCCGCCACCCGTTATGTATTGGACTTCTGCATTACAAGATCCGTGCTTAAATGTCGTGGTACCTTACTTTTAAAAATCATGTTATTAAAATTTTGTTATACTACATACATGCATTGTTCTATTTAGTTTTTCAAGTTTTCTGTTTTTTACATTACGTGCCACTGCTAGTGTGGACCGACAAATCAAGCATGCTTTTCCCACATTTTTATCTCATTACAAAGCTTCTAATGCTCAGCAAGCGATCCGAGCCTTACTGCCTGTAAGCATCGACCCTCTAATAATACAAAACCACTGCAAGTTAGCTCTTTCAATTTGTCTCACAAACACACGCATGTACAAACATAGACACACACACACACGCACACATTTTGCTTTTCAAGCAGCCAGACAAATTGCATGACAAAAACAGGTGAAATATAATGGCCTTACCGACCTTCTCTTAGAGAGTGTTCTGAAGCCTTTCACTCCACAGAGGAGGCCATTCCCAGCGCCAATTTCAAACTGCAAGGGACAGCGCAGCAAGATAAACAAAAGTTTAGAAACTAGGCACAAGTAAAGAGAAAGAGTATAATGGGTTTGTCGCACCTCACTAAACACAATGTCACCACAAAAATGGGAAAGAACATGCTGAGGTAGATACAAGAAGCAGTATACGAGTGCAGAAAGCGAAAATCAGAGGTTGCAGTGCAATAGGTTGATATTTCAAATACGAATAGAATAGTTTCTATACTTTCCACATATTCCAACACATTCAATCGTAAAAATGCACTTCTGGATTTTTTCGAATATTCAGCACCGGCCGAATATGTGGTTCAAGAGTTCAAGAAAAATTTTGAAAATTTAACGAAGTAGCACATTACGAGTGCTACACATCCTTGTTTTCACAGCGAAATGCAGCTACAGTCGAACTCCGCTAACACGAATGCCGCTTCAATGAAAAATTCACGGTTCCCCGTCAGCAGTCCATAGAAGTCAATGCATAAATATTGTCGGCACAACGAACACTTTTTCTTCTGCTGTCCCGCTTCAACGAAATTTCACAATGCAATTTCAGAAGTGTGGCAGCTTGGGCTAGTTGATATGGCATGGCGATAGTTATAGCGCGAGAACAAGACGACGACACTCGTGTCCTTCTTGTCTCTTAGTCATCGTTTTGTTCTCGCGCTATAACTATCGTCATGCAATTTCAGGCTCAGATATTTATTGCTATACAGCAAACACAATCTTTAACATTTTGATGCATTTTGGTGCTTCGCAGACGATCCGAAGCTGAAGCCCAGTTCATGGTTTCCTTCACGCAGCTGCTGCAGTTGCTGGGTGCAACTGTGGAACGATACCTTTTTAGATTCCAATGCTTATCATTTTATTCGCGCTTGGCCAGTGTGGTACCTAATCAGAGCGGCTGTTCATCCACATTATTAAGAAAATCAGCTAGCCGATAGTGATGGATGATAAGATTGGCATAGAATAAGGCAAAAGTCACCGCTCCACGATACCCCACCTCCCTCTCGCCGTTGTCGGATACACTTTAATGGTGGACAGCTGCTGGTGTTAACGTTTTAATGCAACTGTTTGGTACATTCACGAAAGCAGTTGTAGGCATTGTTTCAGCGTGCTTTTCACCATGGGCTCACTATGCATGACTGAGAATCGTTCGTGACGCTGCTGGGAAAGAATAGGAACCAGCGGACATAAACGAATAGGAACCAGAATAAACGTTCCTTTGTTTTGCTAGCTCAGATCAGCTCTATTTTTTGGGTTTCACTACAATGAAATTTTTGCTTCAACGAAATATTTTCCGCACCCCGTGAGTTTCGTTGTAGCGGGGTTCAACTGTAATAGGCACCTAGCGTGGTTGAAAGGTTCTCAACCAAGACATCACAGATCATAATGTTTTCTGCTTCATGCTGCTAAGCTCAAAAGTACATGTTCGATTCCCAGCTATGGTGGCCACATTTCGATGAGGGCAAAATGCTGAGAAACACCCGTGTACTTACATTCAGGTGCACATTAAAGAACCCCAGGTGGTAAAAATTAATCTAGTCTTCCAATACCACCTGCCTCAATATAATATAGTTGTTTTTGCTTGGAAAACCCAGCCTTTAATTATTATTATTATATTACATTTAAATGTAGTCACTCAGAAATATGCATAATGTGCACGTAACCTTCCTGCTCTGTGACAAGACCACATGTCAAAATGTCGGCCGCAGCAACATCCCTTGTTATTAAAGCACATTTCATCTATACAGTTACACAAGCATGTTATACATTTACACAAGATACATGCATGCATATATAGTGCACGAAACATAGTCATTAGACATAGCTTCAACCGAATCTTTTCCACTTTTTTGCTCCCACAAAAAGGATCAAAAGTTGGGCAGACTCAACTCCCCTACCACTTTCAAATACAGTCGCCGACCGTTTATTCGGATGCCGAAAATTCGGACATCTTCATGGCACCGCTAACTCCCCATTGATCCTAATGTACACTCACGACCGAAAATTCGAACGCCCCACTGTGCGCCATTCGGTTATTCGGACTCCGTTTGACTGACCGGATGCGTCGCCGTATGTCATTACACGCTGAGAGCGGCGTTAACAATACGTTTGCTAGTTTGCCAGCACTGATATGCTGCACTAGCTATGGATAAATGTCTGGCTAGTGTCAAAATGATATGCTGCACTAGCTATGGATGGATGTCTGGCCAGTGTCAAAATGCACGCAGAAATCGCTATTGCCGATCTCCGAAGGCTATGTTTGGCGACGCTTTTTTTTTAGCCAGATCGAGCGGCCAAGCCAAACCACCTACAGAGTCTGTTCGCTGTGGCGTTTGTCAGCAGTGTCAGTCAGCTGCTTTTCGGCTAGGCCTGATTCGTCTTGTTGTCTGTGTTCTCGCTCTCTTGCGTGTTCCGTGGCGTGCTGAAATGGCTACAATGCCACCCATTGCTGCACCGTCGGGAGTGAAGAAACGCGGCCAACGTGGGAGCTACAAGACACTCGCGATGACGAAGAAAGCGGATATAATTCGCCAGGTAGAAGGCGACCTACCTCAGTCTGAAGTCTGAATTTTCTATTTCCAAGCAAACCGTCTCGGAAGGGTGCGTGTGTGCAGACATGACAGTTTTTTCGCGTGATAGGGCCTATAAAAGTGCTTTTTTTTTTCGAGTGAATCCGTTTATTTCGGACTCCAGATTATTCGGACGTTTTGGCGGTTCCCGTCGAGTCCGAATAAACAGGTCAGCGACTGTATTACCAGTACGCTCTGAACAGTTCTCTTATGGTGCTTCTCACAGCCTTAAAACAGTCCCGAGCATAGTGCAAGATACGCGCGGCTTAGGTCAGGTCAATTGCAAGACATGATCGACCAGATTGAGTAACAACACCACGAAGTCAGTCCGGTGATGGCAAAGAACATCTATCAGCAACAAAAAAAAAAAAAAAAACATGATGGCATTTCTGTAGCACCCGGCACTCCATAGGAAACCCTAATTTCCTAGGTGTCTTGTTTTTCACTACATAAAAATGCTCTGTACAGGCAAACACAGGTACTGATGCTAATCATGCAGATTTTTATCGCCACAGCACATAAAACATTCTCTGTCATAAATTTGTGTCATCCAGCTTCCATCACTGGGTCAACAGATACATCAATGTTACTTCATCTAATTGAATGCCCTTGCAAGAATGCCAAGAAGTAGTATCGTGCAAGCAACCATCGAAACTACCAACTTCCTACAATACTACATACTGATTTCAATAACATGACCATATTCTGGCAAGACACTGCCCCTGGTGCCCCTGTCACTTTCAGCCCAGTGCACTATTTCATGTTTTGAAGGAGAGCACACCTTCAAAAATTTTGTAGTTCTACAAGTACGCTGTAGAAGCTTGTTTCCATCTTTGAGCAGTTTTTAGCCATCACAGCAGGTTTGCTGCAAAAGGTTTCTAACAAGGCATAGCCTAAGAACCAGGTCAACCCTATATTGTATTATGGCACATTTTGAACAGAGAGAGAGAGAGTTTTTGTAAAGAAAAATTGACACCACCCCCACGAGCGCTCAAATGTACATACCTCCGACCACATTTTCTGCGACACAACATGCCGGAGGGAGCAAGTAATGTTCCCGTTCCCGGTTCCATTTTGAGCCGACAGGTTCCCGCTCATTGTGACCGTGTCATTCAGGCTCAGAGGTGCTTCGATTGACTGATTGATGGTCATGCTGTTGATTTCCATTTGTGGCAAATACCTGCGCCGTGCAACAGGCGAATGATGACAGTCAGTGAAAGGACACGTACCAGAAACAAATTCAAACAACCGATTTGTTTTTGCCAAAAACTCAGAGGCATGAACTAGGGTAAGAATTAACTAAAGTGGCATGCTTCCATGTTCAAATTGAATAAGGTTTCCTTCCACAGTATCAAATGCTTTTTAGGTGGTTTTTAAAGTGTGTCCAATACAACTGTAAAGTCAAATTAATGCTTTGGGCATCAGTGAAATACATACATTTCACTTTTCCTTGTGTATTAATGTTTTTTTCCGCATCACCTGTTGTAATGTGTGACGCTAATAAGTTGCTATCATACCACAGTGTATGTAAGCTCGAGAAAAATTGTTTTACTATAGTTTCAGAACGTGATAGTCGAGCCATAACACCGTTGAGATTTGTTCAATTCTTTTTAGAGAAGCTTGAGGATTTTCCTCTCATACAGATAATAAAGTCTGTCATTTACAGTCATTTAAAATGGCAGGTAATTTTCTTTTTCCTGGCTTTCTAGCGACATGAATTCAACTCATGTCATCGCGTGTTTTTGTAGACTTGTACAGTAAGTCAACTGACAAATGCATCGAAAAACAATCCTTCGCTAATTTTTCCACGCTTTTTACTAAGCCTAACTATGAATAACAGTGCACGAGAATACTACAAATTTTCTTGACATCATGTACCTCTTGAAAGAAGGACAAATAATCATGGAAGACATCGGTACTCAGCCACTTTCACAGAGCAAGAAGGGACAACAAAATTGACAAAAAATTGTTTTGTGAATGCAGTGAAGCGTGCTTTACAGGAACAGCCAACAGTCCTACGTAGGCATGTAAGGCGAATGCGCAGGTGCTGTTCTGTAGCTGTAAATGAGGTGCACATAATGTTCCTCCATACAGCTTGACAAGTGCTCCTCTAGGATCAATTGTGTTGGCCTTTTCATCCCAAGTACCTGGTGATGCTATAACATGATGGTACCTTCTAGAGTCCTATGGACATATGTGTCCTCCCTTCCTTTTTTGCCAGCAAAGTACAGCCTTGATTTTCATGAAATTTGTTTTTTAATATTTTGTTGTGGTTTATATGTATTAACTATGGCCAGTTTTAAAACGTGTCAAAAATATAGTAGAACCTACAAAAGGTCAAGTGAGATCAAATCGACGAAAAGTGATTGCAACGGAAAGATAGTGACAAAAAAAGGGTGCACAAGGAGATATGCAAAACAAGGTTGTCTTACCCTCTCGTATCATCATCATAGTAGGCCTCAAAAAGGTCTGTGGCATCAATTCCAACACTGATGCTTCCCTGCGAGAAGGATAAACGATGAGGCACATACAAGATCAACTTTGAGGCTTCATAAAAATGCAGTGTCCGACGGCCACTCGAACTTGTCTGGGATGCAGAGTGCCCACACAGAAGTGGATGGAGTCAGGTGTTTTTTACAACCTCAGAATCAAACCATATGAGAATTATGACTAACTGAGCGTAGACCAACTGGCAATATTTTAATTAAGCTAATTTCTGCTAATATAGAACAAAAGAGAATGACCTGGCAGTCTTGACATGATTGACGTTCTAATTTTACACAAGTAGTGCCACGTGTTAGCATGAGAGTACAGATGCTTACCACATTAGAAAAAGAACACCGCAAAAACTTTGACATGACACAAGACGAAGCAGGCATGACAACAGCGCATGACAATGACCCTAGCAAGCGCAGACGTGTTAATACCTGGCATGCTGTACTAAACAGGAAAAAGTGTATGTTGTAAAGGCTGTGGAACACAGCAACACCTCATGCACATCATAGAACCACAGTAGTCCTCCGAATTCGACAAGGTATCTCTTCAAATAATTGTGAAGCTAGCCTTCCTGCAAGGCTTTCCTACAAGCCTATTTACCCAAAATGGTTAACGGTCACATAATTATTTTTTTGCGAACAGAATGCCCAAGCTACCGTTTGTTTGAATTGCGACATGAAAATTGTAAATGTGGCACTTCTGATGAAAGAATGCACAAAAGACAGCAGTTCACCTTCATTTGAATGCTTCCGTAATTAGATGGGCAAACATGTTGCGCAGAGAAGCATACATGCGATTTATGACAAAAGCAAGCATAGCAATGTGCCGCCATTCTTGTACAAAGAAATGGACAGTAAACTTTATCGAGTTGGATTACATAAACCACAGCTTGCACCTTGTGTGACCCAACCAAATGATGAATGATTCATACTGTGACTCGGCACAATTTCATATGCTTTCAGAGAGGCTGGTAATAGGTCAGGTGCATTCTATGAAGTACAGGGAACGATTTTCTTAAGCTACCTTTCTCAAAATTATTAATTAGCTGCAATATTGGAGGACTTGCATTCAATTGGCTGTAAGATAGCTATTGGTACTCAAATGAAGTCTTCTAGAAGTACTTCGTTCCCAGCTTTTGTGCTTAATAGCTAAGCTTTAAAACTAATTTTTATAGATACATAAGTTTTTTTTCAAGCTGGTCATAAACGATGCCAGTGAATACGTCAATATTACAAACAGCTGTGCTTTACTAATAGACAAATTAAGGTAAATGTGGGACATGATATGTGCCACCAGTGGGACATTTTGTAATAAGCCCCCATGCCCTACAGAGCACAATTTCTTGCTGATACTTAATCTACTTGAAATAAGAAAGAACATTCTGTGCATTACAAGACAAAATAAAATATTGCTCATCCGCTTCTGTTTGATTCCTAAAATGAAAGAACCACTTGCCGTTACTACGAAGAACAGCCGTTACTATGGAATTCTATTTTCGCAAAGCCACGCTCCACCTACGTGGTCGCGTCTCAGTAGTAGTTTCATTATCCCATACTGCTGCCTGTACTTTGCTCGCTCATGAAAGTCCTTTTGACAGAAAGTACGGCAAAATTTGCTTTTGCTTCGACAAAATGCTGCACGCATGGGAGTATGCCAGATGTCCAAATGGTGGCATCACATGAGCAAGAGCAGCTGCAGCAAAGAAACAGATGTGATTTTCCAATGGGTGCCACGGAATTAAAAGATTACTTTGAGGCCTATGCTCGAAGTGGCTGAGTGTTGTGCCTCTGCGATGGTGTGCTGAACAGCCACAATATCTGCGTGTGTGTTTGCTACACTTTCGCGCTGAATATGTTGCCGCCGGACAGTCAAGGCAAGTGACGTCAGGCAAAGCAACTGTTACGTCAGTGGTCTTTTCAGGCAAGTGATTTGAAATGCGCTAATGTCGTGCGAACCACTAAAATGTAATAATTTTTCAAAATAGGCACTTCCTCAGCATGAAACAAGCTCTACAATGTTTTTGGTAGGTTATTTCAACAATCAAAGTCGACTTAATATTCGCTTTTAACATCCCTTTTAAGAAATTGCTAACCTTTGGATTTGTTCGCTGCTGTAGACGCCTTTCTTCTTGCTCTCGTGCCAGCCGCTCGTACTCCTCCCTGATTTCTTGTGGCGTCTTTGTGCGCTGTACAATCTGACAAAGTTGATGCAAGAAATGTAGAGGTGAAAATGTCACAGAAAGACAAGGGCAAATGCATCTTATGAGGCAAAGTACTCTACGAAAGTCCCTTAGTGCACAGTTTATGCAATTTAAATAATAATTTATGTAATACTGAGTTGAATGTAAAGTTATGAAACTCTGTGCTTTCAAATCCCACATGACAGTAAATTTCAAAATACACCTAAAGCTCAATCTAACAAAACACAATATCACAAAGTTTCCAACCTAGTGAAGAAACTTTTATTCCATGACAAGTGTCCATAACGTTATTTATTGCCATAAGTTCAAATTACTTGACTAATTTGGCCATAAAACTCTATAAAAAGAAGTTTATTCTATAGTAACTGATTAAAAAAGCAGCGATTGCCATTTACTTCTCGGCGAGATGGTTTTTGTCCTCAAGAGTGTACTCTAACGATATAGTATTAAAGCATCTAGGTGCTCTAGTTACGGCCCTAGATTTACTTTGACAAAGCTGTACGCCGTGTCTATGCACGGAACAACGAACTCGGCAGTGAGCAGCATTCTCACATACTGGATGATGCTAAAGGTGGTGGTGCTCGCCTAGTTTATTTCATGATCTTCGTGACAGACAACACAGATCATACCCTCGCATCTTGCTTGCTTGTCCTGCTAGCAGAATCACAGCATTGCTTTTCGCACCAATGCGCATCAACAGTCTGTCACAGCTTCATGTGACTGCCTACATGGCCTGCATTGCCCCAAATCATGTCCAATATGCTTAGGCTGCCCTTGCGAACTCTTCAGATGCGTGGAATGTCGGCAAAAACAATGACGTGGTGGCTTCTGGGTGTCGCTACATTACAATTTCAAATCTTGCAGGATTGAGAAAGTCTTTTCTCGAGTTTACGAAATTTCTGATTTAACGAAATAATTTGAGCGTGGTCATCCTTTGTTAAATCAAGTTTCAACTGTACAAGCTAACTGAACTACATATATAAAAAACATGCACAACACATACGCTGAGTGTTATCACTGTCCATACAAACGCGCAACTGTACATACAGTGATTGCATTCACTATAAACGTATAAGCCAATACTACGTGTTGCTAGATGAATATATGCAATGCTTCGAATAGACAAGCAAATTCAGATTTGTCAGTCTTTTGTAGAAGAAGAAATTCAACGACACTTTCCCTACCACTTGAGTAAGGTTGCATGTTTGCCATTGAAGTTTAACCGCACAAAATGCCCGACTTCACAAAGCTAATGGTTCGCTTATTTTATTCTCAAGGTAAAAATAGGTTGAGAATGAACTTACTTAGTTGAAATTCAAGAATCAGATTACTTGTTTAAAATGCTTTCAAGTATGGAACTCCCTAATTATGAAGACAATGAGATGTTTTTCCAGGAGCATGCAAAATCAATACTGGTGAGATCTATACGATTATGCTACAAACGAGTACAAAAGTGATGCATTCAGTTACCTGCCATCCTTCTGTTTCGAGACCCTTGACTCCCAGCGTGTCATATATGGCTCTCTTGTGGGGGTTAATCAACACTGCGAGAATACGAGGTTATTAAAGAGGAAGGCACGCAAGCAAATTATTTAAAGCAATACCGTGATCCTGCTCCTACCAAAGCGATTTTTCCATCACGTAAGTCACGCTCATATTTGCATTAGTTTCAATGATGACACGTTAAACTGTAAAACTAGACCATTTTTCAACTGGCTTTGCACAGCGAAAGCAGGCAGACTCCTGCAAAAAGGGCATCACGGTTCGCTGTACTGTGCCTCGCCACTGCTGTCGTCAGCCTAGCAGCATTTGTTATCAACAGATGCACCGTTTCCCTCGTCTTTCAGGTGCGTAACCAGATGTCAAACGAGAGGGCGCGTCCACAGTTCCCGCGTGTCGCGACTTGCTTATGCAACACATGCGCAACTTGCATAGATGTCATGCTCAGGCGTAGTTATTATCAAGAATCGATATCGCTACGAAGGGAACCTTCGTCTGTGAGAGGCTCAAAATCAATTACTGTTCAACAAACTTCTCATCTTAATCGGCTTGATGGCGCCGTGTATAGTGATAACCGTGAACACTTTTGGCTGCGGCTCCAATCCAGGGGACTTACCATCGTAAGCTCTCCGGGTCTTGTTGAAAAGCACCTCCGCATCCCGCTTACTGAGAGGGTCCGCATGCTTGTCCGGGTGGTATATCTTACTCAATCTCTTGTAGGCATTCTTTATCTCGTCTTCGGTAGCCTGGATGCGCGGAGAAGATGCGACAGCGTCGGTCACAAACACCAGCACACCGGCGCATGGTCGGAGCGATATCTCGTCACTCCGCAGCGAGAAAGCGACCGGATCGGCAGAGATTAACGCAGCCCGCACGTCTATATAATCTGATCGAAAGCAGCGCCAACTTACATCTTTGCCGATGTTCAGAAAAGTGTAATAATCGTCCTCCACTTGCAGAACATCGTCGTCTGTATCACTTTCCATGTGCGCCGCCATTAACTGCAGCTAGCGGCCCCACTCAGATAAAAAAGAAAACTGCTGCTACATTTTTAGTAAAACAAGTTTTTAACAGAACAATTGTAAGTTTAAGTGTTGAATTATTATTTTTCTGCAAGAAATAAAAGACTATATATTTCTTTAAACTAAAATACGGCAAAAGAAACGCATGTTTACTGATACGAGAGTATCGCAGAAAGCGCTTACTCTCGAACGCAAAAACCGCAAGCGCAGCGCTCCGGAAAGTTGCGTGCGGCCAGCCGGCGAAGGTTCTGTTTACATTCGATTCAAATAGTTTCGTGTTTCCGAAAAAGCGTGGTTCCTCTCGTGACCGCCCGTCGCTGGTGCTTCGTGTTCGTCGAAACATGTAGTTCCCAGCCACCCGGTGCGCGCTGCAAGCCGGCCCCGCCGGCGGCGAAAGAAATAAACTCCCACAGGGATGAATCCTCCAGACTGTTGAAGGCTGAAAGATGGAGATCTGCCGGGATGGCTCAAATAATTCACACAAAAAACGCAACCTCCCAGTCGAACGCTGGTAAGTTTTGTGCATCCCCTATGCGGCAATGCAGCGGCGAGATTAAAACTGTCTGCGACAAGTGCGTTGCGGCTGCGCGCGATGTATGTGTCGTACGCGCTCTGAATGGGCGTTCCGATTTTGCTGTACGTAGAACGTGACTTCGAAGACCCTGGTGTATCCCACCTGTCGTTAGCTCAAAGCTGCGGTTTCCGAGCACCCAACAAATGCGTCTGAAGCATGCTAGACGCCGTTACGTTTTACCGAACCGCTCTTCTATTAGAAACTACCGAGAATCGCCCTTGTTTCGTTTCGCTGGCACTAGCGGTGCATATACTAATATCGGTAACAAAGCAAACCTGTATAAAATAGAAAAAAAAAAAAAAACGTTTACGTGCACAGCCTGCTATCCGAAAAAAACGCCCGTCTTCTCGCGTCTGCGATACAGCGATCGGATTTTGTGCCTCTTCGAAGGTGCCGGCGCACGGTCTGTTACGATCGAGTGTCGTCGCAACTGGCAGCAGCGGCTCTCTCTGGAATCGATATTCGCTCTTGCATGCCAAATGCGCGGCCCGGTTTGTCGGCCCCGGTCCGGCGCGCGATCGTTGACCATTAGGAATGCAGCAGGAAACACGGCGCGAAGATTTATGGGCACCACGAGAGACGACGACTGAATTCCGCCGTGTCGTGCCCAGATGCGACGCACACGCAATAGTTGGTCGCTTGGCATGCGACCCACATAGCGCGGTGACACCGCGACTTCTCCGGCCTTAAGCTGCGCGGCTGCCGCAATACAGAGTGTCTCACGTGCGTGGCTGGCCTTTGAAGCAAAGTGAAACAGATAATGTTCGTCGAGTCGTTGCCACGACGCAGATGAATTAACCCTCCGCGCAGGGCGTCAGTGGCATTTCTGGTTTCGCTTCTCGCGGCTTGCGCATCGTTTCTTTATTGTGATTTGCAGATGTAGTAACCAATTTTTAACGTCTGTAACCCTATACGTCGAATCTCTTTAACAGCGTTAGTCTGCTGTTTGATGCGATGTTAGTGCACTTGGTGCGGTTTCTTTAACTAGGCACGGTGCCATGCTTATCTTGGCGACTTGGTTTCGGTTTTAGCAGGCCTGTTGCTTTATCAGCGCTTCGCATCATAAACTTGACGTGCGACTGTTTACACTTGAATGCGGACGCGTGGGAACTGCATTTGTCTGGTACACTGTGCAGTGAAATAATACATGTGTCTGTCATTGTTTATCCTAATTTGGGTATTAATTAACGTCGTGGTATTGTGCAGCATATCCAGGCGAAATATTCGCAACGCTCTATGACCTCCGTGTTTCTGTTATTTTTTAACTAAATTTGCATTTTGAAGTGCGCACACAAAAACAAAATAAAGTGGCCGTATGCCTAATAAGAACGTTGCAGGCTGGAGTTTTATTCAGATTGTGTGACTTAACAAAAAATATACGTACTTGTATTGTGGTTATACTTATTCGTAATGCAGGCTAATAACTCCCATATAACGCATTTGTGCTTGGGAATTGCACATTCGTGGTGCTTATTTTGTGAATTAAGGAATGAACGATTGAGGCACAAGGAAAAAAAATATAAAAAAATACTACTGGCAGGCCGGAGGGCCCTGGCCATCGCGGAGGGTCTTCACCTTCCTGTGCCGACCTGGGTGGAGTCGCTGACTGGTTGAGGGGGCCTTATATAGGACGTCGTTCAATTAGTCCCTCTGGTGCTTTAACGAAGTTATTTGTATGTATGTATGTATGTATGTATGTATGTATGTATGTATGTATGTATGTATGTATGTATGTATGTATGTATGTATGTATGTATGTATGTATGTAGCAATGTAAAACGTTAGGATAGTTGGTGAATAGCTGGGTAATATTTTTTTTCTGATTTTCTTTTATTTTCTAGAGTAACTTTCGGTCACAAAGTTCGACATAGAAAAGGAAAACGAAAACAATCAGTAGCAAATCGAAATCCATGTCTTGTTTGCTGCTGCTGTTTGTCGTTTTTTCTTGCTGCTGCAGATTATCGGCATGCGAGAGCGATTACATGGGAGGTACTAGGGAGTTCCCGCTCCCTGGATTACGATTGAAACTATAGTCACTGACTAGCTAAGAATGAAAAGTGAAGTGTACCACTATTCATTTGTGTTACGCGCGTTCAACTAGAGCCTGCCCTTTGTAATGACGTATTGGTTAGGATGAACCAATAAAGGTTCAACTCTTACCCACACGTACGTAGATTGCATCATCCTTGCCGGTCGTCATACGATGCTGCTGAAGTTTGTGATTGTGCCGTGTATGATGTGCACCGAGGTGGCAGCAACTCGGAGTATTTTTCCGCGCATCAAATATAAGGGCAATGCAGCCTCGTTGGCGGAGCCTGTATTTATTCTTAGGCTGCCACTGACTATATAGTCGATGGTCACTGGACGCGTGATAAATGATCCCCGGAAAGGGCGTTCTACTTATATCGGTATGCCCGTGTTACTTTCCCGTGAATTGGATTCTGTATACCATTTTGTTGGAGGGGAAGTGATTTTAAGTGAAAAGAAGCGAAAAGTGAGCTCCGTAACTGTCTCTCAGGGGAGGACACCTCAACAGTAGCTCACGAGGGATGGGGGTAGAGAAGGGAGTAAAAGGATAGGATTAAGAGGTAAATAGATAGAGAGGAAGGAGAGAGTGAGGCGCAGGGACAGCGACATCTGGAAGTAAGCAGAACACAGGAAAGATTGGCACGGTTTCAGGAGTCCGAGGGCGGGGCACCACGGGCGAGAGCTCTTGTCGGCGTCAGGAGATAGCGTAGGGCAAGTCCGGTAGGCCAGAGCTACGCTGTCGTCGAAGATCGGCGTCAGGAGATGGCGAGGGCACAACCGGTGGGCACGAAATCCAGCGAGCGAGTCCCCATTTTGTTGGTGTTTTGCGATTCTGCACTTATTCAATATATCTTACAGGTCACAGTAATAAAAAATAAGAGATGATGAAGCCGAGGAAAGTATAGGGAATGTTCCTGGTACTGTTTTAACTGTATTGCAATAATTAAGGCATAAATGCGAAGATAGTAAAGTGGTTGTTAGTTACAGCTTATCGTCGGCACGCAACCGAACCTGCGGTTGTCTTTTCGTCCATGCAGTGTATACTTTCTTCAAATCTGTATCATAATTATCACGTATGCATTCAGAACAGCACAATTAACATACCCACTATGTAAAAATACCTTTACTGACTGTGTTTCAACGACCTTTATGCCGCACGTTGGAACATAGACTGTTTATAAAAATTTTTGCGCAGATTCTTCCTCCTTACTCCAATTTGAATATATATTTTTTTTTTTGTAGCGCTAGGTGAAATACGGAAACGGGAAGAGATAGATGGACAGGACACCGCGCTCTGTCCTGTCCATCGATTCCTTCCTGTTTGTGTGTTTCGCCTCGCGCTACAAAAAATTTCTTTCAAATGCATCACCAACAAGCCCACATTGCAACTCCGTTTACTCTAGATAATGCACTTGGGCAACACCGTTGGCTTGGGGCGCCTTTCTGTCGGCAGTCGTCCTATCGAGCGTGCTCTTGTGACGTCATTACCGCGTGTCTGCCCGGGTATACTAGGTTGCCTCAAATGGCGTGCTTCTGTCAGTGGGACGAAGCCTTCTCGATAGTGAAGTGACGAGCGTACAGTTCTCGTGTAATGGAACGCGAGAAAGTTATGCGGCTGAAAGACGCCTTCAAATACTCCCCGGACCTTTATACGTCAGAACACACTATACGAGTTGCAATGTCGCGGCGCTGCGTGCAACAGGCAGTGGTGCCTCACATTCAACAAGTGTCAACATTCGTTGAGCAACAACGTTGCCTTCGGTATGGGTTGCATTGTGGGCCACAAAGAGAATGATAGAGAGAGAATGACATAACGTCGATGCTAACGAGACGAATACTGCACTCGTCTCGAGTTGCGCAATGTGACGACGGGGGAACGGAGACGAGAACTTTTCATCACGACTGAGTGCCCGGAGATGTTCGCCCCGATCGCAATCGTCACGAATGGCGCAATACCTTTCGGGGGAGATTAACTCGGCTGCAGTGGCTCAGCCAAATGAAACGGTGTCGGTCTTTCAAAGGCACGTCGTGGTTTCTCGATCACAATATATAAAATAAAGAAGAAGAGACAATGGTACAGCGAGGGTTACTTTATAGCACCGGGCTTATTGCGTTTTGTCGTTGTCCTTTGCCACATGCAATATCACTGATGCTTGGAGAACAAGTAAAAGTGAGGTGTTCTTTTACGTCAATTGCTTGTTGCACGCCGATTTCCTTCGTCTTAATTTTCTTATTATTGTACGTGCGCTGTAACATACGCGTAAAATAATACAAACGGTACGGAGGATTTTGGTAATTTTGGTGTTGTTCGGGCACGAATAGAGATCAAAGGTTCAGGTGTATGAGCAAAATCGGAGCGATTTTCTAAATTGCGATGGAAACGAGAGCTTAATCAATGTGTAAGACGCCGCATCGTTCTCTTATGCCCGATTTCTCACTCATTTTAAAAATTAATCCATTCCGACGTGCCCAGCTAACAGCCGTTCTACAGAGTATTATGTACACGTTGTGTTGAGGACGCTGCTTAATGTGCGAGTGAGCCAGCCAATCACTAATGAGAACGGGCTGCGTGCTTCACCGCAAGCAAGAAGACTCGCCCCCCCCCCCCCTCCCGCTTCCTTTCCGTTGCGAGTTATAGAATCGCTTCTCGAAGATCATTCTTTTCAGTCGGCGCCACCAGATCGAAAGCGGCTAATTCAAGAGGCTTTCATCTGGCTGGCTGACTCGACTTTAATTTTCGCTGCATCGCACAGATTTGGTGAGATGAATTAATAATAGCTGCACTCATTCAAGGGAAACGCCGACTGCCAGCTGAAAGATCGCACAGTCGCAAAGGAGCTGCTCTTCGCTTCAGTAGTTCCGTGCAGGGCGAGAAAACGCTGACAGATCTCGTTTAATCGCGCTTTGAGACGTTACTGAGTGCACTGTACAGCATCGCTCATAGATTAGCGATGCATGTTGGGCTGGAGATTTTTCATCCTTCTCCGGGAAACGCACCTGGTTCTATAGTTCCCGATTAGCTGACACAAGTAGTAGCCTTCGCGGAGTGCACCGAGTTGATGAAGTGGAGCTTACGTGATAACGCACCCTGCACACGAGGAGCTTGTTCGCTTGCGCTATTTATTACCTGAAAGACAGTCGGAAAATGAAGTCAGTTCTCGAGTCGATCCCTCGGGCACTCATGCAGTGGAACGAGTGTTATGCATTCCGTGAGGTCGTGCATCTATCGGGAAAGCGTGGTTTAGCGGATAGTGGACTAATGCGCTAAAAGGAATATATGAATGAAGAACGGCAACCACTAGGTTCACGTTGGGTTCGAATCCCGGCTGCGGTGGCTGCGTTTCCGATGAAGGCGGAAATGTTGTAGGCCCGTGTGCTCAGATTTGGGTGCACGTTAAAGAACCCCAGGTGGTTGAAATTTCCGGAGCCCTCCACTACGGCGTCTCTCATAATCATATGGTGGTTTTGGGACGTTAAGCCCCACATATCATCATCACTAGGTTCACGTTCAATCACTGGTTATTCGGAACCAGAAGTAATAGATGTAGGTAATGATTAGTAATCATAGGGGCAGGCGTGAAGCAAGAGCACGTCGCCATAGGCACGCGCAGGGTTTTCCATCAGGGAGGGAGGGGGGGGGGGGGCAAACATTTACCGCAGCTCCCTCCCCCTTTAGACGTGCCCGAAAGCAAACGAGCTTCACAGTGTGTGCATAAATGAAAAAAAAAAAAAACGCCATATCCACGAAGTGGATGATGATGAAAAAGCCCTCTCCGGAGGTTAAATCTGGTAAACCGTGAATCCTGCGTATACATCCACTCGACCATCATACAAAGACGTACCCTACCAGGGTCAACGAAGGTTTTAGGACGCTGAACCCGAATAATAATAATAATAATAATAATAATAATAATAATAATAATAATAATAATAATAATAATAATAATGTTTTTGTTGTTGCTGTTGTTGTTGTTGTTGCGAAACTACGTTGTAGCGCCTCCAACCCCCTACCTGACCCCCCCCCCCTCCCCTATTCCCCGAAAACCGGCGGATTCGACCGGAAGTCGCAAGCGCCCCTTGCCTTGGAACGGTGCCAACTATGGGTGCGCCAACGGGTAACGCTGGTTTCGTCGGTTGCTTCTCGCGCCGGAGTTCGCGTTTTGTTAGCGAAGCGTCGCTTGTCCAGCGTGCCCTTTCGTGCAGGAGGAGAGGCGCGCACATCGCGTTCCGTTCTGATCCTGTCATTTGCTCCGGAGGGAGCGTGGCTATCTACGGCGGGATCGATGAACAAGGATCGAGCGTAAGATGCAAGCTCCTATAAAATGAAGCCACGACGTAATTCCCACGTAGACGCGCTATTGGTCCGCGACATTTCGGG